>VDFB02270669.1:0-89270 GCA_007258455.2 Sequoia sempervirens
TAGTCAAAGCAAACAAATCTAATCTATTAAAAAAGAAAAATAAGGAAAACTCACACCAAGAGTTGAGTGCTATAAATATAGAGCATATTTGATGGTGACAAGGTTGTAATCATATCGAAATCCTTCTTTTGTTAGGCCCTTTTGTACAATTGATTAGGTGTTTACCACCAATATGAGGATGAACATAGTAAGGAATTTAAGGTATCAAGATCAAGGATGGGTGAATATTCTTGTCAAAATTAGTTGCAAATAAATTTTGACAGTCCTGAGTTACTTCTAAAGATCTCAACACAATTGGAGAATGATAAAATTTGCTTACTTTGTTAAGATATGATGGGACTACATATCTAAATTGAAAAGGAATGAAGAGGAAATAAAGAGAAGCTCACATTTATGAATAAATTTAGGTGCAAAAATCATTAAGACAAAATTGTTAATTTGTGTGAAATGTTTGGTTTTGATAGTGACAAAATCACTACAACGAAAATGCTTTCACCATCTTTGTGAAGTGACAATTTTGTCATACTGCGAGAAACATAATTTTCTAAAGAAAAATAAAGGTACATGAAAACACTTAGAAACACATATATCAAATATAACTAGAGAGGTTCATGAGTCCAACAAATAGGATTTCACCTTGGAGACACATGCCAACTACTAGATTGGTACTTTTGTATGTCATATACATTTTTTAAGTTTTATGTCATCCCCATACATGTCATGGTAGCTTATTTATTTTTGAGCGCTTATAAAGTCATGATGGAAATTGAGTCTAAATATAAGCTATAACTAATAGGTGATTTTGTAAAGATAACAATGAATGCTAATTTGTTGATTGATAATGTCTAAATCCAATAGAGTTTGAATTATGTCAAAATTTTATGATGTGTATAAATGCAATTTATTCTATTTATAGTTGATTATGAAAAATATTCTTGTTGATGTTTTTAAATATACAAGTCTAGATGTACAATTTAGTTTTTTTTGGCATTTATATTGATGGGTAACAATCATGTCATAAAGTTGTTGGCCTTAGAAATTTAGAAAATTAAGTTTTTAAATCAGGAACAAGATTATGCTTGTGATTCATTCTAGACAAATTCACATTTGTATTTCAATTTAGGAAGGAAAAAGTTTTCGAATCTAGATTATTATTGATCTAAAATAAAAAATTTAGTATAATTGATTAAGGGGTTAAGATTTAAGGTCAATGAGTGTACATTAAAGACATTTACACAAAATGATTAAAAACATATAAGTGAAAATTGAGATTTACACTTTTCTCCTCTATAATAATGAAAACTAAAATAAATATTACTAATTTTAAATAATATCAAAAATCACATTAATGTATAATTATTAAAAATTCATATTATATTTTTAAAAATAAAATAAAATATTAAATATTTCTCATAATATTATAAGATTAATATGTAAGTATTTTAATAAAGATAATATATAATTACAAATTATATAAAAATCGAAAAGAAAAAATAAAAAAAAACATTTTTTTTTTGATACGCAAGGTTATGATTTGTTTTAAAGTTTAAAGAGAAGATACAATACGTCTGCATAGCAGGAGAAACCACCAAACTTCCATAAAACCTAGACCTACCAACCCGGGAGCATGCTACGTCCAGCACAAAATTGCAGTCCCACTGCATAACACAGAAACCAACATCGATTTATAACTTTTTAAAACAAAAAATTCATACATTGAGGCCGAGCCTCACAAGAAACCATTTAATTCTGCAAAAGAGGTAAAATCTTCCTCCCATTCCAGACCCTCCTTTATCACCAACCCTAGTTTTCTTTTCAAAAATTCAACCGCCATTGCTGAGGTCATCCTGTGCCTCATGAGCTCTGGCCCCTTTAAGTCTAAAAGAAAAGGATATACCTTTATTGCCCCATCCGTCTCCCAAAGGAGCTCCAAGTCAAAGGGGCGCAAGATTCCTTTATCCACGAAGGCCGCTTTCAGTGTCTTCTCCAACCCTCCTAACAGGTCACTGTGAAAAAGATTCTCCATCAATTCCTTTGCCTCCACCTTAGGCACTTCCAAGTCCAGGACGATGGCCAAGAATCATGAAGAAATGTGTGTTATCCCTCGCGGATTCCTTTCTATCCAGGTGGCCCTTTCCTAAAATCATTTTGACCGCTACCATGGTCATGGGATTTCCTCAAGCAGAATTCTTTTCAACCTTTGGTCAGTTATCTCCCTGAATGCTATTTGTCTCTCCATCGCCACCAACGAAACAGGAGTGTCGATGCCGAAACTTTCCAACCCCTCCACTAAAATGGAGATGATGAATTTCGATCTGCTCATCTTCACCATTAGCTGCCCTCTGGTCGAAAACTCCCTGCACAGAGACAACCAACAAAACCAATTTTGAAAACCATACGGAGAAAAAGCCATCATCCGTCCACATTTAAAAGCTCGCATACAGTAAGGCCGAACCAACGCACACGAGCCTGAAATGATGTTGATGCAAGGCAATCCGTCCTTGCAAGAAAATTTTGTCCTACAACCACAAGCCTTAATTCGGCTATCACCTCGTGAGGATCACTTTTGCCACCCGGCCGATTTGCATGATCTTTTATGATGACCGTACTTTACGTGTCGCTCTGTTTATCCTTGGCGTCATAAATCATTAAGACATCAGACACCTCCAAGATCTCCCCAAATTTGGTGGGCTTCCAATTCTTTTAAGAGCTTACTACCAACGTTCCCTTGGCACCTTGGATTAACACTGGCGATATGTGAGATGATGTGGCCTTGCCACTAGATTGCCAACTTGCGCTTCCCGGCCGACACCCCAATTCCCTCTCCCATTGCCAACTAATGATTTTCCTATGCTTTTACATCGGGCTCGTGAATAATAATAAAAACATTCTTAAATCTTCTTAAAAATATAAAATTATAAATTGAAATATGTATAAAAACATTCTAAAATAATTTTTTAAGCATATTTATTTAGAAAAATATTAAAAACATCTTTTTAATAAATTTTAATATTAAACTAATAAATATATGTGAAATAATTAATTTGGACTTTCTAGTCTACTCATAACTTAGAAAATAGAAGAATTAATTTTTTTAATTTTTTAATCTCATCTGAAAATTTGACCAATTATTTTTATATATTAGAAGTTAAATCCATTTAAAAAATTATTAATGATTAAATAAAATTAATATTCTTTATAAAATAGAATATTTAAATAACGTCTATATAATCAAAACAGTTTATATTATTAAAAGGCCTAAATAAATTGCTTTCCACTAACACATCTATTAAACAAACTAATCTTATCCAAAACTCTTGTTATTGATGTTTGATGTTGAATACCTACTCCTCTGTAAATCTTAATCGAAAACTTGCTGTATTATTTCTTTTTGTCTAATCTTATAATCTATATAAAAGCGTTCCGTCCTCCATAGTCATCATGGAGAGCCACCGTACCATTCAAACACTAGTAATTGTTTGGACTCATCGTAATGTCAACAAAATAAGGCTATAAAAAAGGAAATGATGGTAAATTTCTTGGAGAAGGCGGGGCCATCCTTCCTTGAGGTGGATGGCATTGGCGGTATTCATTGTTCTGGTTTACATTGAATCCAAGGCGAAAAAATTTACGAGCTTTGAATCTTCTCCAATGTCCACCTTGGCAGACGAAAAGTACATCATACGTGTCAGATAATTTTTAGATATTAAAGAGGCTATAGAGAAAGTGCGGGCAAGGTAAGGGAGGAGATGAGTTAACCCTAGGCCGTGCAGATTGACCCGCGACATGATAAGCACAGCAGAGGATCAACACAGGAGATCAAATTCCATATCATGTATGTGAAATTTGTTGCCTGATATTCTTGAATTGGTTTTTCTGCTTTTTTTTTTGTTTTTTGGGTGGTGGTTTTGCCTTTCCCCAATTTGGGAGGGGAAATTCATGTATTATAACTTTTAGGGTTTTCTGATGCAAATGGGAAAGGATTCGTTTTTGAAGATGGTTGCGCGAGGATTTTGAGATCCGTTTTGAGTGTCGGTTGTGGGGGGAGGGCTTGGGGGAAAAATGGGGGATATGAGAAATTTAGGGCTGCATGAGAGTGCTGGTTCGGATACGGAAGATTTGTTGGTGACGAGTGTGAATGCTCGTCAGTTGGAGAATTGTTTGGGTGCGGCTATTGTTTGGAGAGAGGTGGACGTGCGGGTTAAAGAGGCCAGGCAGGCGACCAATGTTGGGTTTCCTTATCAATGCTATTCGTCTCCTGAAAATGATGATGAGTATCCCTTGCTAATCCATACAAGACAAACTTTGGAGGATTACGGGAGCTATCAGGAGCCCTTTGTTAACGGCTCTTCATTCTACCACCAGCCGGCTGTTGAGGCCAGCGGTGGAGAAGTGTTGAGACTTCAACCGGGTGTTAAGGAGTTTGGACTGAATGTGGATTCTGATATTTTTGAGGAGTGTCTCACCAATGATGGTAGAGGGGATGAAGTTTGTGATCGAATGAGTCCAGAAAATAATGGAATTCCTGTAGAATGCCAGGGTGAGAAAGTTAGAGAGGACAGCAAATGTGGGAAGACGAGTGGCGAGAAATATGGGAGTCTTAAAGAATGCCCAGATTATCAGATGGAAAATGCAGAGAGTGTAGAAGATATTGAAATTCAGGGTGAATGCAAAAATGAGATTGTTAGTGAAATTCACAAGGAATACCCAAATGAGAAAGCTTTTGACGATAATGTATGTGTTGAGACAGTTTCCGAGAAATATGGAAGTCCCAAACAATGCTCAAATTATCAGGTAGTTAATGTAGGGACTGCAGAAGCTAAATTTCCGGAGGACTGTGATAAAAAAATTGCGAGAGAGTGTATGCCATGCAATGGAGAAATCTTTTTGTCTGCTCAAACAGAAGTTGGACAGGATTCAGATATGGTCTGTATTCGTACAGGAGAAATGGATGCCATTGCTTTGGAAGCAAAGGTTTACAATTCAGAGCAACAGGTTCCATTGGAAATATATGTTAAACCAAAGGGCCGAAAATCAGCAAGGCGTAAGAAACCTACTGGCTCTAGAAAACGTATATCCAGGAAAATTTCTTCTCAGAAGGCAGAAAGTTTTGTTTCCTCTGCAGATGGAATAGTTGATCTTTTAGATTCAAACAATTCAGAAGGGTTAGATGCATTAACAACTCCACAAATTGCCACCATTGATATACCATTACAATCCAGCAGTGTAGTGTCTTCTACAGAAGAAACAAATGATGGCACAGATGAAATAGTTAAGAATTTTTTAGCAAATTCAAAAATTATTGACAAAGATGCTGGGCTTTCTTCAAATAACAATGTCGCAGATAAAATCATAGGTAGAATCACTAGAAGCAGAGCTCATGGGAAGGTTTGCATGAGAACTTTTGTTCACGATTCACTGTTAGACAAACACAATCCAATATTTGCTAATAAGATGACAGGCAAGCGTAGTGTGTTATGTAAGACTGTAAGATCCACTGTATGGGGGGGACTTGAAAACTTAAGGGAAGGTCTAAAGAAAACAGAAATAGCATTTAAATCTGAACTATCATGTTTAGATACTGAATTTGGTGAAAGAAAAATTGTTGGCGAGGTAATCCACAATCAACAGGTGACAAAAAGTGGGAGCAGTGTCAGATGGCAAGGCCCTGTGACAAATCTGGAACATCACCAATCAGAACAGGTGAAATCTTCCACAATTGGTAGCTGCAGAAATTTTACAAAAGAGAAGAATGATGAGCCAGAAAGAGAAGATCTGCAGGGTCCAGGATTTGTACTAGAATTCAGAGGATCAGATGAAGTCATGTTAAATGCTCAGAGAGGTGTATTGATAAACTTTAATGAAGACCTTCATTCTGGAGGAGAAACTTTGACACAGAAGAACATAGAAGAGGAGAATAAATGTCTGAGAATAGAGAGAGATAGATGTTCTACTGATCAATCAAAATGCTATTTGCAATGTGAAGTTTCAAGGTCACTTGGATATGTGGATAAAGAAAGTACATCTCATGGAGATTTGAATGAGTTAGGTAGAATGAATATTGAGGTTGATGCTCCCCATGGAGATGGATGGCCTACTGATGTTATTGAGAGAGATTGTTGTTCTACAGATCAATTAAAATGTTATTTTCCACAAGAAGTTACGGAATCTCTGAGAAAGGTAGAAGAGCACAATGCATCTCATGGACATTTGAATGAGTCATGTAAAACAAATATTGAGGGTGTTGTTCATCAGAATTATAGAGGGAAACCAAGAGGGAGTGGTGTAAAAAAAAAGAAACCAAGAAGGATTAGTGATAGTGGGCAATCACAGCAGGCTAAATTTCTTGTTTGTCAAAAAAAGAGTACCGATAAGCAGCAAAAAAGTTTTCTTCAGGATCAGTGTACTGTGATAGAATCCATTACATCAGAAGATCACATATTGAATGTTCAAGGAGGTGATTTTTTATGTTCTAGTAGAGATGCTCCCTATGGTGCAGGAATTGTGAGAGAGAAGAACACCAAAAAGGAGCAAGAGTCTGTAGAAATTGAGAAAGATCGACAGTCTGAAGTTTTAAAACCATCAGGAAGAGTGGAAGAAAAAAAGAAAGCTGAAGGACATTCAAATGAGTTATCTCTAACAAACATTGAGGATGAGATAACTCAAAATCAACAACGGGGAAAAAGAGGGATTGGTATAGAAAGGCATCAACCTGGGAAAATCTGGGACAACAGGCAATTAGAGCAAGTGAAATATCCTGTATTTGGTAGCAGTAGGAATGGCACAAAAAGCAGAACTGATAGAGAGAGAAAAGCTGTCATTTGTGATAGTGACTCTGTAGTAGAGAACAGAGGATCAGATGAGCATGGATCAAGTGTTCAGGAAAGTGAGTTTTTATGCTATAATGGAGATCTTCATTCTGGAGGAGGAATTGGGGGTCAAGAGATTATTGATGAGGAACATGAGTGTCTGAACTCTGAAAGAGATCAATGTCCAATTGATCAGTCAAAATGGCATTTGCCTCGTGATTTTCCAAAATCATCAATAAAACTAGAAGATAAAAATGTGACCCAAAGACATTCTAGTGAAGAGACAATCTGCACATTTATAAATGAAGCTAAGTCCCACGATAGCAGCTCAATTAAAATGGATGCGTCTCAGGAAGGTTACGAAGAGAGTACATATCATATTTGTGATGTGCTCCACAAAAAAAATATGGTCAGTCATGAACAAGCAGCTGCTATCCCTATGCAGGAGACCTGTGGGATTTCAGTTGATAGTAGTTTAAAGCCACTTCAAGAGTGTCGAAAAAATACACATGCCATTGTTGGAACTATTCTCAAGATGGAGAAGAGTGACGTTAATGTGGGATTGGAACCAGAGTTTGCTCAGGATGTTCCTGCTTCTTTGCGGAATTTACATTACCATGAATATGTTGAGCATGAAAAGGCATTACTTGATATTAAAGAAGGGTCACTTGAGCCAAGCACTGTGATGTTGCAGGATGAAACAAGAAGCTGCCATAATGAAACAGTGACAACAGATATAGATTTTAAGGGGTGTGGATTATCAGGGATGAGCATGGAAGTTGCAGATCCTCATACAGCAGAACACAGGGATAATGATTTGCATGATACAGTTTCAGAAACTTCACATGGCAACATGACAAAAACATTTGCAAAGCAGGAACCAGGCAAAAGGAAAGGAAATGTAAAGCAGAAATTTAGAAGTAAGCCAAAATTGTCTGGAACAGATTCGGGAGTCGCAGAAGTAACACTTGGAGGTTTAAATATAAGTCAGGATGAGCATACTGTGAGGAAAGTGACAAAAAGCAGATGTAAGAAAACAGTGATGAGGGTTAGGGCCCAAGGAAGGAAATCCAATTTGAAAAATCGAAGGAGTCTTTTATATCCAGATGGCAATGATCAGGTGGTGGTTGATGAGGGTCTCCTCCCCAGAGAAGGAAAGGGAAAGTCTAGTTGTGAGTTACAGGAAACTTTCAATGGTGAGGGAATGCACATATGCATTAGAGAAGAGTCCATTGAGAATGTGAAAATGGAAACTTTAGTACCTCATGGTAAAGGCCAAGATAGGAAAAATCTCAAAAATTGCAGAAGAGTCAACAGAAAAACAGAATCCATGTGCAGTACTGTAATGTGTGAGAGCAAGAGAAAAACTACCAGACAAACAAGTAACAACAGTGATAAAAAACTGTCACGTGGTAAGAGCAGACAAGTGTGTAACGGATTGCAGAGTCTGACAAAAAATAATGCCAAACCTGCTAAAGGTTTGCATAACTTGTTAAGTAAGAATGGTCTCAGCAATCAGGAAACATCACAGGGAAAGGCAGTTAGTGCGGACTTAAGTGGAGCGAAGGGTCAATCGGATTCTTGCACTGATGCTGCCTCATCTCTGAAGCTAGCAGACACCTCAACAAATGAAGAAGACAAAAATGAAGACAAACCTGGAGTTTCAAGTTGCAATCATGATTCTGAAGAGAACAATGCCATAGAAACTTATTTCCCTGAGAGACAAGGGATGGCAGGATGCAACAATGAAGCAGCTGGAGAGGATGTATCAAGTATTGTTAACAAGGGAGAAACAAACAGAACTGTAAATATGATAAAATATGATGAGAGTGTAGAGAGATGCTGTGGATCACCAAGAGTGGGATGGGTGGCATGTGATGACTGTCAGAAGTGGCGTTGCATAGCTGTGGAGCTTATCGATGCTATTGGCGAAACCAATTGTAAATGGTAACTTTCAATTTCTCTCTTGAAATTGATGATACACTAATCCTTCTAAGTTAAATGTTATGTTGGTATGTTGATAAGTGAGCACAAATGCATTGGCCCACTAGTGTGTATCTACATGTGTATTTTTATATCTACAGATACCCATGGAACTTGTTGCCTGTTTACCATCCACTCACTACTAACAAACAAATCCAGACAATACTTAAATGTAACAGTGATATTCTTTTCGCTGTTAAACAAATGCATGTCTGATTAATTAGGCTATTAGTCAACTCATAAACAAAAACAGTTTCCTCTGAATATATTCCATTGATTCATTTCGTTGCATAACAGTGCATTTACACTTATTTTTTCCTTGATCCATCTGTAGATTACAAATCAGAGTAAATGTCCATGGAAAATGGTGGACTTTGTGCAAATGCATCAAAAAGGGATTGGTGATGTCTTTTGCTGATTGCCAACAATCCTTGGTGCTAACATGTACCAACCAAAATGTTGTTAAGATCTTCCCTAGACCCCAACACATTGGCACAACATGTATGGACTATACAAAGGAGAGCTTTCTCGAATCCCTTTGCCAATCCCATCCTTAAGATACACTGGCACAAGAGCAAGCCAAAACAAGAGCACCTTGATATCAAGACAGTTTATTTTTTTTCCAATTTTAATATTGGAAAAAAGTGCCATTAGGGGGGCAGCCTTTGCCAAAACTGTATCCAGTCCTCAAGTACAAGTCCATGTCTGCATGGTGTTATCATTGCAACAAGCCAGCCCACTGGTGCATAGGCTGTTGCAACTAAATGCACACACTTGCCAATCAGGCAATGACATCACAAGGGTTGATCCAAAGCTGATCCTTTGATATTAATCCTATGAAGCATTATAAGGCATAGTGTAATGTCCCCTTTTGGGGATATACTTGATTTTTGCCCAAAAATAAGAATTCCAACAATACAATTTATTTACAAAGAGTATTCTATAAATAAATTACACAATTACAATAGAACTTAGAGAAAACCGTAATTAATTAACATCAAGTATTATGATCATAGACAATCCCTATTGAAAACACAATATTCCAAATACATTTGGATCCATTTCTTAGCTTATTTCCAACAGCCAACCATAATAGGAATTCAATGGGAAAGCATATGATAGGACGCTGGGAGTCTGTCCTCCTCAATCAAGCCCAAGGGCACTAGAATGAGCCTCCGAGTCATTCGGCCCTTTGGCCCACAAGCATGGCACATCCATCTTGGGTTGGCGTACTTGATGAGGGAACCAGCACTGCTGCATCTCCCTATCAAACATTTCACATTGGTACCAAACATGGTTGCAATAACTTAATTTCTGATATATATATATTCTTTTTAATTTATATTCTAAAAGTATTCTTCAATTTGATTTTTGAATTCTTTCAATTGCTTATTGATGTCTTGGATGATTGATATTTGAATGATTGGAGGATAGAATGGTTGATGCTTGTATAGTTGATGTTTGAATGATGGATGTTTGTATGTTTGATTGATTGAATGAATTGATAATTTATGATGATGATTAATGCTGGTTGATTGTTTGCTTGATTTGATGGAATCATGAGTGATGATTGAATGAATGCTGATTTGATGCATTGGTGAGTGATGATTGGTGAGTGATCCTTGAATGCTTGGAAGGATTTCTCCTTTATACTTTATTGGTGAAAGAGTCACCACTATTCATAAGAATTGAGTCACCACCCTTCATTGCTGCCTTTTTGAGAATAATAAATTATTTTTCCAAATTGATCTCTCTTGCATGTCCTCCTCAAATGAAACCTTCTCCCCTTTATATCTTCCAATGTAAGGGAGAAGTCACACCTCTTCATCATGTCTACACTTTGCAAGAGTCACAACCTTTCACAATTACCACCCTTTGAAAGAGTACGACCCTTCATAATTTCTGCACTTTGATAGAGTCACTTCCTTATTTTCTTCACATTCCTTTCTTCTTCCCTTAATCCCTCCTTGATTCCTATGCTCCCTTCTTCTTTTCTCACTCTTTTTAAAATGAACTCTTCTCCCTTTTATATCTCATGTTTGAGGGAGTCACAACTCTTCATTTCATGCCTTTTGACCATTCATTAAACTTAATTAAATTTTAATTATATTATATTTTTATTTTTACTCTTTTTAAATTTTTTTTTATTATTATTTATTATTAAATCCTATTTCAAAAAGGAGACATTGCACATAGGCCTGCACTAATAGTATGTGCAAGCAGACGATAGAACAACAGCAATTCAAAGTCATCTCCTCTTCAAAACGAGTTCCTTTCCAATGGACACAACTCTCACCAAGGCTTAGGAAAGAAGTTGGTAAGCCAAATGATGACTTCTGCATCAATACTGAGCATAACACCCAACTTCTCAAACAAAAGGACAGCAGGAAGTCTAATTTCAAAACTGACCTCAGATTGTTTCTTTCCATGTTGGGGTCATTTAAAGTCGTGTATCCACATTCCTAACATGGCATCTCCACCTTGATGCCTAATGCTTTCTATCAAGTAGTGGCTCTCTGTATTGGTTAGACACTAAGATGCACTACATTCCATGACAAGGCGACAACTTATTTGGTCCATGGTAACCATAAATTTTAGGGATATGGTCAAATATTACAACGGTCCGAACTAAACTGCTCAAATATTTTATCTTATGGCACATAGATACAAGAGAGAACTTAGATTCTAGAATAATTGAACAACACACAGGAAATACTGGGAGGTGCGGTGGTGGGGAAAGGGGTGTTGAATCAGTATTTCATAAACTTCAAAACTCAAAGCCATATAAATCAGAAATCAGAACATAATGAGCAACACAAAACACCATGAACAAGATGAACACCATATTTCACGTGGAAAACCCTTTCGGGTAAAAACACATGGCAAAATATTGTTTTTATTATCAACAACGGACACCAACCCAGATTACAAGTGAGCACCAATTCACTAAGAGCACCAACTCCGAACCAACTGAAGCACCAACTCTAGTGTTGCTGAAGCACCAACTTCAGACTTCGCAAAACTGATCACAATCACCAATTCTGAAACTTAACAACATCGAACTTTCAACCAAGAATTTTCTGATCTATGCACTGAAAAGCAATCTGCACACCGAGTCAGAATATGCTTGCACAAGAAATGTATGGCGTGGGAAATACCTGTTCTAAGCAACCACAAACCTCTTACTCCACTTCATCAGGGAAAGCAAAACCTATTAGGAATATCATGCGTTATACCACTTCATATTTTGATATACCCCTTTCTAATCAAACTCTCAACTTCATTGAATCATGCCTCCAAGTAACAAACCGACCAGCACCTCAGGAAAACGTATCACTTCTTCAGCAGATATTCAAAAGCCCAAACTCCTATGCATAGTCTTTGTTTACACCTTAAAAAAATTGTACATCACAAATCCTTTGCAAGTTGCTAGACTGAATGCTTGTCAAAGGATACAAACTGCCCCTATAGCTGTTGCACAGCATCACATCCACTTACAAGAATCGCTATCATTCAGCCTTTCGATTCCTTCATACATCCTTTTACTTACAGCCCGTGCAAACAATGACGGTAGCTCCCTTTTTAGCACAATACTCCACATCAGAAGAGATGACTCGGCTAGAGATCTTTTCATAAGGTATCTCAAACCATCGCGTCTTCATTCACCAAAGTCAACTTCAGAAGGCTCTATACTCAAAGCAACTCCATGAATTTCTCCGGACTCTATATGTCAACATGCCAAAGTAAAAACCATTGCTTGAAACAAGATCATCATAAACCTCTATTATCTTTTACGATATCACCTAGTTCTCCTTTTTAAGGAAAATGATTCCTGTAGATGTCCACACACACAGCCAACACACAATAATAAATACTTCAGATAATAATAAATCGATATTCTATTTTAGCCAAAAGGCATGGTTTGCAATGCCAGTAAAAACCACGGCTCCCATAAGGAATATGAATGCAACCTTCCTTGAAACCATTGACACATACATTGAAGACGTTACACCTTAATAAGAATAGAGGATGCTGGACAGAGTTTCAATAACACAGCTGTTGCTGTAGGTGATTCTCGTTAATTCAATGCTGCCCAATAAATAAACATGTCCCTGTAGCCGTGTCCAAGTAAAGAATGCGATTTCATTCTATTACATAGCGGCCACGCACATGTCTGCAAACGAAGTTTGTAACCGACGCCATAAAGAGAAGTCGCTCATATTAAAGACGTGAGAAGAATAAATATCGTTCACCAAAAAAAAAAAATTGAAGTTGCCAGCAAGAAATATTAGCTGCCTCATCATAAAGGAGACGTGCCAACAGAAGAAATAAACTCCAGCCATCTCCAAACCGAAATTGAAATATTTAGAATGACAATAACCCTCCCAAAATACATTTCCGTCAGAAATATTTGAAGCCTCAACTTAGAAATTGACCCATAAAATTGCCTCAACCTTAATAATCACACCATAGGCTTAGAAAATTATTGCTTCACAAAGATGAATTGTGCCATTAGAAAACTGAATAAAGATTTTTCAAACGCTGTCATGAAAAACTGGTATGGCATGTCTGATTTGGCATAAAACTTGTTGACTGAGTAAGCAAGCTAGCAGCTGAATTAGACAAGTAACCAGCTGAAGCAGACACCCAACCAGCTCAAGCAGACAGGCAACTAGCTCAACCGAGTAAGCAAGCAGCTCAAGCAAGTAGACAACTAGCTCAACCAAGTAGACAACCAGCTCAACCAAATAGGCAAGTAGCTTAAGCAGCTCAAGAAGACAAGCAGGAAGCTCAATCAACCAAACACCTTGACATCAATGACAAAATATTCTAACAAGATTCACTACATTCCATGACAAGGCGACAGATTATTTGGTCCATGCTAACCATAAATTTTAGGGACATGGTCAAATATTACAACAGTCCGAACTAAACTGCTCAAATATTTTATCTTATGGCACACAGATACAAGAGAGAACTCAGAATAATTGTCAGAATAGCAAACCAATTATACAAATGTATGATAACTCATCACATAAGATATAATTGTTTATCTGAGTAGCTCCATTCTCACTGGTGTGTAAAGTAAAACAACTAAAATATAAAAATTACGAATTAAGTGCAAGTTCACCCAATTACTAAAGTTCAAACTCTGCTCCAAGGTGGTCAGAGATCAAGATAACAGTTTTACCATCCGGCCAATATCATAGATACTTCAATTCCTTCTGAGCTCACTGTTCTGAATTATGATGCTTATGCCTCTGAAGAAGAGGCTGATGAGTGACTGCTGCATTGGAATCATTCTGATTGTTAAGCAATGCTGTCGAAGCAGTCAATCCACAAGGTATCTCCTAGTTGTTGCAAATACTCTGCCAATCTGCTCAGAGGAGTCAAAGGGATATTGGAAGGTCAACTCAAGGGAGCAATTCAATACAGTGGAAGGAAACATAAATTGTTTTAAATCAAGGCTCCTCTCAACTAATTCACAAAGCTATATGTCAAAGCGCCACAAAACACAACAGGACATGCCACTGAGCTCAGGACATTACAATTTACTTGTACTTGCACCAACAAGACAATGTGTATCACATGACATTTAGGAAGCCACATGTTAACAGTGTGACATTAAAACACTTCACTACTTCTGCAATTCGTTCAACAACAAGACTTCAACTTGGCGCCCCAAAATTATTTTAAAATATTTTTTTGGTAAAAGTGTACAAATATAGCTCAATTGAGCAGTTGGATTACAAAACTTAACAAAACATAGAACCCAAGGAGCAAAGGTCCAATGTCATAGTAAGAAAAAATTGTTCACATTGGGTAAGAGAAACCAATGGCTACCTAGATTCCAATATCACATATCACATAAAAAAAAAACAGAGAATATCAGAGTTATAAGTTCCAGTCTGTTTATTCTTTCCTTTAGCAGCCTCTCTTCTGTCCAAGGTGTTGAAAATTTGAATCACCTGCTTCTGAGCAGACTTCACCCTGTACTCCACACATTCCTTAACCCAACAGAATGATTAGAGGGAGCATTGAATGAAGCATCAGAACTTTCCAGAGAATCATTCTTAGCATCCTACACTTGTATTAGCCAACCATCACTTTCATTCTGAACATCCTTATTGCTGGTACCAATGGTCTACTTTGGAAGAAAACTTGTAAGGGGAACATTCTCCTCCTCCCTCTAATGGCCAGAAGGGAAGGGGCACCATCTGCTTCAAAAGTTTTAACTTATTTACAGCTCCTGGCAATCTGAAGACTCACCATGTGACTTCTCGAGAGAAGCTGGTGAGATCCCTCCAGTCACCCTGGAAACATCTTTGTTTCCTGCAAGCCAAATAAACTATAAAATTTAGAGGAAAAGATCGGCTGTGACTTAGAAAGAAATTTAGGTATTTAGCATCACAGGTAGTACAACCAATTAAAATTTCCCAAGATATCTAAACATTTTGAGGGACTACCCCATTCCTCATCCTTACCAGCTATCCAGTATGGGGGGGACCAGTTCAGGATAGTAGACTTATGCAAAGTTATTTTGAATCTAGAGGCAAGACACTAAATGGTCAATCTTCTATCAAGTTTCTCAAAATTTCTCTATCCAACACTGAAAGCAGAGAGATATCATCAATAAACTAAACCTCCAACAAACAATCCTAATTAGGAAGCAACAAACCTCTAACAGGAGGACTCAAATAACAATCTCTAACTAGGTAATGAATGGCTTTGGCAGCAATAACAAAGAGGTCTGGACCAAGAGGGCAACCTTAACTACAAAAGGTTTGCAAGGGAAAAGGGGAAGAGAGCTCCTCACTCACACTAACTTGCATGGAGGTATCTTTAAATAATTCTTAACTACAAAAGGTTTACCAAATCGTAGAACTCTCAAAACCAGAAAGATAAACAGCCATTCGATTCTATCATAGTTTTTTTCAAAATCAATAAGGACCATACAGACATCCTGTCTTGATTCCTTAGTCCAATGCACCCTTTTGCAGTTTGTAAGAAGATTATCTACGATATATCTCCCCACCACAAAGCCAGTTTGAGAAGGATAGATAATCTGAGGTAGAACCTTCTTTACTCTCATAGCTAGGACCTTAGCAAAAAGTTTCTAGGAAACATTTAATAGTGTATTAGGCCTTAGTTTTTGATTTGAGTAATATCTCCCTCCTTGGGAATAAACTAAATAACACCTCTGTTAATATATTTTCCTAGGGACTGTGTAACAAAGGTTTCTTCCTAGACAGCTAGGAGCATAGGGGCCACCCAATCCTTTAGAACTTATAAAATTCAACTGGGATTCCATCAAACTCAAGACATTTTTTAATGCTTAATGAATCAACCACCTTACAAGTTTCATCTAAAGAAATTTCTTATCTGGCTGATTAGCAAGGCTGCTATGCAGTTTACATGGAAACATCTTAGCAACAATGTTTTCAGCCCTGGAAACATTCTCCCCTATGGTGTCAGAAGTTATAAGGTCCATGTAGAAGGACTGAAAGGCTGATTTGATTTGAGAATCCTCCTCCACCAAGGCACCACCAACATCTATATTTGAGATCTTCTCCTTGACATGCCTAAATTTGATGCAAAGGACCAGCACACCCTTTCTTACAAACTCTCAGCAAACAGTTAATATCGACCACGAAGATTGAACTGCTGGAAATTCAAGTAAAGTTAAACTATTCTTCAAATTTCATTACAAAATTCTCCAGCTATTGGCAAATTACAAAGAAATCTGGAACTGCAAAGTTATACAGCCTTATAGGCTGATGCAAACCACTACAGATCTGATTTATATCAGATTTAAAACAGCAAGTTACAGCAAATCAATTACAACATCACTGGTCTTCTTCACAGCAATCTTGCCTGCAAAACTCAACTCTGCCAAAAGACCCCTATCCAATTCTCAGCACAGCATAGAAAGACACTTCCAGCTGTAGCAAAAACCTCTGGAAATTTCCAAACCATGGGAAGAAAACCACCCCAAAATCCTATGCCATAATCCTCCAGTTGTGTCAATCAACAAGATCAGTTACAAAATGGTTGCTCAATTCCCAACGCCCAAGATTGGAAGAAGATAATTGGACAATGAAAATGACAAATTGGCTGCATATGCTTTGTCTCCCACCTCCAATTCCAATGCCCAAGAAGGCATCTTGCTGGGTTGTGCCTTGAATTTCGAAAAGCCAAAAATTAAATAATAACTTGCATAACAATCTTGCCAAAGCTGTGACCAAATCACTCATTAAATGATGGCTTTCAAAATTTAATTTATTCACCTACAGCATGAAAAAGTCAACAAAAGACAAAATTAAATGAAAACTTTTTTTTTTTTGGTTAATGCTGGATAACTTGTCCACTATGGATGCTACTGCATGAAAAATTTCAACAATTTATAGAGAAGCACCTTTATCCCCCAATCTTAACCAGGTATGTCTAGACCTCAACTTAGCGTTTTTGCCCATGTAATCCTGATCACATCTTAACTCGTGCTTGAACAACACAGCCTTCTCGTGCAGTCTCTCATCAAAATGGAACTCCTGAAACTGACCCTCAATGGCAATAAGTCTGTCCTTAAATCGCCTGTTATTGGCTGATCTCACTCTGGCCTAATCTCTATACCGAAGAGTCTCAAAACTTTTGGGCAGCCTCAACAACAACAACCCACTTAACAATCTTAGACTTAGACTGATTCATAAGGGAATTAAACTTGGAGATGTGAACAAAACCATTGAGATGAAGCATATTTAAGGTGAGAGACATTTGTCTTGAACAAATCCTTGAAGGTTGAGGGGAGTGGGGGCAACAGGGTGGAATAGGGGAAATACCAAGTTCAATAGGATGATGATCAAATAATGTAAAGGGAAAAATTAGAAGAACATTATTATTCAAAACAGAGGAGATCCCAAAGAAGCTTCTGTCAAGATAGAAACAATCAAGTTTGTAGAAGAGTCTTTTGGAACCCTTTGGAAATTAATGTTTGCAGATGGTCAGTGCTCCCCTCGGGATT
This sequence comes from Sequoia sempervirens, assembly GCA_007258455.2. NCBI lineage: Eukaryota > Viridiplantae > Streptophyta > Pinopsida > Cupressales > Cupressaceae > Sequoia > Sequoia sempervirens. Next base: position 17,812 of record VDFB02270669.1, read on the forward strand.
CGTGACAAGGGACTAACCGCCTCCTGTGCGATCCATGTCTCTACCATTTGTATCGGATGTTGATAGATCGATCTTTTGATGTGACGACAAACTTGGGCCAACAATTGGTATTAGAGCATTGGGTCACGGGTTTGAATCCCCTCAGGTAACGTTGAGGGGGAGATTGTTGGCAGATGGTCGGTGCTCCCCTCAGGATTCGTGACAAGGGACTAACTGCCTCCTGTGCGATCCATGTCCCTACCATTTGTATCGGGTGTTGATAGATCGATCTTTTGACGCAACAAAAAATGTGGGCCAACAATTACACTATGTGAACCAAACCTTTAACTATTTGATTTGCAATCAAAAAGTGATTTAACCACATTCCTTCACCTTTTGAATTTAGACCTGAAAAACAAATCATGACCTTTGCAGTCAAATTTAGACCTTTTGAGTTTATCCTAGCTACTTTTCACCATATTAAAGTCACCTTTAGGAGCTAGCAAACATCCTTTAGATGAATAGCCAATCAATTTTATAGATCAGCCCTACCGCCGTAATCATTAGGAGCATAGATAGAGTAAATATCAAACATCTTGTCTTGCAAAGAAACCACAACCCAAACAATCATATTAAAGAGGGTTAAGCATAGTAGAAGCTCCTCTCTCATGATTGGTAGAGAAGCAAAGAGAATTATGCCTAATAATCCAATGCATAATCCAACCCAAAAATGACTTGGAAAATGACCTCATCACAAACCTTATATTCAGGGCTTCTAGCCCTTTCACATTCTAGCTGATGATTTTCATACCACATACCAAGCATCAAGCTAGGGAAGGGAGGGCAAATTTCCTCCACCGTCACAGAACAATTCAAAAGAAGAGGGAAGTTTGGCATCCCTCTCTTTTCCAATAGTGGTTAAACCACCCTGACCTCCACCAATTTCAATGGCTTGTTCCCTCATCCACTATTTGGAATCTCACAACTATTGCAAGCCATAGGGCTAGGATGTCTAGAGACAAACAAATTAGAATCACTAGGTTTTTTGTAATGCCCACTCCTTAAATACATTGTTATTTTTGCTGCAGCAGTTCTTTCCTTTCTCCTGCAATTTTCTTAAAGGAGGATAATAAAGGGAGCACTTCAGGAGAATAATTTATATCATCAAAAAACTGAAATTTAATAAAGTTTAGTTTTAATGAAAAGTCAAAAGGCATTCAAACGAAGAGTTATGTCTATTAAAGAAAAATAGGGTATATAAGGAACATAAATCAAGAGGAAGGAGACATCAATTTGTGAAGACATTTATATTGTTACTCCTTGTGGAGAGTGAACTGTGGTTCAGCAACCTTAAGATGAAACTCCTCAATGTCTGAAATTAATGGATGCAAATCTGAAATTAAAGGATGAAAACTCCTTAATTTTCATTGCTGAGTTAGTGGACGAAAACCCTTGATTTAGCAGACTCAAAGACATTTCAAAAGCATTTTAATAAAGATAGATTACTGCAGATTTGAGAAAAATTAACAGCTGATATAGAGGATAAGTTCTATCTTTCAGAGATAAATTCTAAGTAATAAATTTGAGTCTTATAATATACTGTTAAAGTTACAATTTCTAAGTTGATTGCATACTTTTAATTAATTGTGCAACTATTATTGTGAGTTAGATTTTATTATTTGAAGAAAAAATAAGGAAAAATCAAAAGGGATATTACATTTTTTTGGTCCTCTTAGAGGAGTCCTTAAAGGAATCTCTTGAGACTTTGGGGGGAATAAAGATCATAAATTCGACAACTTCCAACTTTTGACTCAAGAGGGGAAAGCTAAGAAATAAGATCAAGATTAAAGGGGCACTCAAGCTTTAGGAGAAGAAGCCAATCCACTTTTATTACCCTCGAAGGACACCTTAGGAGTAGATTAATGGGTAGGAGTAGCACTCACAAGAGAAGGCATCTCAGACAAAGAGGGATTGTTTGCGATATCTCCAACATCTGCTTGAATAACTGTGTGCACATCTTAGTCAAGGATACTGCAGCCTTAACAACCTCTTTTGTCTAAGAAAACAAATTAGTATCCTTTTTGTTGTTATCCAAAAATCTATATTCAAAGCATGAAAGTTAGAGTCCTTTGTATCTTTGAACCCAAAAGTGGTTGAAGAGTCCTTTGTATCTTTAGACCCAAAAGTGGTTGAAGCTTTCATTAGCAAAGAACAACTTTTTGTAACATGTCCATCTTTTTTACAAAGAAAGCAAGAGCTCAACCCACCAAGGTCATTGATTTATAGTTAAATACTAAACCATGAAGGTCAAAACAAAAGAGTTAGGAAAAAGAGATTAAAACCCTAGCATTTATATGAGGCAGTGGAGATTTTATTTCATCAACTTTTATAACTTCTTCTAATGGTTTTAGGACATGATCGAGCAAAAACCAGATATGTGGGGGAACATCACAAATTTCAAGCCATTTGGGAGTTGACTATAGGACAACATCCCTGAGATTAACCACAAGGTCCCAGTGAAAAGCCCTAAACATCAATTGATCTATAGACTGTTGCAACATAATGTTTTGTTTGTAAGTCAGCCTATTATGTTAATCTTTGTCATCATTGGGTAGTGATATAAATGCTTGTGATTCGGTTTTTGTTGGTTGTTAACTGTGTCACAAGCAGTTATATATCTACATAATGCCAACTATTAACATAGCAAGTGGGCTTACAAACAAAACATATTTTATTTCATGGCCTACAGGCCAACATGCCAAAAACTCTTTGCAATCAATCTTTGTTGCATATTTCCATTTTTAAAGCAAACAAAGAATAATCCATTCTGAAGCAACTGACAAAAAAAAACATACAAGCCGATCATTTACCCTAAGCCGAAGATCTACAATCATCACAAAATTTACTAGAGGTAATGTAAGCATACAAATAAAATATGTACATTCTTTAACATCTGTTTTTCTTTTCCTAAGACCGATTGCATAGAAACACAAGGGACCAAAGATGAAACTGAACAATACATAGCATGATCACCTATTGCTTCACCTTACACTTGGACAACCCCTTCATTTTCACCAGCAAATTCAAATTTGGCTTTTTCTAAAATAACCACTCATTCTTCATTGACAAGGGCTTGCTTAAATGTTTTAGCTGCACTTGCTAAACTCTTTCCCATTATGTTCTTATCTGCCATCTCACTTCTCTTGTCAACTCTTGTCCCATCACATCCCCTTCACCAGCAGGATGGAACTTAACTGCAGGTCAAAACACTGCGGGGAAGGACTGAAAAGACCAAAAAATAAGCCAAAAGAAAATAGGAAAATGAAATGAAAAATCATGTTCCAGAAAACAGCCCATCACTACACACAAGTAGAAGTAGAACCAAGCAGATGAATAGGACTAAGGAGACCAAGACCAACATGGTGCAGCAAGAGGAAGATCAATGGAGGATGACATTTTTGTCCTCCTCTTAAAGAGCTCCACAGTTGCATACATTACACCACAACCTTTGGTACTAATTTTTTTGGATAAAGTATTTTCAACTAAGGAAGGCACACTATAAACCTTTCCAACAAAATAGGGCATGCTGGAAACCTTATTAACTAATTAATTTTTAATAATTGAGTCCTTGTATGAAGATTTACATCCCGTATACAACCATTGTATCTATATTATGTTGGATTAGTAATATAATCATAATCTACTTTTCTATATATTGACAAATATATAAAACATATGTATTTTCTTTGACATGCCCACAATTATGTTCTAACTTTGAACTGGCCATATTTTGAAAGTCATTTTATTGTTACCTATATGGGAGCTCCATTCTAATTCTTACATATTTGCTTGTAAATCCTTTTGCATTCTTTTGGTATACTTGGTGTTAAAAGTGTTTAATATTTTTAATAATTTGACATTACCTTGACCTCCTTTCTATCATAGGCAGTGGATAATAATCTGTCTTATGCGTGTGCTAGTGAAATGACTCATTTGTTGGGGGTTCTACTTTTACAGGACTTGTCAGGATAATCCAAATAAAGAATTTGCTGATTGTTCCATACCTCAAGAAAAGTCAAATGCGGAAATCAATGCAGATTTGAATATATCAGATGTCTCTTGTGAAGAGGGGGATTACACTGGAGCACCAGTAATATCAAAGTATTTTGCATCCATGCAAGCCCAAGGTAGAATACAAGGTCATTGCCAGTTGTATGCTGATTTTTTCTTTGTTTGTATGTAGTTTTTTGGGCATGACTTACCGATGTTCAAGTCTTGTATCTTGCTATTTGTGACAGATTCTCATCAAGCTGTTTGGACACTTATCAAGCACAACAGGATTCTACATCGTAACCGTAAATCTCAGGCTATTGATGAGGTCAGTGTGTTCATTTGAAGACTTTAGTTTTTTTATAGCTTTAAAAGATCAACTTCCTTTATTTCCTTTCATGTTGGGCAAATGCTTCATTGGCAAAGGAAGTTGAGGGGTTCACTGTGCTTCTTGCTCATCTACAAGGCACTCTCCCATTGGTTGAGCTACCCATGTATTGATGCATCTATCCATCCATTATATATAGATGATAGGACTGATGACCAGTATCATGTAAGTAATGGATGGGTGGACTAGCCCCTTGATCTCAAGAGACAAATACAAGTAGAGCTGCCTTGCTTCACAATTATACTGTAGCTGAGACTTAATTTCTTCTAGTCTATAGTAGGCTAAACTTTGAACCCCACTTTGAGATAGGCAATGAGCAGCCTGGTCACCATATTAAGGTTGGGTGTGGCTGTGACACAACCACACTGCAATAAATGGTTGGTCACCATATTTGGGTTGGGTACTGCTGTGTCCCAACCACACTGCAATAATTGGTAGGACCATCGTGACTGAACCACTACATATGAATGCCTGCAGGAGGGCCCCCCAACTATCTTATCTATTTTTTCCTTATAAAGTATGAGTTAAAGTTTAAGCAATCTTGAGGATGAAACTCTTCCAAGATCAGAAATTCAAGGACAAAAACCCTTAATTTCTTTTGTCAATTTAGTGGATGAAAACCCCTAATTTTGGCAGAAATATTTCAAGATAGTTGTACAAAAAGAGATAGCTGCAAATTGGAAGATGGATTATGGCAGTGACTCAAGAATGATTTTTATATTTTCTGTTTAAACCTGAAGGACATAATAATCAAAATTATAAGTTTAGTGTTAAATTAATAATTTAAAGCCTATAACATAGTTTTGAAAATATAAACTTATTCATGAGCCTCTGCTGTAATATTTTTTTTAATATGCAGTTATCTCTCTTTGTATAAATGTCTTGAAGTGTCTTCAAATTCTACTAAGTTAGGGGTTTTTATTAAAATAATACTGTAATATTTAGTTATAATGGTCAATTAAGTCGTTAGTATAGTCTTTAGAATATTTCCTTATTCTCTTCAGTTGTCTTTTGCTTTTCTTAGTTGTCAATATTATCCTTATCAGATAAACCGTTTGTAACTTTATTTAAGGAGACTAATGAAGAGCACACAGGAAATACTGAGAGGGGTTTCGGGCGGAGGGGGGAGTGAATCAGTATTTCAGAACTTTTTAAAAACTTTAAACCAGATTAATCAAGTAAATCAGAACATTAAGAGCATCATCAAACACCATTAACAAGATAAACTCTAGGATTACGTGGAAAACCCTTTCAGGTAAAAAACCACGACAAAATATTGCTTTTATTTATCTCCAAAGGGCACCAACCCTGATTACATATAGTGAGCACCAACCCACCGAGAGCACCAACTCCGTATACATTGAAGTACCAACTCCAGTGGCTGAAGCACCAACTCCAGACTACATTTAGTGAGCACCTACCCACTGAGAGCACCAACTCCGAAAACACCGAAGCACCAACTCCGAAAACACCGAAGCACCAACTCCAGACTTCAAAAACGAAACTGCAAAAACACTGATTTCTAGCAATGCCTTTCACATGTACTGTGAGGCTCTCAACCATACACTCTGAAACTGAACACAAAACTTCTGTAACAAATAACTCCTTGAATCAAAACACTACAACTCTGATATTTTTCAAAATGTAAACCTCCAAGCATATAACCTCTCCAAAATAATCTGAGCAAGACAAAAATGATGCTCTCCCATTTTCAGTTGATCTTCGAAATCAGAAACATAATAACATCATGCAGGTAATCTATTTCCAGGGCAGCATACCAAAGCTCTCAATCTCTCCTTTTGCTTCTATCAAAACATGAATTCAAGCAGCCTTCATATATATATTCTGTACTCACTTTCCACAGCACTCATTTTCAAAGTTCAAAAAATGTCCCAGCCATTCATGATGAAGCTAATGCTACCAGCCACCTTCCTTCACCGAAACACAAACAACAGAGTATATCCCTTCAACATACACAATTCTCAAGACTGCTGTAGCAACCTACTCAGACCACTGTAACATTCTCAGAAAATTCTAGTTCAAACTCTCAGCACCATACAGATATACACACATATAAAACACTGCTGCTCATCTATTTTTAACATACCACACACATCAGATTAGATAAAACATGAACAGATCTCCGTTGCTGCATACACACACTAAAGTCTCTTTTTCACCTCGTGCAAAGGAAATGATCACAAAAGATTAAAGGCACACACACCGACGATACTGTTACAATCCTTTCTTGAGCACCCCCGCAAGCACATTGTATCACCATGACTTCAACATACTTGGTCTTCTTTAAAGCACTCGATACATCAATCGCAACCAAAAGATATATTCAAACATTTCAACTATTATGCCATTGCTAGAATTTCATTCAACCACACTCCTTACAGACAGCTCATACATATTTTGAAAATCATTTTCCCATCTGATATTCACTCACACACGTACTGAAAACTCATTCAGCCTTAAAAAAAAAACTTTCTTTTTTTAAAGCTCAATCAATACAGTCATTGAAGACTGTGGACTGCAACCCATATCACTGAACACACCAATCACAAGTAGCTGTTACTCGAGAAAATATACATTAAGCAGCCGACGCATCTCATCCATGATTTTTAATAATAGTGATACCTTTTCACAGCCTGAATAAAATATTATGAAGCCCGCACATGCTGAGTAAGGAGCCGTTACACAAGAGAGAGCCTTTGAAGAATTTTTGCATTGAAAAAAAACCAAAGAGCTGTCTCATATTAAATAGAAGGCACCAAAAATAAACTTGCCAGAATTGAAAAATCTTCAGAAAAAGGAATAACATAGCCGCCTGGAGCTGTCAGCCAGAATTAGCATAAAGAAGACGTCGCCTATTTAAGAAATCTGAAGCCGCCACCAATAAGCATTAAGAGAATAAACGGTTTCACTCAGACTCCCATAAAATTTTCTAACCATGGTCAGATAAAGAATCTGCAATAGATAATAAGCCTCCATAAGCAATACCTGACAGTGAGTATTATTCACTGATGCATTATTTTTCAAAGGACATGAAAACATCAATCTTCACCAACTCCTGAAAAGAAACCGTCTTTTTCATCACACTAGGCCACCAGTCATTTAATGAGTGCGATTCTTAATAATATCAAAACGGCAAGACACCATAACTGTCCACATCTTTACAAATGCAGCCACCAACACAATATAGAAGCCGTCTCATGAAAAAAAGAGAATCGTTACTAAGCTGTGACCTTAAAAACGTCTTCATACTTATAGACTTAATTCGAACTTAGCTGCCCAGTACATCAAAATCTTGTAAAATATTTAAAACCCATACGTTTTTTTAACAAAATGCATATATAGAGTGTTTACAACAAGTCAACTACAATATCAAAGGTCAAAAGATTCATCATTAAGTCGCAAGCCACCCCATATCTATTCTTGTTTCATCCTATGAGATAGACTTCATAGCATGAAGGAGCCAGGCGATAAGAACCGGCGCCAAAGATGAGACTATCTCCCAAAAAGGAAATCGCATAGATTGACCATGAATAATATAAAGTGCATTCATATTTTCTGAAGCCGTCTAGAAGCACGTCCCATAAATAAGCAGGTGAATTAAATCTAGGAGCCGTCAATATTTAAAAGACTGCCCATAACATCTGAAGCCAACATTTGTAAGACTTAGCCGCCTTCAAGTAGAGAAAACGTGCCTTTAAAAATATATCGAAGCATTCTCAATAAAGAAATATTAGCTGCCAGCAATAAAGGCCACTTTTATATTAGAACTATAGTTAGTTCCTATTAATGCTCATCTTGTAACGACACTTGTTGTGCCTATTTGTTTGCTTTTTGTTTCTTTCTGTTAGCCTATAATCACGTTTCCGTGATTATTGTGAATCTTACTTTGTAATCTATTTAGTCATTCTCTGATGTTAATACGATTATCTGTTTTTACCAAACTAATATGGTATCAGAGCCGATCTGAGTCCGACTCCCTCACGGGAGGGCTTAGGATGCTGGGAAGCTCTCTTGGTGCAATCGCGTTTTGAAGAAGAGTTGCATTGGCGTTTATCTTCTGTGCAATTGTGTTTTATGGACGGACTCTCTCGAAATCATGCGTCATTCTTTTCTCTGAAGAAAACGTGTCGGGTTGATTTCCTGTGTATTTGTGGCCGTCTTCTGGTTTTTGCACGTCTTCCGTTCATGGCTATATCTCTGCCTCATTCCGTATATGTTTTTGCTCTCCTTTGGTGGACGTGACTTCCATTCTGGCTATTTCAGTTAGAATCGTGGGTAGATTCTCACTTTACGCGCGATTGTGGCATTTTCAAAGGTTTTTTTTTGGCCTTTCTCTGTGCGTCTTCTGGCCACGTCTCTGTTTCGGTGATCGGGATTTCTTCCTCACTTTGTGCGTCGACCCCTTTCTGGAGGTTTGCGTGTGGCACCTGTGTTGTGATTCTGTGCGTGAATGTTCTCACGTTTGGCACCCTTCTATAGTTTTTCTAGGCGTTTTTCTGGCGAATATTTTTGGAAAGGTTCTTTTTCTGCAAGCGATGAGATTTCTGATGCATTTTGACAGGTTCATTTTTTGGTTATTTGATGCACCCAGTCCTTTGAAAGCTCGTGATGGGTTCTTTTTCTCTATGCGCCTTTAAGCTCAAATCCCCCTTGCAACGCTTTTTTTCTTTTTCTTTATTTATCGCGACGGCCCTGGCTCTGTGGAACCCACGTTTGGCTTCCTTGAATCCGCGCGACGCTTGTTGCACATGTTAAGGTTTTTGGAACCCTCGAGTTGTTTTCGGGTGTGGATTCGGGCGCATCTTCTGTCATCCCTGTTAGGCGCGGTTAGTGTGGATCCGTCACTGAGGATGGTGCCTGTTCATGGTTTTTTTTTCGTATATTTTTGTGCACGATTTTAAACGCGTTTCTTTGCAGTTTCTGACCCGCGATCTCTACATTTTTTAGATTCGTTTCTGTCAGTGATGGGATTTATAATTTTTATACATAAAAAAATATATTCGCGTTAAATTATATCAGGGTTTTGTAATTTTTATCCATAAAAAATTATATCTGAGTTTTATAATTTTTATCCATAAAAAATTATATTCGGGTTTTATAATTTTTATCCATAAAAAATTATATCTGGGTTTTCATAATTTTTTCCTCAAAAATTTTGTATGGGTTTTCCAAATTTTTGCCTTAAAAATTTATTTTGGGTTTTAATTTTTCTCGAAAAAAAATCATTTCCGGTTTCTAATTTTTGCCTTTAAAAAAAAAATTCAAGGTTTTTTTCATATTTTTTCCTAAAAAAAAAAAAATAAATCTGGAAAGGTTTTTACCATTTTTTCCTTAAAAACGATGTTTTGTATGTTGATTCGTGTCTCGGATTTTGTACTAGGTTCTATAATTCGCAAAGTTGCGTGGGATTGCTTTGTGGGTTTTTACCCTTTTTTTTTCGAGAAAATGATGCTTTGTAAACTTCAGTTTTAGGGTTTTGCGATTTTGTACTAAAAAATTGTGGTTTCTTGCAGTTTGTTATGGGGTGTTGTGCTCATTTGCAAAAGTTTGGAGGTTTTTCCGATTTTTCCTCAAAATCGTTTTTTCAGTTTGTGCAGTTGTTTTTCGGTGTCTCTGGCTACAAGGAGGGACAACTTTGTTACCCAACATCAGGTTGGATGTTTTGTGATCAGTTTTGGTATTTTCGAGAAGTTCTGCAGTTTTTAGGAGGGTTGGTGGCAGACTCATCTCAAGTGGCAGAGTCAGTGGTAGGCTCTTGTCGTCAAATTTAGGGGGCTTCTTGGTGTAGTTGATAGATTGAGCATTCAGGGAGGGTATTAGAACTAAAGTTAGTTCCTATTAATGCTCATCTTGTAATGACACTTGTTGTGCCTATTTGTTTGCTTTTTGTTTCTTTCTGTTAGCCTATAGTCACATCTCCGTGATTAGTGTGAATCTTACTTTGTAATCTATTTAGTCATTCTCTGATGTTAATACGATTATCTGTTTTTACCAAACTAATATTTTATTCATCCGTAAAACTCACAAAACGCATATTTTGGTCTCTATGAGGACTCACTAATAGAGTCGCCTTAAATCACCTGAAGCCGTCACATAAGATAAACATGTATCTGGCACCTTTTAATGGACAAGCCCGACCCATGTCTTTCCTCAACTTTCACCTGGGCTTAATTTTTTAAACTCATGATCTTTCAATTAACAACACACATACGCCTCAAGGAATGCAGTCAGAATAATTTAATCAACACGTCTTCATAAGATAGAACCATGATTTGCTTATAAGTCTAAAGTAGACGTGGCACAAGGAACACATACCAATTGCTGTTATAAAAATCCAAACTCACTTAGGATAAAACTTGTTGACAAGTAACCCTGACACAGTATGCTGAGTAAGCAGTCCTTCCAAATTAAACCCAAAATTTTAAGCATCATAAAGCCGTCCAATAAGTCACCTTGAGAAAAAATCGAGCCACATAAAATATAAGACTTTTCAAACGATAGAAAAGCTGACTTGTTATAAATCTGATTTTAAAAACGTTGACATAGAATTTTGTCCTTAGTTGAAATTGGACATATGTTGACAAGTAGGCTAGTAACTAGCTGAAGCAGTCAACCAAATAGCTGAGGCAAATAGGTAGGCACCTCAACCAAGCACCTAGGTAGCTGAAGCAAGCAGATAGACAACTCGAGCAGGTCAAGCAGCTCAAGCACATAGCACAGAGCTCAAACTTGACATCAATGACAAACTTTTTCCAACAACTCACTCCTTTGTTAATATTGAATATCTTAATAATCATTCTGTGTTTTTTAATTATTTTATGGTATCAGAGCTTAGGTTTTTATTCTTAAAGTTTTGATGGATTTTTTTATAAATTCATGGGCAGTATTTTTTTGATGGATTATTTTTTCTAAAAAAATAAAAGTTAATGGGATTATTACCTGAAATTCGCAAGAGTTTTTCAAAAGATTTTTTGGCCAATTTTTTAACAAAAATTCGTGGGTATGTTTTTTACTTGAAAATTTAATGAGGATTTTTTTTTGAATAGTTTTTTAATAAAATTGTGGGATTTTTTCTGCATCTTTTTGGCCATTTTTTTTTTAAATTCATGGGTTTTATTGTTGGAAATCATGTGGAAAATTCAGAGTGTAAAGTCAAAGGTTTTTTCTAGTGAAATTTGCACCCTATTTTCAGTAAAAGCTGTGGATTTTTTTTATTTGCAAATTGTGACCTCTAGTTGCTACAAATCGCGTCGATTTGTGAAGAAATCATGGCGTCAAGGTTTATTTTTTGAGTCGCATGACTTTTTCTTCAAGTTTTTTTACCAATTAAAAAAATTGAGGGTTTTTCAAGCGATACTTTGGGCCACATGACTTTCTTTCGATAGATTTTTCTGCTGATGTTATTTCCAGCATATGTGATGGAATTTATGGGCGAATTTTTTTTGGCGGTTTTTTCATTAATTCGTGATTTTCTACATTTGTTTAGGGACAACTAGGGTTTTTGTTGTCTATTCAACGTTTGTCATTGTTTTTGATCGGTTAACCTTAGGGATTTTTAGCTTGGCTTGAGCTAGAATGGAGGCCACAAACGGGGGACCTCCTCCCTTGCATGAACGCAAGTGAACAGTCCACTGCTGCAAGCACAATAGCCTAGCAGGGGCATTGAAAACGTGAGCACACCAACCCAATGAGGGAATGGAACAACATAGGCTTGAATGTTTGTCACATGGCATGAACACCATTAGCAGCCTCAACGCCGCGATTCAAACTTGTGAGCACATTGGATCAATGTAGGCATGGTGCTTGCAATCACAATGGCCTAGCGGAGGTTTGAACCATGGTGGCCACAACAACAACACCAACACTTTAACCATCGCACTATGGGATGAACCCCTAATGTTTGCCAAAATTTTACTGCAGGTTTTTTAGATGTAGCCCAACATAGGTTTGAACCATGGTGGCCACAACAACAACACCACCACTTTAACCATCGCACTATGGGATGAACCCCCAATGTTTGCCAAAATTTTATTGCAGGTTTTTTGGATGATATTTTAACAAAAATCATGGGTTGTTCGTTGTTAGGGTTTGAAAATTTTTCCTAATTTTTTGTGTGGTTTCATGGGCCTTTAGCAAAGCCTAGGGTTTTGACCAATTTTTTCCCAAAAAATCGTGGTGTTTTTTGACCTTTTGCTTCAAGAAATATGTAGGTATTCAGTTTTTTTGCAATTTTTCAGTAATTTTTATTGTAGATTTTTTTTGATTTTTTGATAAAATAAAATCGAGGATTGTACTTGGTTGTTGTGGTTTTGATAATTTTTTTTCCTATTTTTTTTCAAAGTCTTCTTGGGTTTTTTTGTTTTCTGTGTTTTTGGACTATGGGAGGGATGGCTTCATTGAACAACATCATGTTGGAAGGCAGCCAAAAGTTCGCTAGCAAAAATTACAATACTTGGAAACAAAGAATGCTCGTTATTTTTGAGTAGTGCCTTGATCAGATTGTCCTTGGTAATGATACTCGACAGACAGTTGCAGGTAAAGATAAGGACAAGTGCAATGAGCGTAGTCGTGAAGCAGTTCTGCTCATTAAGTTATTTGTCACAAGTGGAATGCTTCTGGAGATTCCTTTAGGCAAGTCTTCTGCAGAGATTTAGAAACACCTGTGAGATCTGCACGAGACTTTAGATAAAGACAGGGCATTCTTCCTAAAGAACATGTCTTTGCAGGATCATTTAATGAGAATCAGAGATAAACCCAATCAATTGGCTGGTATTGGTCGCAAGATGGAAGAATACATGGTAGTTATTACGCTAAAAAGCTTACCACGATCTTACGAGCATTTCATAGAAACTCTTAACATCATGTCTACCAATGCTGATTTGAATTTTGATGACATATGCAACAAACTCTTTCAACAAAATAGATGTAAATGACAAGCCTTTGCAGCCAAGGACAAAGGCAAGTGGCCTCAAAAGAAAGGTCAAGGAAAATCTGATGATACTTAAATAATTTGTAGTCTATCACATGTCATTATTGTGGTAAACTTGGTCACATGAAGAGGTTTTGCAGAAAGCGGTTGGCTGATTAGCAATCCAACCAAGGAGGGTCTTCACCAGAGGCTCATGTTGCAAAGCATTCTGAGCAAAAGGAGTCAACCTTCTATGCATTTTGACCATAAAATCATTTCAGTTTTTGGGTTTGGCTTAGTATAGTTAATAAATTGACCATTAAGGGAGGGTATTAAAATGATATTGTAATATTTAGTTATAATGGTCAATTAAGTCGTTAGTATAGTCTTTAGAATCTTTCCTTATTCTCTTCAATTGTCTTCTACTTTTCTTAGTTGTTTTCTACTTTTCTTAGTTGTCAATCTTATCCTTATTGAATAAATCAATTGTAAGTCTATTTAAGGAGACTTTTGCTCCTTTATTAATATTGAATATCTTGATAATCATTCTTTGTGTTGTTTAATTATTTTAGTTTTTTGTCCTTTAACTTGGCAAGAGAAATTGTGGGTTTTCATTTTACAATTTCTGCTATGAGGGGTTTCGTGTTCAAGTTAAATGAATTGTTTTTCCATGCTCCAAAGGAGTAATTATCAAATAATTAAAGATGTGTTCTTCGTATGATGTTCCTTCTCCTTGTTTGGTGTCTCTTATATATCTTTTTTCCTTCAATAGTCATGATTCTTCACATGCCCCTTGACTTTTGATTAAATTAAACTTTAATTTTATATTTTATAATTATTATATTATATATATATATATATATTTTAATTTATTATTATAATCTCATTTCCAAAAGGTGACATTATAGTCCACCCTTCCAAAGATTGCTTGTCCTCAAGCAATCACAAACTAGGATACTTTTAGAATTTCTTTTTCACTTGACTAAATCTTTTTGAAGATACCGGGGTCCCAAATCAATCTTTGAAATACAATAATTTTTTTTAACGATGTAGTGTATTTCATTAACTATCTATTTGTAGCTAAATCTTGCTGAACAACTTTGCTTTGCTTTTCTTCAAATAGACTTCAAAGGGTGGGTTATTTGCAACCCAGTGGAAAATTTGAAAATTATTCCTATTATTAGATTGGAAATCAGTTTCCTATCTAGACCATTCATATTGGCGTAATTCTAAACAATTGTATTTTGAATCGTTCATTTTTAATTCCCAGCTAGTGTTAGCATTCCTAGATTGCTTATTGTTTGTAATGTCCCCTTCTTGAGATTGCCCTAAATCTTGCCCTAGAATCATAAGTTTAATGTAGTTAGGGTTATAATTTACCAATTAAATGCTTTAAGCAAGATGAATCTTGGTTTAGGTCCTACAATCATGTTAGATAATATTGGAAATATAATTCAGATAATCAAAACATATATAATAAATGTCTTATCTATTTAAACCATGTAAAATACATAATTATTTCAAATCTATATAAACTACACAATATCTATAGTGCATGATGGAAGATTAGCCATAATAGGACTTGGATGAGAAACATGATAGGGCGCCCAAAGCTATCCTCATGCTAAGCCCAAGAGCGGATATACCATCCCTCTTGGCCCCAAGTGGCAGACATGTGGGCATCCAACATGGGGTGGCATGTTTAGTGGATAAACTTGTATTTGCCTTCCCTATCCATGCTGCCTTATCCATCCTTCTTATGATTGAGACTACTTGAATCCATCTCAACAACCAACCCATGTAGAGATCGGAGGGAAAGTCACAATGTGGTGCCTGTAGATTCTCCTATCTAAGCCCAAGGGCGGACATTCACCCCCTTGGCCCATAAGTGGCAGACACGCGAGCATCCAACATGGGTGGCATACTTAGAAGGAAATCTAGTATCTGCTCCCCCTTCTTGTATTTACCCACTCCTCTACATGGTTGCTTATTGGGAATGAGCAATTTAATGAATAATAGGAATCTAGTGTGATCAATAATTACATCAATAAACATATCTGGATTCATAAGAGATTATACATTAATTAACATATCATCATTCACAATAACCGTAATAGTGCATACCACAATACTTGCTAAAATATAAGATTGCTATATTCTACGATAGAAATATTTTAAAAAATGCTGACTTCTTTGTCTGCTGAGTACAGATAATTATGTTTGATCTGCTTGAATTGCCTTGCTGTTCGATCTATTTTTATTTTTTAATATTCAGAAGATATTGCTTTTACATTTAATTGCATACCAGTTACTTATTATACCACTGGCTACTGTTTTCCTGAGTGCAGATATTTATTTCTGATCTTTGATATGATTCCTTCTCCCTCTCCTTTTGAACAGTTCCCCCCTTTATATCTTCCATGATGGGGGGAAAAGACATGTCTGTTCCCCATTCCTTTCCCTTGGTAAGGGACACGTCTTTCTACATTTGATTGCTGCCTCAGACTTCTGTTAATAATTAATTAATAATTATTAATTATAACTTTCTTTCTCTGCCTTTGACTAGTAGTTAATCGATTTATTGATTTCTGTCTAGCGGTGGTCTTCTTATTACCTGCTTGCTATTTAATTAGAGGCTAAGATGGGGGTCTAAAATGTGACAGGGCATGACAATCCTAGCGGTGCCTTTTACTTTTTGTCTTTTAGTGGCTGCTTTTTAGATTTTGTCTTCTAGCTCTCAGTACAGGAGAATAAAACGGACCATCACATTGTTTGTTGTTAATTTAATAATTCCCACATACTCAAAATCAACAATACTAACTATTGAAATCTTTTCTTTAGCTTGTGGCTCTAATGTGTTTACTTTGTCATTTTCCAAAAGAGAATTTGTTGAAATATCCTCAACACCTTTATTTTTGTGACCCAAAACTTCTGAATTTGGGCTAATTGAAATGTCCTTCTCAAATGCATAGTCATCCTTAATGCTGTTCTGAAAATCAATCAATGACTCATCATGTGGAAGCTTGAAAGGTACTGCATGATTTGGTGCATCTTCCTTCAACTTGAACTCTTCCCATTCAACGAGTGGAACATTTTTTGTCTTCCCTTCATTGATATTTTGGTGACACATGCCATCATTAGAAACCAATAAAACATCTTTTCCTACCAAAGACTCTTTTTCTTCCACTTGTTTTTTAGGTTCCTGTTGTTCTTGCTCATTGGTCTTTTCATTTTCTTGTAGCTCTAGTTTTGGCCCTTCTTCCTTGAGTTCACCAGCTTTTTGTGATTCCAATTTTGATTTGAACTTCATTTCTTCTATCAAAGTTGATTCTTTTGGGTCTTGTTCCTTGATCTCCTCCTCAACCATTTTCCTTATGTATTAATATAAGCCTCTTTTGTTGGGATAATGATTCCCAAGTACCTCCAAGCACTCATCAAAGGGAACACTATCTTTGAAATTATTTGGCAACCCTTGATATTGGTCAAATATTTTGGGGGCCTCAAGTTTGTACCTTTCTTTGTCCTCTATTTTTATCAATAACTCTTGAACAAAACCTATGTCCTCTTCTTTCTGTAAGAAACTTGGCTGAAAAATATTGTATTGGGCCTTTATAGAACCTTTTGTCTCTATCTTCCTTGTAGACTTTCAAGTCTCTGTGACTAGAATGTTGGTAAGGCACATCAAGAAGGGATTAAAAAATTCTCCAACAAGGGACTTGGCAAATAGCAAGTGTTCAATCTATTTCTTGCAATATAGTTGGAATGTATCCCCAAAAGTTGATAAAGAAGAATTAGAGGAAATAAAAAGAATTCTTCTACTGCAAAATAGAGCAATTGTGCACAAATGTATGAGACTCATCTGCCAGGTAAACTTTTGATGGGATATTGAAGCACTTGCTACTATTGGAAATTGTTTTCCTATCCAGATATTGCCCTCCAAAATATTCTGGAGAGGCTGAAAATTCATCTGACAAATCTCCGAAATACTATGAAATGGATGTATTTCTCATGTGGCTAATCCAACATGGAAAAGTCTTACCGATGGACAATGGAAATCTCATGTCTGTAATTTCTCCTCTATAAAAGAATGGTTGGTGTGACAGTTGATTACAATGGTCCAATTACACATGACCTTAAAAACTTACAATTAATTTAAAAGTTAAATTAAGGCAATAGGAACATTACATGCATAACAATCCTTTATAACGCAATTGCTTTATTAATAGTTATATACACAATGACAACAGCCCATGTGATGATTATACCTTCACTCTGCATCTCTCTTCTCCTTTAGCTTGGTTGGTATCCTTTTTGATGACCAGGGTATAGAGGAATGAGAAGTAGATGGAGAAAAGTATCTAGTGGCAGCATGGATGTGGATGTGAAGGTTGCCTTATCAGCAGTTTGTATGACCTGTCTTCCAAGCTCTTTGACTGCCTAGGCATAATTCTGAGGTTTGAGCAATGTGGTTTATGATTGTGATTTTGGGTTTTCAGGCTTTTAATGAATATTATAAATTGATGCAACTCCTACTCTTTTGTTTTCAAGCTTTCCTGTTCAATATTATAAATGATTGAACTTCCCCAAACACATATGTATCCCAAATTTGTTTATCCAGAAGGTACTCCGATCAAAATGCATTTCTCAATTAGTGCATGCAAAGTTGCAAACCTTAGAAATTTTGTTCTTGTGGAACAGCATCTCAATTTTGCTATTGTTCTCCATTATTAATCTCACTATGCACTTCAGACAACTACCTTTTGATGTCTGTGAGCTGACTGAATGATTCACAGTTCCTTTTCTTCTCCCCTGTAAAAGAAATTTATAGAATTGGTTTTCAGCCTCTGCAACTAAGAATTGTGTACCCACAATAAATTGCTGTCATAGTCTTCCAGGGAGGAAAAGTTGATGACTGAATGGAAGTGTCTACACATGGGATCAATGACACAGCCTGTTGTTTAAAAAATATGTGGCTGATTTGTAACGTGCTTAGTGGTGAACTTGGTTGGGCTCCTTGTTGAGATTGACATCAACTTTATGTACTTAGGTGACGGCTGTGGATGTGGCTGATGTACCTAGCCATATTATGCACAGCGTAGAAACAAAACCTATGGTTAACTGTGACCTTGTTGGTTTGGATTTAGGGCATGGTTTTTCTTGAAAAATCTGTTGGTAATTGAAAAATCTGAGAACAGAGAAACACTTGTGGCTTATTTAATAACCCATAAATAAATCACAGGTTATTGAATAGCCTATGTTTTCTCTGGTTTTTTAAGAAAATTGCCAGCCTTAATGTTGAACAATTTCAAAGCACAGATAAACAAGGGAATCTGCTGATGAAGGTTTTTGAACTGTTTTCAGCATCAGAAAATCAAGGCACACCCCAGTCATTGCTGTTTTTATTTTCAATGCTCCTTCTGACTATACCTGACATGAAATAACAATACCAGTTTTTTCCTTGTATTTCTATGAATATTATCAGCATTTTGTTAATTTACAGGTTTTTTCCTGTTTCAATCCTGTGTAACAAACACCATTTACACTTTCAGTTTTCCATATCAATGCTGTGTAAATGGAATGTTAATATAATTCTCAGTACATAGAATCTGTCCCCATGGTTACCTGCTAAAGAAAATTAATGTTACTAGTATTGCTTAACTTTGTAGCAGACTTAAAGGCATCATTGATAGAAATTGTTTTCGTAGTCACCACAACATTCTTAGTTATCCCTTGCTTAGGGGCAGAAGGTGAGAGAAGATGATTAACAGGATGACTTGATTTTGCCAATGTGCTTAGTAGAAGTGACATACATTGTATTAGACTGAAATACAAAATGTTCGTTGTGTAATCAGTTACTCAAGTGGCACTCAAATGTTGATCATCTTCTTTATGTTTGTTGGCATCGGAAGTGAGTTGTCGTCCTTGATTGTTTGAATGTGAAGTGACATGCTGCTTGGAAGGAAATATGAATGCTCCGGGATTAATCTAGTACTTCAAGGGGCACTACAATGTTGTCCTCCCGCTAAATAGTTGGTGTTGGTAGTGTCTCTGGTTGGTCATGGACAAACTTATCACTTAGTGGAAGTTACATTGGGTTTAAAGTTAAGTTTTGGGTTAAGTTTATATTTTGACATATTTCTGGTTTTGGATGTTGATTCAGTACATGTGGTATCACTGAGGTGATTTGTGTGAGCTGGATTTTTTTTCTGAAGGCCACAAGCTATCTTGCTAAGTTTTGTTGGAAAAATGCCTCATCTTGCGTATTGATTGTCTGTTGGTTCAAATGTCAAATTGGAGTCATTCCTATGTTGTCATATTGCCTTTGACATGTTTGCATTTTAGAAGGAAAGGGGAGATTGCTTGTATAATGCCTATCAGCTTATGAGCCTAGCTTTTAATTTTTTCCTCTGCAAATCAAGACCTTAATGCTCCTTGGCAGGAGCTATTTCTTTTGAATTCCTTAATTTGGCCCACAATGCTCTGAAGCATATCATAAATTTAAGGTTAACAAATATTCACCTGCTTGATCATTGTTATACTGGTGGACTCACTAATTCAATGGTGTTCAAGGTTATGTTTTGATTTTCTGTATAATCAGCATGGTTATTGCATGCTCTTGTCATGTTTAAAAAGCCCAAACTATAAGATATGTTATAGACTACTTTGATTTTACTTATGATTCTTTTTAGTAAAATGCTTTTAGGATCAGACTTTCCCTCCGGTATTTTTAGAATAAAATCTAAATTCCCAATGCAAGTTAATCTAGCTAAGAGTGGGGTTGGGGCCCTAGCTCGGTTGGCTAAATCTTTCCTATTGCAGGAGGTTGGTCACGAGGTCTAGTCTCCCCCACCCCTATGGTACCAGAGGGCGTGTCGTGCCAGCGTCGCCAGTCACGTTAAAAAGTTTACCAGGCGCACTGCAGTTTATAGGGGGTCGTGCTACCCAATTCCTGCAGTCTAAAAAAAAAAAAATCTAGCTAAGAGTGTCTTCACTTAGTTAATAAGTATGCTTTTAAGATACAATACTACATAGTTCAACAGAGTTTCCCGACGTGGGGGATGGGGGGTCGGGGGGACGAAGGCCTAAGTTTGGGGATGGCAGGGGGACGGCGGTAGGGGAGCAGTATTGAAATACATATAGTACTTGGAAAATTAGTTAGAAAAAGATGTATAACTGTAGAAGCCTAAGTAATGAGTAAAGTTTAAACACATTGCAATGATTGCATTGAACTAGTAGTAGTTTCTAAATTTTAAAAATAAATTTTAATAGTGAATACTGAAAATCAAATTATAGACATTGGAACGATAACTAGAAGTTTCAGAATTTCATAATCATGATTCATAATTACAATCAATAATGTTCAAACTTCAAACTTCAAACTTCAAAAACAAAATAGTAAATACTAGATAGTAATACTAATGATTCATGACCCATGAGTCGATGGCTAATGGCATGATGCCTCTAATCATCCCCAAGCTCCATGCCAAGTCTCCTTGCAAGTTGCAGCTCAAAGCCTCAAACTCAGACTTTCCCTTCACTCTTCCTCTTCAAGTTCAGACTGTAGCAATGAATTTGTGAATAAGATTGAGACAACGTCTCTCTTATAACTTTTTTGAGAGGCCTTGGGGGTTGGGGTCGACTTAGGGTTAGGGTTAACCCTTTGAAGTGACATTTTCCTTTTTTTTTTTTTAAATCATCAAAATAAACACTGCGCTGCAGGAGTCTTCTGTGAGTTTCCTAAGTTGTCAAGGGACGTCTGGGAGTCTCGGGGATGTCCTAGAGTCCCCTTTTGGTATTTCCTAGGAAGAAATGTCCAAGAAACGTTCCCCTTTTAAGGAAACGTCTGGGAAATGGTGGAGGAAACTTGGAGGTGGTGGAGGGACGAAGGGGTGATGTTCCCCAAGCATCCCCTTATCTCGGGGATGTCCCTGTCTCAGAGACCCAGGGGGGAAGCGTTCTTGTGGAACACTGCAATACTACTAAGGTGCTCAGCTATGTTACCCATTGTGTTAACAAGGGCCTGTGTATATACAAGACAAGTTCTATCACTTAGGTGTATAATGAGCCCTGTAGTCTCTGCTCTAGATTTCCTTTTGGCGTTACATTGTTCCAAAACTTCATCCTTGATTTTATTTTTTAAATAGTTATTTAATCTCATTTGCATTGTTTTTCAAATTTCCAACTTTATTTTGTGTAATTATATTAATCAGAAACTAATTGTTGTCTGCTGTTTATTACCAAAGATTAGAGTGAAAACCAGATGGTCATCAAGATTATAACAGCTTTAGTGCCTTTATTTTCTTGTGGAGTCAAATACACACTGTTATTGAATTATCTATTATACCATCAAGTTTGTACATTTTTATATAATGTAATTTAGCTTGTTTTGATAGATTATGGTTTCCCATTCAAGCCCCCTGTAGATCTCATCAAGATTATAGCCAGCTTTAGTGCCTTTATTTTCTTGTGTAGAAGTCAAATACAGCTTGTTATTGCATTATCTATTATACCATCAAGTTTGTACATTTTTATATCATGCAATTTAGCTTGTTTTAACAGATTATGGTTTGCCATTGCAAACCCCCCGAAGATGGTAGATATGGCTGTGGAGATGAATGTTTGAATCGAATGCTTAATATTGAATGTGTCAAAGAGGCATGCCCATGTGGGGATCTGTGTTCAAATCAGCAGGTAAGTTTTAGTGTTACATTCTTTTTGATGGCTGGTGCCTTAGTAGATTGAAAATAATCGTGTACTCTTGCATATTTTTTAATGCAGTTCCAGAAAAGACTATATGCTGAAGTTAGGTTGTTGCGCTGTGGGAAGAAAGGTTTTGGGTTACAAGTTCTTCAAGAAGTACCAAAGGGATTATTTATCATTGAATATGTTGGAGAGGTTAGTATCTCCATAGAAATTTTAAATTGCATTGCATTACTGTCGACATGGGTCAAGTATAATAAATGGTTGTACTTAGTTACCTAAAGAATATATTTCTTTTCAGAATTTGGGCTTCATAGTTAACTGAATGAATGCTAATTTTATTATCGTCTAAAGCAGGTGCTAGACATGCAGGCATATAATGCTCGCCAAAAGGAATATGCTTCAAGAGGTCAAAGGCATTTCTATTTCATGACATTGGATAGCAATGAGGTTTGTTTCTCTTTATTGTTGACTGCAATTCAGAGTCACTGATTCATGGACTTGTTTTCTAGTTTGAAATTGTTTTACTAAGGGGAACATATTATCTTGTTACTAATTTTAACTTCTTTCGGTTTGCTTATAATGTTAGTTTTTGTAATTTAACTTTCAAATACTATTATGCATTTAGTAGCCATTCCACAGCTGCTCCACTGCTATACCCAAAGTCTAGGTTGATTTTTGCCATCCCTTGGAATGAACCGTACGTTCTCCGGTCAGAGAAACTTGGAAAAATATTGGATTAATGTTGCCTGCAGATATTATTTGTAGAACTAAATATGTTTCAGAATTACGATATTTGTTGTAGCTTTTTCTGGTCGTTAATGGCTTCCGAAAAGAACTGAATTCAGAATTTGGTGCTTAAAACGTCATGTATCAAGTCCTCACCTATTTAATGGCAACACTTTAAGATGTGGAATGCATACAGACATCTGCAAAGCAGACACCTTTACTTGGTTTGAGTTAGGATCATAAATCAATCTTCAAAGCAATTTCAGTGAGTTATTATGGATACAGACTTTATCTTTGCTTTTCTATCTTCAAGTCTGGATTGTCTGAGAACAAAAAGTACTGGATTAGTTAATAACTTAATACAATTCACTATATGTTTAATCTGCTGGAAACGTGTGTTTGACACATTGAATTAATATAATTCTTCTTTGACTTGCTACAGTCAAGAAGTTTTAGTCCTGTACGCGTCTAGGTGGCAGAATAGAGATAACAAATTGTACTTGAATTCATATGATATAAAAAAAATACGTATCTATGGGCATCCTCAGATCATGTTGAAGGTTAAGTAATCATACTTCTTTCACAGCCAATCCATGTTGTTTATACATTTTATGAAAGTAAAAAGTTAACTAACTTTTAATTAATATTATTCAAATGTAGGCTGTGGGTTTTTGTTACATGAACAGTATTTTACGCATCAAACTCTATTTGGATTGGTCTGGATTTTCTTTCAGGTTCAATCTGGTGTATAAATAAATAATTGCACACTCTTATCTGTTATGTAGGGAATAGGTATATGTTTTATTACATTTTACTCTTAATTGTCAGCGGCCAATTTTCAATTACATTCTGTCAGTTTGTTCAGAATAAGCTTTTCTTTTCCATTCGTACTTATTTGATTTTTGAAAAAATTTCAGGTAATTGATGCTTGTGTGAAAGGAAATTTGGGGCGATTTATTAATCATAGTTGTGATCCTAACTGCCGGACGGAAAAGGTAAAGATGGATATTTCATATTTCGTTTGTCTTAGTAATCTCCTTAATCCTAGGATGATATTGGAAGAGAGAAATATCAACTATCAAGTATAGTTGAAACCTTTATCTATGCCTGGAAGGGTGCTTTGGGTTTTCCTTATGACCATGTCTTTGAGAATATTGGCAAAATAGCTGATTGGTTATATTTTTTTTTTTAATTGTCTCATCCAATGCAATGTGTTGAGTCGTATGTGCATATAATGCATTTTGTCTTCACTGGATATGGATTGATACCATCTATTAGAGAGATTAGTGCTACTGATTATTTTACTGTATTTTTTGAATACAAGGCATCAATTTCTGTGTTTAATTTATATTGAAAAACACTGTATTTTTCAAAAGCATTAGCGTTATCACTGGAATTTTTTTCTTTAAAATGGAACCTATAGTATTATTAGAAAAAGATAAATTATGAAATACATAATTCACTGATGTGCTTGTCCTACTGCAATTTTTAAAAAGGACGAAGATTCCTAACACGGGAAAAATAACTGAGGTAAGCCAATGCATAAGGAGGATACAGGTTCCCAACATGAGAAAGACATTTAAATTTGAATGCCATGAGGGGGACTACACCACCCACTTTTACCAAATTTGACCGAAGAGAAGTTGACTTTTCCTTCAATAACTTGAATACTTTAAAATTGAATGCTGTAAGGCCATTACACATTACACAATAACTGGCAGTTAGGATCACAACTATGGTTAATAGATAGCCCCAAATATCCACTGACTGGTCTTTTCACTTGCTGTTTGTGAAAAAGTTCAAATTCAAATAATGTATGATAAACCAAGCAAAAAATTTGAGAAACCAGTTATCTATAGAAGTTTGGGAACCTTTGGAAACTTTTAAATGTTGAATTCTGAGTATCTTATACTAGGGAAAAAAATCTAAAATCCAATTTTTTCAATATCATATACATATTTAAATAAAAAATAACTATCTTTCCAAGAAATAATAATTTGAATACAAATTGAGGCATTTGGTGAATATGAGCCACTCAAAATTTATCTAGAAAGAACTAGTAGAAAATCAGTAAGCTGCCACAAATGCATGATAAATATAATTGATGATGGTGGATATTAGATATATTGTTTAGACATAAGGTATTTATGTATGACATAATATAAATGCTTATAACTTACAGATTAATTATGTCTAATAACATAACTTACACAATGTAAGTTAACAACTGATGTAACTTCCTCTCATTCCAATGAGTGCTCATCACCCTATTGGCTTTGTCTCATTACTGTGAAAATCAGATTTACATTATATCAACAGTTTACACAGCTGCTTCTTGCATGGCATCAGTTGAGAAGAGACCTACATGATAGACCTGACCTCCATTTATACAAGATAGAAGCGTATCTCATGGCAAAAGTGACTTTTTTACAGCAAAATCCTCTTACAGTTTCCAGCATTGGATGCCATAATTCTTTTATTGATGGGGCTGCTTACATCATGGTGGCCATTTATTTGTGGCGTTAAATTATCTGTGAAAATAAAATAATTGTTAACTTTCTAACTCTGCCTTAATTTTTTTGGGTTTTCCTATCATATTTCTGAATTGTCTCTTTACATGTGGTTTGCGAAATATGTCTATCAATTGTCCAGTCATATTGTAATGCATGGGCTTCACTGCTCCATCTTGAAGGTCCTCTCTGATAAAGTAATGTTGCACTTCTATATGTTCTGTTTTAGGATGAAAAATTGAATATTTGGGCCAGCTGGAAGCATCATTGATTTTTTGCAGAATAAAAGTGTAGTTTTCTTGCTGCATGCCAATGAAAAAAAGAATTAGAAAATGGAGAAGTATGAGGGTGACAGTGATCTGTAAGGATTCGAGAGGATATGATCTAAAGGGTGTTGAAATGGTACATCTTAGGTTATGTTTAATCTATGGTTTATAATGCAATAAATTTGTTACTAAGTGAGGTTAGTGAACAATTTAATACATGTTTGTTGGGTGTGGTGGTTATAATAGTTTAGTTGGTCATGTATATTTGTTAAGCGGGAATGTAATGTTTATAGAAAAGCCACACATTGTAATGTATTGATAATGTTGAGTAATCACAATTGAGTAAATTTACATTGTCTTCTATTTTATCTTGTAACTTACAATCATATAAGCTTATACCATTTCAACATTGTAGCAGACCCTGATTGATAGGAAGCTGCAATGTCTACATAGTTGTATTATGAGGATCCATTTAATTTCAGTTCTTGTAGCATGTCTAGTAGCACTTCAACTAGATGATAAACACTATAATAATGTATAACCTTTATTTTAGCACATGTTTCACTAGAAAGGTAACTATTCATAGCAGCAAATTGTACGGATCAGCAATTTTTTGATGAAGAGGCCGGTATAGCAATTGTTGTGATATGTTTCTAACCCATGACAACCATTGTTGTGTATCTTGTGCATCACAAAGGTTGTTGCACAAAGTTTAAGCATATAGGAAAAAGCTGTAGAGGCAATGATCACCGTTTAGATGATCACGGGAAGGACACCAAGAAAACACAAACTCTTTTTACAATTTTAGGTTCTAGTAGGATGGAGCACCACTAGCTTCTATCCTGAAGGATTTAAGTGTTGAACATTGCCATGGAGAATGAATAGGGAGGTGTGAGGGAATCTTGTTTTAGACAAATGTAGGTAGACCTATGTACCACGACCTTTTTATCTCAAAGCACTTAGTGGTTTTGCATCAACTTGGAGAATGAATAGGGAGATGTGAGGGTGTCTTGTTTCTGACACTTTGATATCAAAGATTAATGGATGAAGGAAGAAAATCTTTTTGTTTTCAAGAGTAAATAAGCTTTTGTGGGACCAAAGCCTCCAGATAAAGGAGGTATGATTCATAACAATTTAGGAGGGGATGATCTATAATGGTCCAAGAAGGAATGGAATGTAACACATTGAAATTAAGATCACAAGTATTGCAAATCTAAATTATATTGCTCAAAGAATAACAAAAAACTATATTATGATCCTTTGAAATGTTTTATGATATAGTATGCAAATGCTCGTGAAGCATTCCATTCTCATACTAACTTCCCTATGCGATACTAACTCTTGACAATTAATTGTCTAACCAACTTTTACTAAATGACTAACATTTTATTTATTTCTTTTTTAATAGTAACCTAATAAACTATAGATGTAATACACAATCTTAACATTCCCCCCATATTATATCAATTTGAAGAAAGGAAGGAAAATTGTATTGGATCTGAATGCAACAACCCCAAATGGAATCTCTTGCTCACTCAAAACACACCAAATTGATTGCATCAATGAAAGTCTTGATTGTCAAACCTACAAATCCTTTGTACCACACGAGAACAAATTCCAACTTCCATGCACAATGGAAGAACAACTCTCTTTTGAAAGTCCCTCCCTCTAAGAGTGTAAAAACCCTCTTGCATTGCCATGCAATGAGAGAATACCTCCTTAGAGAGTGCACTTTCCTCTAAGAGTGTCAAAATCCCTCTTCTAGTGCTATATGGAAATCAAATATGTGCTTTGGAGTACAATAGAAACAAAACCAATACATGTGGATACACTAATCACACGTCTTTTAGTGATTGTACTATCCACAAATTTAGTAAATGAAGATATGCTATCCACACCTCTTTCAGTAATTATACTATCCACAAATCTAGTAAATGTAGATACGCTAACCACACCTCTTTCAATGATTACATTACCCACAAATACTACCAAAAACTACTTGTTGATTGGTTAAGTTTCTTATATTAAAAATGTTAATCTTTAAGTATAAAACTACATAGAAATAGGAATAGAACATTAGTCTTTTTTTTGAAGGTAAGTACTACCAAGGGGGCAACTCCCATTTTATTCATGAAAAGTAGAGTTTACATAGCGTCAACAGGGTTCCATTCTAGGAATCCCATATAGAGCCATTTCTGTATCCTTCCAATGTTGCAAAAAATTCAAAGCTGCGCTAATAAATAGAAGAAAGAAGGAAACATTTGCGCCAAGTACTCAAGTCCTCAAAGATTCTTGAGGCTTTATCTTAATTCCAGTCCGCCGTCAGTGAACACCTCATTCTGCGAAGACCGCTATCCCACAATCAGAACGAAGTTCGAACAATCAAAGATTATCTCATCCCATCGATTGCAACTAAAATGCGGACATGTGAAGAACCAAATCCCAAGGATAATGCCTTTATTTATTTAACTCCAATGTGAATTTTTCTTTGGATACTAAAGTTTTCAGGTCTGTCCAAGACTCAATTGATTCATAGATTACCTCCATGCATTGTTGCTCCACTCCAACATTAGCTAGCAAATCCGGAGTAGAAATTGCTTCTCTATATATATTTGTAACAAAAGTGTTACCAAGTGAATCCAAGTAGTCCCAAATTTTGGTAATCCACTGTTTAAGCCTCCAATTTTGAATTTTTCTTTTGCAAATTGTGTTCATATAGATTAGTGAGTCTCCCTCAATGTCCACATCATGCAAACCCTTATCCACACACAACCATAGACCTTTGGCAAGAGCCTCCATTTTCGCCTCATTATTGGTGGCAATGCCAAGTTTCCTTGATAGAGCCCAAACACATTCCCTTTTGTCATTTCGGATGATGCAACCTGCACTAGCCGACCCGGGGTTGCCTTTGGCAGCCTTGTCAAAATTGAGTTTGTAATACCCCATCCCAGGTGCAATCCATTTACCTAGGTTGTGACTATTCTTTTTGGAAGTAATTTTCCCGAAGAGGGGCTTAAGTTTGTTCCATTTCTTTTGAATTTCATTGTCTCGATTTGTGAATTTTGCAAAGTTTTTTGGTTTCTTTTTTGCATTGACCACCTTGCAGATGCCATCCTTGATCTTCCTGATTACCTCGTCAACCATCATGTATTGATCACAAAAAATAAGCCTATTCCTCTCCTTTCACCTGTGCCAAACAAGCATGGAAGGAGGAACATATCAAATATCTCCCCAGATGCAATTATTCTCGCTTAGCCAACTATGTAAAAAATCTAGCAAGTTACCATGCCTTGGGGTCGATCACTTGAGCGAGAGCAGCAACCAATCCCAACGGCGCGAAGTGAATGGACAATCAAGAAATAGTTGGTTTGCAGACTCACCATTTGAATGACCTAATATGAAAATGTTAGGCCCGCAAATCCCAAAGTGCATTAAGCAGTCACCAGTCAATGTTTTCTTGTGCAATGTAGTCCATAAGAAGGCACCAACTTTCAACAGTATACTCTTATGGCACCATAGTTTGGTTGGCCAACCTTTCATTTCCGTTTACATCTTTTGAATTGTGTAACCGAGTCCAACCGAGTGTTCCCCGGAGTTAGCCCCACATCAGATAAGTTCGTCCTCATCTTTTGTTATCAATATTCTACAATTCCTAAGATTATCGACCAAGATGATCTTCCCTCCATTCGAGATAGGTAAGGAAGAGACATCTATCCAGGCAATATTTGTTATTTATAATTATATTTTTCACATTTTGAAATTTATATATTAGATAACTAAGCGATTTTCCATAGTTGTGAGAAAATTGATGCTCATGCTTTTATGGGAGACATATACTTGGAGACACCATATACACAAACATATACTAGCAAGAAGTACTTGTTTTTCTTGGAGAATGCCTGCCCAAGCATGGCTAGTGATTTAGGTTTTAGACAAACTTTTGAAACATAGACATTTTCCTATGAATTAATTAGATTAATTGTAAGATGGATGTGATAATTGACCATTATAATGAGGAGGAAAGCGAGGAGTGGCTAATTCCCTTAAAGAGAACAAGTCAAGTGAAGAAAATTTGAGGAAGGAATTGAAGGAACTAAAGATGCTTTAATTGCACCATTTTTTATTTTAATGATTAAGTGAAATTTGGATTGATTAATTAATGGAACCGAGTGGGAGTAGTCCTCAAAGAGAACAATTAGTTGAACAACTATAAACCTTATTTCTTGAGGACAAGATGTCATGTCAAGATAAAATTATTAGTGGTGCAAGTCCTTAAATAGAAGAATTTGTCAAACGACAATAAAACTTTATTTTGTGAGGACAAGATGCCATACTAGGATAAATTATTTGATGGCATGTCTCATTGTGCTATTGTCACAAATGACCCCATGGAATCCATGCTTTCGTGGATCATTATATATATTTTTATCACTATGTTGACTTTTCAAGGACATAGTTTTTATTTTTTAGATAGTTGCTAGGTCATTCTCTTTGAAGTGCATATAGGTGAAGAGATCAATCTACCCTCTACACCCAAGTTAATTTTCAACTTGTCAACAATTGACTCAAAGGATTTTGTTTGACATCTTCCTCTCGAGGCATATGTTGAAACCAGCTATAATCTTCTTCTTGGCTCTAAAGGAATTGGAGAAGAAAACCTTAGGATATAAGTAATAAATTTCTTGCTACATGCAGTTGTTGAAGGAGTTTCTTCTTCTACCTTTGATTAATTATGCACTAAATGAGTTCATTTTTTGTTGTTGGATCCAATTTAATGTTGAATGGCCTTTCTGGCCTTACCCATGGCATCATATAGGTATCCCATTTGCTTTTCCTTCCGCATCCATTAAGTTTAGAAACCTAAGTAAATGTTTCATTATGCAAAACAAGATAGAATGGAATTTTAAAATAGAAATTTATCAAATAACGATCATTGGATATATAGTGTGAAGAGGTTGGTGGTAAATCATGTGGCTTTCAATTGTACAAGATCCTTTACTTTAGTGTGCTATCTCATCAAGTTAAGCAACCAACGTACTTGTAGGGTGTATTGAATGATATTTCTTGCCTTTTCGACCATGGTTTTCACCCATCCAAGTTTTCCTATATTGTCAAATGGAAGATCAATGCAACGGGTGGGCATGATTACTCTAAAAATTATAATGGTGCCTCAAAAAGTTTTCTTGCAACTATATATGTTTTTGCATTGTTAGTTACAACTTGAACAACATTCTTCACACCACATTTGGATCTAAGAAGATTCCTCAAAATGCTTTCTTGCATCCTTCAACAACTTCACTATCTCAATATGGTGCTATTTTCCTAGGCAAAGAAAGTATCTTTGTACTATAGTATTTGAGAGACAATGCAAATAAAAGGAGATGCAAGGGTGTGGTCATCTTGTTCCAGTGTTCAACTGTAATTTCTTTCATGCTTCATGATTGTTTCAAACCAAATCAAACAACAAGTCTATTTTCACTTGTTGCATGCTTTGGTAGCAGAGGAATAGTGTAATGTCCCCTTATTAGAGACATAAAATGCACAAGTTAAGGTCAAGAAATTTATTTACCAACACCTAATTTTGCACATGTAATTTGCCTTGAGGGCCCACACACATCACGCATTACCGACAAATACACATAGTTCCTTAATCCAATTCAAATTAGACAATTCCAAATTGAGCATTTTAAGGATAAGGTAGATGCATTATCATCTAGTGCATAAACACATCATAAACTAATATGACTTATTACTCTTGATCGGAATAGATCTTCGCCTCATTTCCTCTTTCCTAACCTTATTGGATGGTAGATTTACTGTGCCAAGGGTGCGTGCACGATCTCGAGTTGGACTCCCTCAAGGTTTACTACCCATCTTGGGACCGTGGATTTCACCCGCCTTTCCCTCCACACACTCCCTATCCTTGTTGAGTGCTAGCGAAAGGGAATTTTGGCCAAAGTCTATTCTTATAGTAAAAGTCATAGTAGCTTATGATATACAATAATTGCTATAAGCATCACTATTGGGTCATTGATAAATAATATCCATTTATTGCTGTATGTGGTATTTGTCAATTACTTATGCTATATATATGAATTTCATTATATTGACATATACATCTATCAAACAGTCGTGTCGTTAAATCGCTCTACGCATTCATTTATCATTAGATATATTAAATTGTATTCATAAGTTATCACAGAATGGAATATTTATGAATCCAACTGGTATTTAATCTAATAAGATTTAGGTTAGTCATCATACCGTAAATCCTTCATTGTATGTAGCAATTCGAATTTCCATAATACATAACCTTCAATGTTTTCTAGATGGCTGATGACACTTACCCCAGATTGTCGCTCTCAAGACGCATTCCCTATGAGTTTACTCGATACGAGTCTCCTTCTACCACGTACGATGGTTTCTGTTTTTCCTTTGTAATGACCTCTTTTCTAGAGGAATCACTTAAACCCGAATCTTGCATTCAAGGAGTTTCTCAAAGAGACATTGGACATGTTAGAGATCAATAAATTTCCGTAATAACATCTAATAAGGTTAAAGATGATATAAATATTACATTCTTGCCAAAGGATTATTCATTTCCTCCATGTCACTCACTATGAATAATTCCTTTATAATATATTTCATAAGTGCATTAGGGAATAGTACTAAACATCCTTCAAGAAATCATTGATGGAATTTTATTATACTATTCATCACCATAGTGAATGAATAGAGTCATTATGACTTTTAAGGTTCCCTAATATTGCAAGCACCATTATTTGGACAATTATATATATATATATATATATATATATATATCTAAATAAGGATATATCATTATTTCTAATTGACTCAATTTATAAATACATATATATCTTGATTTCTATTTAAATATGTATATAAGTATTCTATTTCAACATTATGCCTATATCATTATTCATTTATGCTTATATAATACTTATGTCATATTATCCATTATCAATTTTATCTATATCTAAGTAAAATAATCATCAACCCTTACCCGATGGTTGCACAAACATGTAACCCTTCAATATATTACTTACCTGTTTCTGCATATACTCTTTCTGTCCTTGTTGGCTGCGAATAGATCTACTTTAAAAGCTGATTATGTTATATTATTAAGACTTCCTTCATTGATGCCTTTGGTCTGGAATATATTCTTTTTTTTTTCCTAAAATCCATGGTCATCATGTCTGGAGTTTTCTGCCTTTTATATCCTTCGATCTTCCCAAGAGACATAGCCTTTTGTCAGCAGATATGCCTTTTTGGGCTTAAATGCACCCCTTGAAGTGACGTATTCTTTAGCATAAAGAGATGCCTTCTTAAATCGATGCCTTTAGGATTCTTTTATTTATTCAATTAAGGTGTAGTCATATTCAGTTTGTATGTATTATTTTTATTATTATGTTATTTACAATTAATAATATTGATTGTTGTATTTATTATGATCATTGTTTATAATATTATAATAATTATAACTGTAAGAATATTTAGATTGTTTTTTTTTTAGACTGCAGGAATCGGGTAGCACGACCCCCTATAAACTGCAGTGCACCTGGTAAACTTTTTATATTTTAGAACTTGATTTCGAGCTATAATTGTTATTATTTATATTTATATTTTATTATTTCGTATAATCATTAAAGTATAATAAATTGTTAATATATTATTAATTTATTTCAATGTATTTACAATCTTTGATGTATAATGATTATAATATTTTATATTTTAATAATTAAAATATTATTTTTAATATTTATAATTATAAGATTATCTCTGATAATTATAATCATAATAATATTAAATAGTTAATTTTTAAATGTGTATTTTGTTTGTCTTGTTTCGATGTTTTATATGTCAATGCTACAATTTTGGGGGACATGACAAATAGTGACAACAAATGTCAATTTAAGGCTCCATGCCTCGAACAAAAACTTTATGCTTTCCAATGGGCAAATTTCAAACTGAAATGGGGGCCCCAATAACATTTAAAATGCTATGTTTCATGACTTTTTTGGGATGGGAATGATAGGAAAATCTGAGGACACTTTGTTGGACAATAGGAGATAGGAGGCCTTTTCTAAGGGATGGTAGGGGAAGACAATTCAAAAATAGGGAAAATTTCAAATATCCATATGGCAAGGCATTCACCATATTCATTATGTAACCATATTATGTAACATTAGAGCTGTGTTGTGTATTTACATGAGGCGACATACAAATTCAAATGAAAAATGTAGAAAATCTGAAAAACAATTTATTCCATAATTTTGGGCACATTTCTTGATTGGGCAGTTTATTAAGTTAGTGACCATGCCTCTCTCTCCCTCTCTCTCCAAATCACTTTTTAAGTCTTAAATTTTGTTTAAAGTATGGTATTTAATTCTTAGACAACTCACAACCGTGGTATCTGTACTTCAATAATGCAATATAATGGATATAAAAAAAATCTTTGCAATACTCTGTTATTGATAAGGCGCAACATCTTAGTAGACGTTACTTCAAATCTATTCAAAGGCACTTTAGCCGCACATAAATTGTAGTTGTATATGAATGAATTGTCTAGTATACAATATAGAGGGATAAATTATAATTGGGTTTTGGGACCTTTTAAATTTTAGAATAATTATATTTTAAATTTTAGCACTAATGACTTCATATTCATAACCATTACTAGTAGTATTATGGCAACGACAAGAATGACAGTTTAAGCCAGGTTGTGGTATATGGACATAGCTTTAACAAAGGTAGTTGTAATGTCCCCTTTTGGTGCTTAAGCCGATTTGTGCACATTTAGCCATTTTCCAAGTCCTCCAAAGGCTAACTGGGTAGTTAGGGAGAACTCCAACATTCTTGGAGAAGCATTTGATTAGTCTTGTAGAGCAATTGTTCTTGGGTTTGAGTTGAGTTGGTTAGTTGGAGCCCTTTGATGCTTTCAAAATTGATTTCCGACCTTTTGGATGCTCTCCAAAATTCTTGTAGGAGCAGGTTATTTTTAGAAAGTGATCAAGTTGATCTCAATCATCTTCATACTGCTTTAGTGTCATCATGGTGTGGTCAGAATTGGATTTTGATGACGTTGCAGTACTTTTCGCAACATGGGTGAGTTATTAAGTTATTTAATCGATTTCTAGTTTTAGATTTGAGAGATAATCCCAAGCTAGATTGGAGTGATTTCATTCCAGAGATCACCATTGTGCTTCAAATCGAGTTTTAGTTTTGGATGTTGCTGAGATGAAGATAAATTTCAGTGTTTTGAGGTGTGTTGGGTGGAGTTTGGAGGGAGTTTTCCAGTTTTTTGCTTGTGTATGTGTTTGTATGCCCCTTTTCTGAGTTTCCAAAGCATCAACAGCAATTTCTCAGTTCTGATTTGTCCAAAATACAGCATCAAAAAGGGCGTTTCAGACATGTACCGGCCTTTTAGCTCATCCATTCATGCTATTTCATAGCTGGGTTATTGGGTACATGCTATTTGATGCTATTGTGGGGTGTTTTAGCAGTTCTTTACATCAACACTTTATATCAGCAGTTAATCCTCTTATTTTGGTGTTCACAATGCATATGTGCTAGCCTTGTAATGCTTTCGATGGGTTATATTAATGAAAAGTTCAATTTCTATGCACTTTATTTTGTAAGCACTGGATGGTAGTACCAATAGTGGGTTTAAATTTGTTATTGCTGATGTACTTACACCATTGAACAAGTGGTAGTTTTAGAATAGCTCACCACTGAAAAGTGGAAGAAGCATGTTTAAATGTCCTCAAACATTGTATAAGTTTTCCCACTGAAAAGTGGAAGTGCCTTGTAATTCCCGTTGAATAAGTGGGAGGATTTCTTTCTTGTATTGTTTATGCATTCCACTGAATAAGTGGTTTGGCTGGCTTGCCACTTGATGCTTCTTTCCAACAAGTTGTAAATCAATAAATTGTAATCTTGACACTGTATGCTCTTATCTTGCCCAATTTGAGATTTGGGTAATCAGAGAGTGGAAAGGAAGTTGTTATGCTTTCATTAACTTTGACGCTTAAGTATTTTCAAAAAAAATTGAGGGTGATTATTACAGCAGTAAACATTTCATTGTTCTATTCGCTAATAAAGAGGTCAAATTAATAATTATAGTATAGTACATTGTTTAGTCACTCCAAATTGGTCACAAATCCTTTTTAGAATGTCTCTTGATGGTGAGGATGTTCCTAGCCATTCTTGGGGATATTGGGATGTTTCTAGCAGGGGATGGTGGGGGTATGTTTCTGAGGCATCCTTATGTCCTTGGTACAAGCACACTTGAAAAATGGCAGGTTTCCTTGAAAAATCAATTTTGAGAAAGTAAAAGTCAAATGCAAAAGCCATTTATTTTATGTTGTCAATAGATCATAAGATTTAAGTTGGAAACAAGGGTTTCGAGTGTTATTCCACATTTGGGCCCAATCCTAAATGCCAATATTGGAAAGAAAAATAACTTATGTATTGGCTTGTAACTAAATTAAGATATGGTCTCCCCTCTTGAAATATCAATCACATTTAGAGGATTTGGTTAACTTACACCATCCTAGACTCTCGTATTACATTAATTGATGTTATGGCCTTAGTTTTATATCAAGGTCACTAATAGTCAAGCATTTCAATCCAAAGCAAGGAAAAGCCATTGTCTTAATTAGTATAATGCATAGTTACCAGAGTTGGACTTGGTAGGCTAACTTTGGGCATTGATTTTGGTTTTGTGCACTAAAACTCAACAATGATTTTGCAAATTGAAAAAAATAATGATATATGGAGTTTTTCTTAAGGACTCAAAGCTTTTTCAGTTCACTTTTAACTAAGTCAAATTTGCAGACAAAACACACTAATATATTACAAGCTATTTGAACACATGCACAAGTATATGTGGAGCAAATGTGTGCAAAAGCATAGTTAAGTATATATATTGAAGTGCTTATGGTGTACAAAACTAATGGATGATGAGATTTGTGGCATCCAAAAAAATTAGAACCATGGTAGAGCAGAGCTTGCATCACAAAGCTGATTGTCAATAGCTCTCAATGGTTTTTGTGCTTGCGTCTTAGATGGGCCCTTGATGTTGCTGCAACCATGATATTTGGTTGTGTTAACATCTAAGGGATCTGTTCATGCTCTCCTTCTATCATGGCTATTGCCTCTGCCTCAAGAGGTGAAGGTTGTAATGAACATAGACAAGGGATTTGACTTTTGCACTGACAATCTTTTGTGATTATTGGAGTGTATGTGCTCGAATATACTCCAATTGCAGTTGCATCATAATATGTTGCATGGTTGGCTCAAGACATGTATGGTGATCCTTTGAAGATTTGACATTTTAATACTATGCCTTACCCACCATACATTTGAAATGAGAGAACAAAA
Organism: Sequoia sempervirens; assembly: GCA_007258455.2. Classification (NCBI taxonomy): domain Eukaryota; kingdom Viridiplantae; phylum Streptophyta; class Pinopsida; order Cupressales; family Cupressaceae; genus Sequoia; species Sequoia sempervirens. The sequence goes on from VDFB02270669.1 coordinate 54,766, forward strand.
TGAAAAGGAACACAATATCATTGTTCAACATTAATGAAAGAACTGTAAAAGTTTCAAAGTTCTAAAATACAACCTCAATCAACTTTTACTTGGCTGCAGTTTTGTTTGATTTGCCTTGCATATATCCTGCTGCAATGTTGTTTGATCTGTGTTTTGATTGTTTGTTTTTTGTTTGGTAGGACATATGCTCGGTAACAAAATATTTTTTTTAAGTTCTAATATAATTTTTAAACTATATGGTAAGTTCTTTGTTGGTAATCTTAAATTTAGATTTTTTTTTGATTTCTTGATTTTTGTGTATTGTAGTGGATGGTGAATGGAGAAGTTTGTATTGGGCTATTTGCAATACGAGACATTAAGAAGGTACAATTCACACCCCCCACTTTTTCTCCTTTCATGCCTTTACTCATTGTTATTTTCTATGATGGTTTCACACATATACATCTACAATTACATACACATGTTTGTATATATAATATATACATCTATTATTCTATATGTATACACACATATATATGTATACATGTCCCCACACACCTTATCTATATCACAAACTATTTGTTATATATTTTTGAACTGAAACATCTCCATTAATAACTTTCAATGTTTTCATGTACACTTTCATGGTAGAGGAAACCATACATTTAAATTTAGACAAAATTGATATAATTAGGTGTTGGAAATTTTGTAATAACAAAGATACTTGTTTAAATACATGAACAAATGGTAAGTCAGGCATTAATTGTTATAGTATAATTTCCCTATTTCTGGTAGAGTAGAGCAACAATTGAAGATACAGAAGTGGTAGCATGAAATGCACCTACATAGTTCCCTCAAGTGACAAGTTCCCTTTTGATGTTCATCATACACCTACCGTTGGGGTTCCAGATCACAAATTTATGGCCCTAATAAACTCCGCCACTTCCATCTTACACAACTCAGTATCATGGTTAAGGCACAGATATCCATTCTAGGGGGAGTTCAGACATTATATCACATATTTGTAAATATTAATGGGGAGTTACATAGCATCAAAATTATATTATAATCCAAAGGTATGTTACAAAATTTTTTCTCCAAAAAGTAGATGGTAGTATGTTTAGATCTGAAGAAAGGAAATATCCCTATGGGAAAAAAGTAGATTCGTAAATTTGATTTTTTAATTTAATGTCTGGTTTATATTTTCCTAGTTTGCTTAGTTAACACCAACTAGGAGCTGTTATCTCACCAACAATTTTTTGGGGTCTAGGGTCCCTCAACCCTAGATACCTATAGCAACCAAAAAATAAAAATATAATGATGCATTCATTTCATTGGGAAATCACATAATATGAAGTCCTTTTCTTAGTGAAGCATTTGAATGACATTATGGCTAAAATTCATTGTCCAACTATTCATATTCAATAGCTTGTGAAGAGTAAAAGAGGGAACAAGGGGCTGTCAAGAGGCAGATAATAGTTCAATTCCAATTGAAATGAAACACATGGTAGACAGTTGTAATTATCTCTTAACTATATTGGATCATCAGTGGTATGCTTCTACCAAACTGTTGTGCCAAGTGTGTTTTCTAATCAGTGTGAGTATGCAATTAGTGCCTACTTGTGACTTCTATGTGAACAGGTCTTCCTCAAATAGAGTGATGAGGAGATTCGTATGCAATGTTCACTCATGAAGCAATGTTTACTGATATCCTAAGCCAATGAATCTCCTATTCAAGTGTGTGCATACAAAAGAAAGAACAAATTTTGATGGCAAGCAAGAAGATGACGCCCTTTGTAGTCCATCAATATTGGCCTATCTAGCTAACTTTATTCTCCACTTTTCAGTTAGCATCAATACTGGGCTTTATTGAATGCCAATTTCTAGTCCCCAGCTTGGATGGAGAAGCTTGAGACAGTGAGTGATTATTCCACTAAAAAACCCTTACCAATCCAACCACTTGAAATCATAGAAGAACAAGAGTTAATTATAATGTCATAATCGCACATCATTTCCATAACCTCCACAATTTTCTTGCAGTATTCTCAACCACAATCACAATAATATTGTCCATTTATTTTATATAGTGATGAAGAAATCGTCTACGACTATGTAGGATCCTTCCCTTTGCCAAATCTCTTTTAAGACTTAAATGTAGCCAATGTATTAAATTAAAAAGTAAAATAAAAAAATCTAAAATAGAGGCAATAGATCTAGAATTGGAAAACAAGGAAGCCTTTACATTTCCTTGCTTTGTTTTGTAAAGGGACAAACACCAAACTAATCAAAGGAGGTTAAACCAATAGCTAGGCTTGATATTTGGTTACAAGTTGATAAAGAGATCAACAAACATATAACATCAAGGACAAAGATAAATTTCTCAGAATTTTCTCTTTTCTGCCTTTATGGGCAAGCTTCTCGGGAAAATTAGGATATTTTCACAAGTTCTGAGGCACTTGGACAAGAAAGATTTGCATGGTGTGAGTCAGAAATTTTGGACTACATCTGTTAGTCAAGAGTGCAAGGATAGGCCATGCCTTCTTTAATGTCTTTTGACCAGAATGAGGCTGTAACCTGCAAAATCAGAAGTTAAGACTTAGTGAGATCAACATGACTTGCTGAGTTGGTTGTTTAAGGTAAGATCAGCACAAAGACTTGCTTAAGGAGGATCACATTCTTACTGCTCATTTTTTCAGTACCGTCTTTGTTTTTAACAGCTCTTGCAAGCTCTGAAGATCATGAATTGACTCTATTTCACAAAGAAGGGATTGGTTCCACTTCTCCTATGTAGTTTCTTAGATAATCCAACCTTTACAAGCTACTCCGTTTAGTATGTGGATCATATTGGATCGACACTCGCTTTAGAAGATGCCATGGCAATGCATTATATTCACACTAAACGATAGAAAATGTCATATTGAAGAATCAGTGTATCCTGCTGCATTTGTGTCCATCAAAGACAACTGTTCCACTTTATGGCTTATAACATTTACACATCACATGAGTAGATATATGCCTTGTTCATTCATACAAGAAAGTTCTATTCATAATCAAATGAGCTGATAAATATGGCTGCACTCTGTTAGAAGTATTGTCATTGATGTCAAGACAAAGAATAGCTTAATCAGATTGTTGATTGAAAGTGAATAAATCATTGGTGGCTTAAACAGATTCGCTTAATCAGTTTGTTGGTTGAAAATGAATAAATCATTGGTGGCTTAATCAGATTTGAGTTTGCTGTCTTATTCTGGGACAGATTATTCAGATTTTAATACTCATCAGAGCTTCGCACATAATCAAAGTCCTACACAGATCATACCCAGCACTCAAACTCAGTGAAGATCATATACATATCATATCCAGCACTCAGACTTAGTAAAGATCATATCCAGCACTCAGACTTGGTGAAGATCATATAATCGAAGTCCTAATCAGTCATTAAGAAATCAAATGTCCTTAACGTAAATATTTTGTTAAAGAAAAAAAAAAAAACCGAACTACATCTCCTTATCAAATCTGATTACTCTCACAAACATAATGTGATCTGTTGGACAACTTATTAAAGAGGTGCGGCTGATCAATTCCAAGAGATGTGTTTAGCAAAACAACCTTTTTTGAAAAGATATGTTTAGAAATCAAATTGCCTTGCTGAAGAGGTGCAAATGAAATAATTGAAGAGACGTGTCTACATAAAAAGGACTTGTCTCAAGAGGTGTTTTTCAGAAGCAACCAAGTGCCGATCATGGAGAGACGCGTTGGGTGATCAAGGACGTCTTTCATCAAAAGGCGTGTTCATATCATGCTCGAGTAAAGGAACGCTTCCCTTAAGATTTGAAATATGCATATGTCTTTTTCTAAAAGACACAAATGATAATCTTAAGAGAATGCGATTACTTCTAAATGGAGATTTAAGGAGAATTCAGTTCTGTGTGTAAACAGAAAAATAATTAAATAAAGGAGAAATTGATTTGCAAAGAGGCATATCTAAAAGGGTGTGACTGAAAGATGAAGAGGCAAAAGTTGTGATTATCAATAGTTGCAATCTTTGAGCAATTTATATATTTGACATCCCATTCAAGGCTGTAGGCGTGGTTGTGAAGATTGTAAGTGGTTCAAGTCAGAAAAGCCATCTTCTTGTGTGGGCTTAGGGTGAGATTATTCATCACAAAAGCAGATTAGAGGATTGGGAGAGTGCAGATCTGATTGAAGGCAATCTTTTTGCATCCATCAAGTCAAGGTTGGTGCCTTGTATTAGGGGTTGGTGCCTACTAAATAGTTTAAGGGGTTGGTGCTCCTTGTAGGTTGTAGCCTACTAAATCTTTCATAAATAAGTCAAGTAGGTTGGTGCCCTCTTTCATTTGTAAAAAGTCATTTAAACATTTCAATAAATTGGTGTCATCTTGTTTACATTGATTCATATCAAAAGGTTGATGTTGGTAAGAGTTTAAGATTGATTAAAAGTTGAAAAGGTGAAAGTTTGTTTTGATTTACTGATTCACCCCCTCCTCTTAGTAAATCTTTTGTGCTCTTCACACTCAACCATTCATCAACATTTAGACAAACAGTATATATGGGGAATTGCATTTAGAAAGATTATTGTTGAAATTTTAATATATTGAACTTATGTTAATCATTGATTACAATTTGATGAAATGAACTATGAAATGAATTGTACAAAAATATAATGGAGATTATATTGCAGAATGCACAAAATTTATTCGGCAAAAACCTTATGGTCAAGAACCCCACAAAAATTGAGAAACATGATTCAGTTGTAATGAGAAAATACTTACATCTAGAACTAGAATTTTCAATCTTTTCTCTTCTCTTTCTATACACAGCCTCAAATACCCCTTGTAGTCCTTCAATGCCAAATTCGTTTATCCAATGTTATATCTAATTCCTCACATGAGAGTCCTTAAATATTGGATGAAACCATTGATACTTTTCTTGGGTAGTTACACCTTATCAATTAAGGTATATGATCCTTTAATTAATAAAATAATTCTTATAGTGATCTGTTAATTAATAATCAATTTAAATGGTTGAAAATTCCATAATGCTAAGTTACCGGGTTCGCCCCTAGGAAGCCCGGGCACGATACGGGTTTGTTTCGGGTTCGAAATTCGGGTCCGGTTTGACCAAATTCGCTGTGGGTTCAAAATATCGACTATGGGTTTGACCAAGGTTCAAAACCCTCACTGTGGGTCCAGCCAGGGTCTGCTTTTTTTGAACCCAATTCGAACCCGGGTAGAATTTGCGCTCAGGCAGACTTTTTCAACGTGTTTTTGCAATTTTTAATTAATTTTTTGACTTTTGTTGACTTTTAAAGACTATTTTATTCCCTCTAACCCTAATATTTGCCTAGATACGTGTTGTCTTCGTGTGTAGCTGTGTTGAGATAAATTTCAATTGAATACCATTAATATTTCATTTTTATAGCTGCGTGAATTGTGGTTAGACCAAAGTAAATCAATTTCTTGCATTTATTTAATTCATAAGCATTTTGTCAAACATTTGTCAAAAATACAAAAAAATCAGTTAGGGATATTTTACTGGTATCTAAGCTAGTTTTCCTACCAGCCTGTTGGGTCTCTAATAGATTGATGCAGAAATACACTCCATATGCATCCAAGTGATAGAATAAACAAGTTCTATCAGATAGAACTCAAACGGCCACAATTTCAATGTTTGGAAAATAGAGAAGGATTTCCATTTGCAGATTTGGATGTAGAAAAAATTATGGCAAACAAAGATAAAAGAAATTCACGTGAGGACATTAATATAGAGCAGCAACTAAATGCACTTATACAGGGACAGCAGCAGTTGACCAAGTTATTGACACAAATGTTGAAAATATGAACAGTGATGTAATTAACTGTGCAAACAACAGCAATAATAATAATACCAGAACAATAATAGGATCAGTAACTAGACCCCTAATGCCTAAATTTTGGATAGAGCAGAAGACCTAGATGGTCATAGGGACAGAAGAATGTAGGACAAAGCTATTTGGACTACCTAAATGAGTATAGATCTCTTAGGAATAATCTCATGAAACAATGTCTCTTACAAAGTTTTGCCAATTGAAGCTAAGAAACAAACCCAAGAAAAAGAGAGGAACCCACAGCTAGGACTTACAATGAAGGTTAGGCAAAGGTGTGCATACCTACTTTTGACAGCTCAAACAAATGCACAACATGTTCTTAGATCCAAAATTTGGATACATACTTCTCCTCAAATCCTATGTTTGAAGAGGAAGCAATAAAATATGCCAAATGAATCTATATCATGACATCTGAGTATAAAGTGGTGGTGTATTTTTGCTATGTTATTTGACTACTAATATGGTGGTGTATTCTGAACTTAATTACTGCTGCAAATATGTATATATTTCTGATTTTTATATGTTTTTGTATTACCGAACTCAAAATGAACCCAACCCCAAAATTTTATTTTACCGAACCGGCAAAAGGGGTTCTCGAACCCAAAACCGAATCAGTAACTTAGCCATAATGTAAAGGATCTTTAATTAATAAAGTATTATTATATTTATACTACTAATTAATTAATCAATCCCCTATGGCCATGTATGCCATAAATATAAATGTAAGGCTAAATTTTATATTAAATAGAGCCTTATTAATTTTATAGGGATCACTTATAATTTAAGTGTGGTGTCTTAATAAAAATTATGCCGTTACTCTCCCCCTTAATGTTTAGAGGGTGAACCTTTTGTCAATTTCTTTATCAAAAAGAAACAACAAAGGTCTTCAGTAACATAGGATTTCTTTCATAGCATGTCACAGATATTAAATATATGCCAAGATAAAGATCACACATTCCAAGCTACATAACCAACCCTTCATCATATTTTATATCCCAATTTTCTCAGAATGATGCAATACAGGGATTTACAAATTATTTCATTGGAACATCGGCCCCTTTAATACAACACCTACCATGTTCTCATTTACAAATGCTTCTCCCAACAGGTGAAGTCTTTCTTTTAAAGGTACTTCCATAGAAGTCCCATAGGACTTGGAGCCTTTTTACAATGCTTTTTCAATGGAAGAGTAATACAAAGAAGAGAATCAGCAAAACATGGTCTTTTCAAGATCTTATAAAATGCCTCCCCAAGTTCTTCCAAATGCCTTGCCTATAGGTCTAGCTCTTGTCCACTGCCCTTAAGGTCTTACAAGTGCTTTACTTGTAGGTGTAGTACTTTATACATATTTAGCCACGAGGAGCTGTCATTGTTGTCCACACTTCCCCTCAATATCAACTCCTTGAGTCCCAAAATTATTGTAACTTTATTGAATTTGACACTACATAGAGGCTTTCTAAACATATCTGCCACCTAATCAGCAGTCTAGTAGAAGTGGAGTGTACCATTCAGAACTTTTTCTCAAATGTTTGACTTAAATGTGCTTTGTTCTTTTGATGCAAAGCTGTATTCTTAGCAAGAACATCACACGAGAAGGTGGTGCTTTCACTGGACCTGTATGGAGATCATCTAGTAATCTCTTAAACCACATTGATTCCTTTACTGCTTCTATTACTTTTCTATATTTAGCTGCTATGGATGAAGGAGCCACAATAGGTAGCTTTTTACTTTTTCACATGATAGCACCTATACCATATTTGAAGAAAGCCAGAGGTGGATTTCCTATCAACATAATCATTAGACTATTAGTATAGATAGCAACACAATAACCAAATAAATTAGCATTACAAGCTAGTGATTGGTCTTTTCGTATGATGGTTTCAGGTCTAATTTAATGCCTACCCCAATAGGTATAACAGCTGGTTTACATTTCATCATATTAAATCTCAGAAGTGAATCATGTGCACACCTTGCTTGAGGTACCACATTAGAATATCATTCTTGGAATATAGCCATACCCAAGGAGTGATGAAGAAGACCCAAATTAGGCATTTCAAAGGATTGATTCATTTTACTTATATACTTGTGGATTAAAGAGTTAAGATTACTGATGATAAGTCAGCCATCTATATATAACACAATTATAGTAATCTAATAATTTTCAATTTTAACCAATTAATCATTATTAGAATAACACATAGAGAACCCAAAGGATTGAAAGAAGCTTGTGATCTTTGCATACCAAGGTCTATGAGCTTATTTAAGACCATACGTAGATTTTTGTAGTTTACATACATATGCTTTTTTGTTTGGTTTTTCAAAACCTCTGGGTTGGAACACATGGATTTCTTGTTGAAGATCACAATTCAGAAATGCATTTTTCACATCCAGCTGGTGAATCTTCTAAGCATTCTTATGCTGCTCATTTTTGCCACAAGGGAAAATGCTGTTTCATAATCAAAACCATGTTGTTGAGTCAAGCCTCTAGGGACTAACCTTGCCTTAGATTTCTCAATTCCATTGAAGTTATATATAACTTTATATGAACAATGACAATCAACAACATTTCTTTCTTGAAGGTGAAGCCACAAGATCCCAAGTCTTGTGTTTAGTTAAAGTGTTGTAATTGAATTGTATTGCATTCCTCCATTTCTTATTCATGTTAGATTGTTAAAAAGTCTAAGATTCAGTTCTATAGAAACTGATTAGGGAAAATATGTATGTTGTTTCTGGGCCATTTTGGAGAAGGAAGGATTCTCTGTGTTGGTCTTTTGAATTAGATTTTGAAGCCGCTTGAGTCTTTTGAGTTGAGGATTATCTATTGATTCCTTCTCCAATGATTCATCAGATTGAGATTGTTGGGTTGTAAAGAGTACAAGGATTTTTAAATTATTTGAATTTTGAATATTTGTAAAGCTATAGGCATTTTGTACCTTTTCCATGTTCAACAAAGATACATTTAAAAGAAGTTGGATCAAGTTTCATTCTTTTTTTTTTTTATGTATTAGTGCCAAAGTAGTCCAAATATTTTCAGGTGGGAGGCACTATGTTTCTTTTTCTCCCACATTTCCAAGGGTGTTGATAAGTTTAATACGCTCGAAGACACCCTATTAAGAATGTTGATGGTTGTATTCATAGTTTCAACACATAAAAACTTTGTTACATTGGCAGGATGCATCTTGAATACATTCATTTACATGATGGTTCTGTTTTTCTTTTCTGTTATACCATTTTATTGTGGAGAATATGGAGTGGTGAGTTCCTTATGGATCCTACAAGAGGCACAAAAGTCCTCAAAGTCTTTGTGAATGTATTTTGTTCCATTATCTGTTCTCATATTTGTTTTGTTTAAAATTAGATTTATTTTCAATCAACTTTTTAATTTCTTTAAATTTTAAAACAAGTTTTTTGTTTTCAAGATAGTATTCCCGTAACATGTTTAAGTTTAAAATTAACTTAATTTAATTGTTATTTTTTTTGCTTGTAAAATCAGGTATGTTCTTTCCTTCTATGATGTGATTGATATTTTTTCTGATGGTTTTCTCAATCTGATTTACAGGGAGAGGAGCTCACATTTGATTACAACTATGTCCGAGTCTTTGGTGCTGCAGCAAAGAAGTGTGAGTGCAGTTCAGCTGAGTGTAAAGGTTTTATTGGTGGTGACCAATCTACCCCTGCAATTGTCGTTCCAAGTGAGCCAGATGATGACTACCCAGTACCAGTGATGCTTAATGAGGAAAGCGAAAATGACAATGCTCAAAAGAATCTTGTGCAATCTCCTAAAGTACACAGTCTATCTGATAGTTTTGTACCAGAAGGACGTTCATCACAGCGTACTGAAAGAAAGGGCCAATGGACATCAGATCAACATGAAAAGCAGGTTGAAGTCTCCAGTAATTGTGATATTGATCGATCGGTTGGTGTACCTGCTATAGGAATCATTCCCAATATAAAGAAATCTATAATTCAAACAAGTTTAGGACGTTTTGAAGGAGGTATAGAGCATTTAGAACATCAACTTATATTTTAGATTTTACACTAATTATGGGTGGCTTCAACAGTTTCATTATATTTCATCTTCTGCTTGGTTTGTATGTGTTTAGTGGAAGAAAAGCTCAATGAAATGCTGGATAGTGAGGGTGGAATTTCTAAACGCAAGGTGAGTTATGAGTTCATGTGTACCATAAATATGTCAATTAAAAACATAAATGGAATTTATGTATTTTATTGCCAGCGACAAGGCATGAGTTTGATGAATGGTAACAAAACCCCAAGTTTCTCCTGGAAGTTGTGGTAACATGTTTTCACAACTGAGCTGGAATGAAGATTATTTTTAGTGCCAATTTTCATATCCTAAATTCATAACATGGGTAATATTAATAAAACTGTCATAGACGCTAATTGTATATACAGATTTCATCAAACCATTGATCCACATAAACATATTTCTATCAGAACCTTATCTTGATCTTATAACATAAGGTTGATGATAAGCAAGAAGAAATCCTTGGGAGAGATGTCTTATAGAAGAAAATAATGAATAAGCAAGCTCATTATCTAATTACAGAAATTGTGTTGAAATATATTGCTTTCACATGATGTGCATTCACAATACTTTGATCTTTACAATTACAAAATAGTGAAATTGTAATGTCACTTTTCCCCGTAAAGTAGTTTAAGTATTAGCAGTGGATTTAATAGATTAAATATTAGAGTTAAGATAATTTACAAGATGTAATGTTACTAAAATGATGTGAATAACTGACATAAAATAAGAAATGTAAACTATAATATGCAATAATTAGACAAGGATTCTAAAGTAAATAATTAACATAGTAAATTGAATAACACATCCATATAATTAAATCAGATTAACATCAAAGTGATAATATTTTAATATCTTTTAATATCAATGGCTTTCAATACTTATCTGAATAACAACTTGGAAACACCAGTCTCACCCTAGGAAGATATCAGTGGTGTCGGCTTTTGCTATGGAACAATCTAGGAGGAACCAATTCCTTTCGGAACACAACGCACTATTATGCTCTACACAAGTGCCGGTTCAACAAAACAATGCTCAACACAAGTGCACACCAAGCCCTGGTTAGGACCGTCTCGGGTGTACGCTATACCCCGAGTTGGACACACTTTGTGTGCCCTCTTCTCCAATGCCCATAGCTCACCAAATCACTTTCTTCTTCTTTGAATGTTCTCCATGCCTTTCCGAGTCTCAGATAAATGCTTTACATAAACCTTAAGGTGTGGTTTCCAAGCCATCACAACCTTTCACAAAGATTGCCTTTTAATAATTATTTATAATTATTCTTCCCCTTTTTGAATATTATATATATATATATATTCTTTATTAATCTCTCTTTTAACCAAAGGATCATGATATCCTTTATTTTTCTATCTCCCTTTTAATTCTAAACTTCTCTTGGGGAAAAAGTCACATAACATTTCTCCCCTTGTAAATTAGTTGTTGTCCTCATTTGCATGAGATTCATCTGCATCACAACTCAAAAAAACATAATCAATAATTGAAGAAATTGATATTGAATATATTTAATCTTCATATGTTTTAATATATTTGACCTTCATATATATATATATATATTGTTTTTACTTCATCTACATCCTTTTCTTCTTTTAATTCATAGGTCTTTTAATCTTATTTTAAATTAACAAGTAATTTCAAGAGAATCATTTTTTTTTCAATCAAAATTATGACAAGGACTATACATACATACATATTAGGAATTTACAATAAAAGAGACTAATGCTATTCTATATGTTTAATCACATATGTTTCAACTCTATCAACTTTCTCTTATGTAACCCATTTTCTTTAATATTGATGTAACTTCAACATTAAATTTATAGAATTATTATCATGTGTTGACATAACATTTACTTAGTGAATGATATGCATATCCCATACTATGTAGTCACTCATTGTTGAACTATATATCATCTATATACTCAAAATATATTCTAAGATGATAATCAAGCATCCTGGACTACATGTGTATCCTCTTTTCCTATACAATACTTTATAAGACACATGTACAAATTATTGGGTTGATCAAGTCTAATAACAAGTACAATAAAATAAAAGATAGTACAAAATTCTAGAATTCATGGTAAACAATTATTATCCACAAACACTTCATAGAACTCCTTCATTTTATAAGATAACACAAATATATAATTCTTGTTTAAGGAAACTTTAGAGGTTTACTCTCCCCCTATAAATTTTGATTTCACATTCAACTTGTTTAGAAAACATCATATTTTTCTAAAAAATTCTAATGTTATATTAGACTTGTGGGTTATGGTCCGCCACACTTCCAGTATGCCACTCTAATACAAATTGTACTTTGGATGAACATCATACTTATATTTAAGCATCAAATCTAGGTTCTTATTGAATGAATAAAGTTTGGAAAATCCATTTTAAATCTTATTCATTATATTTTTTTTTTGAAACATACAAGAAATTAAAGCAAAGTTGCTAACTAATTTTCTCGATTGTGCCTATACTTGGCATTAAGAAATAGTGTGAACTTAAGGCATTCAAGGGTTATATTGTATGCCTTTTAAGAGAAGGCATAGGATTAATAATATTTATGAATATATTTTTTTTAATAATTTTAAATTATTTATTGTATATTGAAATATATATATATATATATATATATATATATATATTTTAATAGACATAGAAATTTGAATATCTTTAAGAAGTATTTTTTTTTATTTGTTTAGATTCTAATAAATATGTATTGATTTTTTTTCTAGTATGATTATAGGTTTTAATTTTATATATATTTTTTAGATTGGATTTAAAAATGAGTAACTTGTCTCATAATTATAATTTATAAGAAGAATTTTAGTTGATGAATTGGCCTAAAAGAAATGTCGTAATCAATCTAATAATTACAAGTCACAAAAACTTGGCTCTGATACCAAAATGTAATGTCACTTTTCCTCCTAAAGTAGTTTAAGTATTAGCAATGGATTTAATAGATTAATATTAGAGTTAAGATAATTTACAAGATGTAATGTTACTAAAATGATGTGAATAACTAACATAAAATAAGAAATGTAAACTATAACATGCAATAATTAGGCAAGGATTCTAAAGTAAATAATTAACATAGTAAATTGAACAACACATCCATATAATTCAATCAAATTAACATCAAAGGCATAATATCCCAATATCTTTTAATATCAATGGTTTTCAATGCTTATTTGAATAACAACACTTGGAAACACCACTCTCACCCTAGGAAGATATTAGTGGTGTTGGCTCTTACTATGGAACAATCTAGGAGGAACCGGTTCCTTTCGGAACACAACGCACTATTGCACTCTACACAAGTGCTGGTTCAACAAAACAATGCTCAACACAAGTGCACACCAAGCCTTGGCCAGGACCATCCCGGGTGTACGCTATACCCCAAGTTGGACACACTCTGTGTTCCCTCTTCTCCAATGCCCATAGCTCACCAAACCACTTTCTTCTTCCTTGAATGTTCTCCATGACTTTCCAAGTCTCACATAAATGCTTTATATAAGCCTTAAGGTGTGGTTTCCAAACCATCACACCCTTTCACAAAGGTTGCCTTTTAATAATTATTTAAATAAATAATTATCCTTCCCCTTTTTAAAGAGTTTTTATACATATTCTTTATTTATCTCTCTTTTAACCAAAGGATCATAATATCTTTTATTTTTCTATCTCCCTTTTAATTCTAAAGGGTTGTTTCATAGTTTTTTCTCCTCTTGGGGAAAAAGTCACATAACAAATATGATGGGTTCTGTATTTAGAGAATTACAAGGTTTGTTTCTGATGATTGTTTCTTTTGCATATTAGTAAGAAGTACTTTTTTGTTTGACTTCTTGCGTGTTTGGTTCCCTTATCTTCATTTTTTTAGAAGCTGGATTGTGAAAACAAACATGTAGTGAACTAAGCAAACCCAAAAGTGATGGTTTTGTCCCAAGGGATCTGCTTTTCATTTGTTGTGTTTCTGCAACGAAATCCCTTGTCTAAACTTCTTTGTGAATTTGTTAGTTATAGTTGAGATTGCTTGCATCCTACTTTCATTTTGTCATAAAATCTATATTCCATAGCCTTTGCATAAATTTGTATTTAAATTTTAACACAAAACCATAACTTAAATCACATATATTTTCTCATTATAGTGAGTTATTTTATAATATAATGCTTATGTTAAACAGGATGCTGCAAAACATTATTTGAAGCTTTTGCTTGTGACAGCAGCATCAGGAAATACTTCAAATGGAGAGGCTTGTCACAGGTTTGCATGACATTTGTGGCTGTTATTTTAGATAGGCATAGACAACTGCAAATGATATCAATCACTTAGAACTTTTGAAGTATACTTTTGTCGTACTGATTCATCATCAAAGCTCCACCAACCTGATTATTTTCTACAGCACAAGAGATCTTTCTATGATTCTGGATGCTCTTCTTAAAACAAGGTCACGTTCTGTTTTAGTTGACATAATGAATAAAAATGGTATGGAACTATATATTCTTCTATATTGGAGTTATTTGCATCTTTGTTCTTTTGAGTTGTTGTATACTTGACTCTGAGAGTTGTCTTATCTGTTCTGGAATGTAAACTTGTTGGTGATGCAGGTTTGCAAATGCTACATAACATACTTAAGCAAAATCGTAATAACTTCAGCAAGACTCCAATAATCCGGAAGCTGCTTAAGGTCAGTGCGTGTAAGCTGGTTATATGCAATCAGGGTTGTTACAATATCTATTGTAGCTTGTTCATTCTGAAAGCATTATAAGTGCATATAAATGGTTATTTTATGGGTCCATGAATTTAATTAATTCAGTGTTATAGAACAGTGTTATTTAAATTTTGAACAGTCAACGGCATCTTAAGGAAGCCTCTTTTCATTTCAAGGGCTTTAGAATGTTGCTTATAGCAAACGGTCGTGTCAAAAAATCTTGTAATTGAAATGAATTTCATCAACTAAACAAATGGAAGTCTTATGTCCTGAATCTTCTTGTTAAAAACTTAAACACAGTTAAATATCATAAGATATAGAATGAATGAAAGGGTAGATGAACAATCCCTTATCTGATTGTAAACTATGCTGATTCAGGTGGCTAGTTAAGAAAGACCTCCATCAGGTTCTTAATTGGAACCCGTGATGTGAGCTTAACCTTTAGTAGAAATATCTATAGTTGGGGATCCAGATGTTGTAGTGGAAGTAGGTTCTCTCTTCACCAGAATGTGATCACACAACAATATCAAGCATTACAAGAATTGTATAGGGTGATTTATTGGGTGTGTAGTGAGAATGCTCCTTAGAAGGCTGTTGGCTTTCCTCAAACTGCATGTCCTTTCATGTATTGACTTTTTGCAAATTTAAACCTTACAATCCACATGCATTGATCTACTGATTTAATACCCAAAAAAGGTATCTGTGCTATTTGGGCTCTTAATTTCTTCTGCTTCTCATCAGGGATATGACCCATGCAGGAAAACCAAAAATCCTGAATGGGAAGCAATATGTTTCAACCACTTCAAACATCTTTACCATAATGTCTCAAACAACCTTTGTAGGCATCTGATACTTAATCTAGACTGTGGAACAACATGCCTCAGCCTAGAATTTGTAGTCTAATTCTTGGTAACCTGCCACATTTGCTGTGCGGTTTCCTAAATTTTTCAAATAATGCCTCTGATATATATATATATATATATATTGGGATTCATTTTTACTTTTGGAGACAGAAAATAGTAGAGCATGGGCAGATTGGACATTTTTTGGTTGAGGGTTAAGGTATTTTAAATTATTTTAGGTTTTACTTCAATTTCTTTTTTTAGAATTTAAAATTTACATCATAATGAGGGATCTTTTAATTTATATTTCAATAAAGGCTTAGGTAAAAGAACACAGTGCTGTTCTTAAAATAGTAGGCCATATCCCATTATGGAACAACCTAGTATTTTAGAGCCTGCTATTTTTGTAACATAAACTCTCTTAGGTAAAAGTAAAATAGTATTTTTAAAAATCCTACATAATTTTCATGTTTAGCATTTTTAGAAAGTGTTGTCAATTTTTTTCTCTATGCACTATATTTGACATGAAATAACAATATTAGCTTTTTTTCTCTATTTTTTACAAATAGTACATCTTTTTTAGTTCTTGTTTTTTTGCTTGTATTTACCATTTTAAACTAAGCAGTTGAATTCATTTATAGTCTTGCCATTGAGAAGAAATAGATTGCTAGTATAGTCTAAAATTCTAAATATGTGGAGAGGATTAATAATGGTTTGGTTTTCATTTTTTTGCTCATCCACCCGAGTTTCTTCAAATTTATATGTATTCATACATTTGATGCTAACTTTAATGCAAAACTTCTTGGTTTGAAGAGCATTGATAAACTTGCGACTCTGTTTCTGAACATAATCTTTAAAATGTTGGAATTTCACAAGCATTTGATTTTCAATCCTTCAAAAATAAATCCAAGAGCATCTAGAACAGCAAGCATATATTCTGAACCTGCAGGAGATTCTTTGTTCATTCGTCTCACAAGTTTGCCATGCTCAACTATTAAATTTCCATGTGTAGTGCTTCACAAAAATGCATCCTTTGAATGCAGCATGCTTAGGTGAAGTAATGGCTAAATCAAGGATTATGTGCAGCATGCCCATCAATTGAAGACTTATAAAACAAAGATGACTTAACCCCTTGCAACACAATTTTCAACCTCACTGGCATGTACAACATAAGCATGAGAATAAAAGGAAAGAAGCAGGATTAAACCTCGTCTGATTTATACAGTCTAGCGTCCTGGTGTGCATAACCAATGCTACAATTGTAAAACTATTGTTGAAAAGCGCAATCAAACATCTGTCAAGTCAAGAAATCTACTTTGTTCATTTTTCAAGTACTCTGATCTATTGAGAGCAAATTTACATTAAGTCAAGAAATCTACTGAAGTCTTGCGGTGGCAAAAGATTAAATTTTTCTTCCAAGCAACTTGAGGAAAGGTTGTGGCAGGACTTTGAAAAAATTCCCCTCCAAGTCTTGGGCTGACATCTTTTTGTCTCCTCTTCCCAAAATTGTGAGATATCACCATGGTGATGGTTTGGGGAATCCTCCAGCATCTGAGTGTCGCTAGGGTGACACCTAGGGGTCTCCTCATCCCTAAAAGTGTTGCCTAGGTGACAACTGACATAAATATCTCACAATGAAACTTTTGGGAGCCATAACTTTCTTATACAGGCTCAAAATTAGGTGCTGTTGTCTTGAACTTACATATTTTTTCAAGAGGAATCTAAATCTACAATCCAAAATTCTCCAAGAGGTGTTGCCATAACAATTGCTCCTGTCCTTTGTTTGTATAGCTTAGACTCCAAGCCATAACTTTCTCATACAGGCTCAAAATTAGTGCTGTTATCTTGAACTTACATATTTTTTCAAGAGGAATCTAAATCTACAATGCAAAATTCTCCAAAAGGTGTCACCATAACAATTGCTCATGTCCGTTGTTTGTATAGCTTAGACTCCATGCCCTTCAAGGTGTCACACTAGTGAGAACTTGAGGCAAAAATTTGGCACGAGCTTTGACTTCCCACCCTCTAAGGGGTCAATGGCTTGAGACAACCTTTCAGCAAAATTTCTTCCTAACCAAAATATTGCTAGGGCAATAGCTTGAGTTCTTCACATAACTACTTTTTGTCCTCCTTACTTTTAAGAGCAAATTCTAAACTTCATGCCCAAGCTATTGTGACAATGATAGCTTGAGGCATCCATTGATCAACATGCAAATTCTTTCAAATATATCTGCAACTTGGAACTTCCATTCATTCAGGAATCCAACAAGAACTGGAACATATTTGAAATTGTCTCCATCCAAAAAACCCTTTTAAAAATAGCATTTAACAGATGTACAACCCACATATTTTGATTAGCTATAAAATCTGCAAAACCATACACGCAAATCTGAATCTGTTGAGACATTTGGAACACCTACAAAACTCTATCATGTTTCAAATGAGATACTATCATATATTTGCAACCAGTAGGCCCAATAACATGAATGCACAACACATGCTTTGAAGGGTTGTCCAAGAGCTCCATTTCACTACATTTTCAACTCCACACCCACTGTGCAAGAAACAAAGGAGCTGTTAGAATGGCTTCAAAGTCACTAAAAGACCAATTCCATAGCATGCACACATTTAATTAGATTCTCCAAATCAGAGTCTTTATATCTGCCTTGCTGTGTTTCCATTCTTTTTGCCAAAAAAGCAAGATCACGCCCACATTACTTCTACTTAAGCACAAATTAATATTGCAAACAGACAACCCTCTAATAGCTGAAATTGTGGCCCTGATACCAAATAAAAGGAACTATTCTCATAACATCACTAGTATCAAAAATTCAAAACAAAGCTCTAATTTCATTAAAAAGAAATTAATAGTTTCTTTTTTAATCCCATGAGAGAAACAATGCAAAAGAGGTTACAGATCTAAAGGTTATGAGAATATGAAACAATACACAATAAGACTGATGTAATAAAAAAACCGTAAAGTAATAAACAATATGAAACATAAACTTAACAATAAAAATATTTGTAGTCAATTGTAAAAAGTACTAGAAGGAGGGTGAGGAGGAACCCAATGAAGATCATCTCTGTGGTTGCGAAGACATTGAAAGTGGTGCCTACAGTGTGTAATAGAGGCAAAATTGCCTCTATGACAGTATATGGTAAGGAAGATTGGAAAGGGCTTAGCTCATTTTTCTATCTTTTTTGGGGTTTACAGTTTCAGGGAACAGAGTTTTAGTTGATTACTGCAGGTAACCAATAAATTTACTGCTTTAAACATGTGGTATGATGGTAGAAATGCCATTGTTGAAGTAGCTGTGTTGTGTAATAAATAGCCAATAGTTGTGTTCATATCCCTGGAACAGCACCAAAAATGTTACAAAAGCAATTATAACAGAAAGAGCATCAAAGATCACACACATAATTTGAGATAACTCGGACATTAGTGCTATATGTAGTGTACATCAACAAACTATTGTACAGAGAGAATATGATAGCTTCCTTCCCTGTCCTTCATCATTCTATACATAGGTTGGGCAACCAAATGGTGTGTTGGCTAGACCAATACCATAAATATATCAACCATGCTAAACAAAATTAGTTAAGAACATTACATGTGCCAAAACATGTAATTATACAAAACCATATTTTATTATATCTGCATAACAGAGTCAATTAATTACAGTTAATTTCAACAGCTGCTAGTGATCCCAAACTGATATTGTCATACTTGAATATACACAGTTCAACCATCCAAAAGAAGTTTCGTGAATCTTCTTCTCCTCCCTTATTGTTTTTTTAGTTTCTGTCTAATCATTTCTCAGAGCATATCAATGGAAGAAGATAATGAAATGGTCATTAGTGTAAGAAGTCAAAGCAAATGAGAAGTAAGCTAAGCACTTTTAATTTGTATCAGAAAAGAATTTACTTTTTAGTAAATATAGATATATCCCTATGGCTGTTATCTATACATTTTTCTTCTTCTTTAATGCCTTCTGTTTTATGCAACTGTTTTGATATCTAATATCTAATATCTAGGGATTTCTGCAGGTTTTAGAATTTCTTGGGACAAAAGATGTTCTTACCATAGAAAACATCAACTCAGATCCTCTTTGCAGAGGCAGGGAAAGGTTAGAAAGATTTTAATTCTCTTCTAATTTCATTCTAGTTTTCTATCCCTTTCTTTTATTTTTTTGACCGTTCTTTCTCTACTTGGTGAAGTGATAAAACTTGGTCAAAGATTATGGAAATGTAGTTTATAAGTGCACATAGCTGACGTAGCAACACTGTTTTCTTTGTTCCTTGTTAAGTATACTAGAGTGTTTCAAATGAAGCACTAGCAGTCTTGGCTTGGGAGTTTAGCTGTTCTGTCATTAGTAAGCAAAATTTTTACTTGCTGGGTTCTTATGATGAGAGATAAAGCTATAACAAAACTCAAATAAGCGAAAACTAATATAGAAACACCATGTATGCTATAAATAGCCAATACCCATCCTTGTGCTGGGGTTCATTGTATGTTATAGGTATATGAAGGAGAAAATAGACAAAACATCTAATGATCCTGTTCACAGATTAAATTCATTTTTCGGTAATGTGTTTATTGCAGGGATATTGTTGTGTTTATGGTAACTTGTGTTCTACTTGGTTCATTGCATTCTCTTTAGAATTAATTTTCTTTTTTTACTCTAACTATTTACACACTTTGAAGACTTAGTGTGATTGAATATCAGTTAAAAGTTTCAATCTGTCCTTTGCTGCAAGAGATAGTTGTGCCCATGGCCATAAACCTAAGTTGCCGAATCAGGTACGGGGACGGGTACGGGTACGTGGGTGCGGCAAAAATTTTTGGGGGGTTGGGTACGGAATCAAGTACGTCCATTATATATATATATATATGCAACCTAGAAACAAAACTAAGTTTAGAATGTCATATACCAATACATATGATAAACAAAACCATGACAAATTTCAATTTTTGAAACATAATATACTAATTTAAATTCAGTTTTCAATTTCAAAAGGATCAAACTTGAATGTAAAATTTTAAAAATAATAAAAATGATAGATTCTAATTTCTAAACAATAAAATAATTATAAATTTTTTAAATTATTAAATAAATAAATAATAAAAATTTAATTATTTAAATAAATAATATTTAAATTATTACTTTGGCCGACTCATTTGAGTTTGGTGCCTAATTAATATTTGAAATTTCATTTTCTTCCCTGGCCGACTTCCTTGAGTTGGCGATTTGAGTTGTATTTATGGGGTTCTCTGTGTTGGTTTGAAGATCATCGAATGATGACATGGCAATTGGACTGCATGGCTGGCCAACAGTTTGGTGAGATGGAACCCTTGCCAGAAGTTGTGTCTTGTTCATCCAATTCGTTCCCTATTTTGATCCGCCATATTTGCATTCACAAGTTTGGTAGTGGCACTTGGATTGGAGGCGATTATAGACACCCTTGCGAACTGTACATCCTCACCATCCTGCGCACCAGTCGAGATCATTCCACTCGCCGACATTACTTTCATCGCGCATCATAAAGGCAGTGATCATATTGGTTATAGATGATCGGGAAGATGTCCCATCCAGTCACATGATAGCATATCCATCACGACAAGAGAGGAGTCGTTGGGTCTTGGTCGTGCTAGACACTGAGGGTTTCATTATCGCCAGATCTGGGACTTCCGCCATCTGATCGAGACGCACAATCTTCAGGACTCTGGTATACACGTGGTAGTTATTTCATCAGAGGTTCTTACATATCGATCTCCCCATTGTTAGTTTGCAGGTGGTCATTCCGTTTCCCATTCCCCGCGTGTTATTCCTGGCACTGGTAACCGTCGATTCTCCATGAGCTGGTTGACATCTGAACACCATCAAATATTAGGTCATATTCATAACAGAGTTGGTGTGTTCTCACATTGGCGAAGGTTGTAATTGCTGCCAGTATATGAGCCAACCCGTCCCTTGTGTATTGAGCCTTTGAGAATTCAGGGAACACTGTCGGGTTCAGTAGTTTTATGCTTATTAATCCACTGTGTTGCTGTTAATGTGTTATCTGGATCTGATTTTCCTATATAATTGCATTGTCATTGCTATTCTATTAAGTGTGGTGTAAAAACGTGAGATGTTAAGAGTTCTTTTAACCTCTCCTGTTAATGCTTAGTATCAACACATTAATTGTTACTACCTGCTCACAATCTTGGCATAAATCGGTTTATTGCTGATATAAGTTGTTTGACCTGAGTTCATCATCTATTATCATGCAAACTTGGTGTCGGGTGATTTACATTAGTTCTGGATCGTTAATTATTTATGTGGCCGACTTTGTGTTGAGCAGTTACATCAGGATTGTGATTATTGCCTGTTATTTATGTGTGTAATCAGCACTGGGTTGCTTACATTTTGTTTGGCTAGAAGTGAGCCTGTGGATGAAGCATGATACAGGCATGTTTCTTTTGGGAGTTACTAGTACATGCTTGGATCTGCTAGGAAAAGTTATCAAATGTTTATTGTATCTTCGACACACAACTAATTGATTTTAGACAAGAATATGTGTTTATTGAAGAGTGAAACCGTAAAAAGTTAATTTATATAGTAGTTATATTTATAAAATGTTTTTTGTTTTTTTGTTTTTTTAATAACTTTGAGGTTTTCTCAACAATTGTTGAAGTCTCTATATCACTATAAGTCGGGCTACCTTTTTTTAGGAACTAATATAGCTAAGTAATATTAGTTTAACATGCTTAAACATTCATTACTTGGAATCCGTGTTCTTTTGACATGTAAGTTATCAAGGTATGCCTCGTACCAATCCTATCTAACATTCTTTCACAATTCACATCATTTACATTTTACAATGCTAAACACTCATTCTTTCTCATGACAACTAACAATCATAGGCAATTTTTTTGGAAAAATGAATAATAATAAGCTCAATTTTATTTTAGGTCTTGCACAAATACATTTTATCTGGAACAACATTCTAGGAATATCTACCTAGTTCTTGTTACTATAACAATATCCTACATTATTAGCTCAGTATACAATCCTTTGTCCCAATTTTCACCCTAGTGATAACTAAGGAGTGAAATTATTACCCCCTAGAGACTCACTATAGCTTCTTTACTTTAGAACACTATATCATATCAAATTATTCATATTAACACAAACAAATCTTTCAGTTATCATTATTTTAAGTAGTTGTGCTCATCTTTATCTCATGTCACGAAATGCCATAATTGTTAGAGCATCATAGGTTCCTAAGAAGTATATCTTCTAGTTTGGGACAAGATGGTCTTTTGTTTCATGTGGTTATGTTAGATTAAGGTAACTGCTTTATGATCACATCAATAAGATACAATATATACCATATGTAATTGCACAAACATCTTCCTCAAGTGCAATCAATATATTACTTTAAGATCACATTAACTATATTCAAATGATTACTAAGAAATCACTATCCAAATACCAAAGAAACAATTATAACCTAGCTAATATTCTTGCAAGAATCACTAAATAGGCTATAAACTCATGCTCAGTAAAATTAGTAAACCTATTGAGATCAAACTAGACCTAAGTCATGTGATAACCGTGACACTAGATTATAAC
The DNA here is from genome assembly GCA_007258455.2 of Sequoia sempervirens. NCBI lineage: Eukaryota > Viridiplantae > Streptophyta > Pinopsida > Cupressales > Cupressaceae > Sequoia > Sequoia sempervirens. Next base: position 77,871 of record VDFB02270669.1, read on the forward strand.
CACATAGTCACGGGTCACTGATAACATTGACAATGTTAAAATATTTTGACATAATAGACTGAGGTAGCTTATATATTTTGATATTACTTATTGGAGCATGTAGACCACTACATCGTATCTAAGTTTGAAACAAACATCTTAAAGAGGCATTATCCTACAATTAATGTAAAGACAATGATCTTGCCATACATTCACATATAAATTTCACATTCATCAGATAAACAATCTAAGTGAATTGTTTTAGTTATACCTAATTATAGTCTGAAAACTTTAGTTACTTATCACAATTTTGTGTTCTCTCATCTCTCATATTGAGGACCTCCATATCTCCTCTCTATATCCCCCTAGATGATTGTGCCATTTTAACCTTCATTCTCCATGCCCTAATCTCCCTCCTTTTGAGTCAAAAATAATTGGCACAAGACAATACATTTTGATGATGATGATTCCCTTGAGTATGCTGCTAGTCTTGCCGAACTTATTTCTTGCTTACACTCTCATTCACTTTTTCCAACCTATATGTTATATAAGTTCCTTTCTTATGGTATTTGGTGGGGCTACTCTTGACATATTTTGCCATACAATTTGTCATTCTACTCCTCCTTGTCTTCTTGGTGGCTGCCCAACAAATCATTGGTTTGATGATGAGTGTAAGGTCTTGTGTTGGAATCTTTGCTTTATTGTTGTTTGCAACACTTCCTCATTTTCGCCACCCTTGGTAATTATTGCCATCTCATTCAACGTAAGAAACATAAGTTTCTTGTGTCAAAAGGGTACAAACTCCTTGATGTCCTCCATCACTTCTTAAGATCTTTTAGTTTGCTCTCCTCCCAAGGAACTCCTCTACTATTCATATCACCTCATTTGCTTGGGTTTTCTATGCTAATTCTTTTTATGATATCCTTGATTAGCCTAACACTAGAGTCCCCTCCCTTTTTCGCACATCCCAATTTCCAATCACTTGTTTTCTACAAGTTGTGTTTGGAGAGCTATTTTTTACTCCCATGAAGTGATTGATTGTGAGGTGCTCCACATTGTGTTTCTCAAGTATGGTGTGGATTCGCTTGTATATCCTATTTCACAACTTTTCATTAGGTTTTCTATTTTGGATTTCCCCATTGCTTGTTCACAACATATTTTAACAAATCCATCCACAAGTATAGGGACTGCTTCAATCCAAATAAATAAAGGACACAAACTTAGGGCCAAGAGTTTGGTAAGTTTTAGGAGGGGTTTCCAAATTATTGACATCTTCACAGTCCAAACTATCATTGAGGAGGCTTATCATTGGTCTTCTAAAGTTTCTTGTTGCTTTTTGGAATATAAAAAGGCATTTAATTGTCATGTGGAATTTGTTGTTCTAGAAGTTGAGATATATTTGTGTTTCTAAGGCCCTCATTACTACCATAATGCCATTCTGCATGATAGTTGTTGGATGTTTTGTACTCTTTGCAGTTTCTTTGACTTTTTCCAAAGTACTATTGGAGTTGAGCATGGTTGACCTCTCTCATCAATCCTCTTTGGTATCTACATCAATGAGTTTGAGGTCTTTCTTTGATAAAATACCCATGTTGACAGTCGCTTGCTTCACCATTTTGTGATTACTATTTTACTATTTATGGTTGAAATGGTTCTTTCTCATTCCCTTGACAACTTATAGAGGTAGCTTGATGGATTTTTCAGAATTTTGTGATCTTCGCCTAGCTTATTGTCAACCTCAATAAAACTAGTGTCATATATCCTCTTTCCAAGTTTTATTTCTTCTACAAAGGGGGTCGTGTGGAGATAAATACCAATTATACTTTGTTTAGGAGTTAAAGTTAGAAGCTAAGTTGCCGGTTTTGGTACGAAATTAGGTACAAAAAACGGGTACGCTGATACAACATTTTTTTTTGGGTACGATATGTTTGAGTACGACTGTATAATATATATTTATATTAATATGTTGATGTTATAGCAGCAGGAGATATCTTTCTCTCAAATTTAAATAATAAATGATGAATAAATAAAAGCAAGTCGGACTTGCTATAAATATTGATTTATTTTTTATGGGCCGACTCAAACAAAATGTTGCCTTGTTTTGTGAAAGAAGCTGACTCTAATGAAAAGACACCTTTGATTTGTATATATACCAAGCAATGATCATTCATTCGATCATTCAATTTTTCAAGAAACAATTCGCACTTCAAGAGGGAGTTCGCACTTTTGCAGCAGATCATAATATTGCTTCAAGCAGATCAATATCAAGGAGAAATCATATGTGTTTGTATATTCGCATCTAGGAGAGGTGCTATCATCCATTACATCAAATCAGCCTTGTGTTTGGCCAAGTTGTAAAGCAGATTTCTGCTCTTTTCATTCAATATATAAGGGATATATTTTGGTTAGGTTTTTCTCCCTCGAGAAGGAGGGGTTTCCCAGGGTATCTTGTTGTGTTCATTGTTCACTGTGTTACATTTTGGATTGCTTAAATTTCTGATCCTAAAACTAACATGGTATCAGAGCGGGTCTAAGAAAAGATCTAATCAGATTTGTTTAAGCAGTCAAGTCAACTTTTCATCTAGGGCAGATCTTGAAGGCAAAGTATTGCTGATCTAAGGTTGCAATTTATTTAGACCTAAGGGCAGATCTTTGAAGGTGAATTTGTGCGGAAAAAGAAAATGGTGAACAGTGTCGAGGTAGAAGATAGGCTTGATGGAGCCTCAAACTTCAACTCTTGGAAACCCAGGGTACTCATTGCATTAGAGGAGAATGATCTTGATTTCGTGGAAAGTGATATGCCTGAGCCTTCCGATGATACTGAGAAAATCCAGTGGAAGAAAAATAGCACGAAGGCTAGAAAGATCATGATAGACTCTGTGATGAATTACCTAGTACCGATCATCTCCAAGTTGAAGATAGCTAAAAAAATGTTTGATACCATAAAAGGATTGTATGAGATCAACAACACCAACAAAGCCCTTGCTTTGAGACAACATCACCATGTAAAAATGGCTAAAGATTATTCAGTCATCTCATTCTTTATGAAGATTGCTGATTTGAGAGATCAGTTGAGCACTATTGGGGATATAATTGCAGACAAAGATCTTGTTATGTTGGCACTAAATGGTCTTTCTCAATCTCGGGAACCCTTTATTCAAAGCATCAGTGGGAGATCTAAGTTGCCCAAGTTTGATCGTCTTCGAGCTGATTGTATTCGAGAAGAGTCCAGGTTGGCAGCAAAAGGAATTGGGCGAAACTATCATGATGTAGAAAATCACCTTCTTGCTACACATACTTCTAGAGAAAGAGGCAAAGGAAGAAAGAGGAATAGAGATAGAGAACTAGATTCTGCCCCAGAACCGAAGAATAAGAAGGATCTCTCTCACATTTAATGTTACAGGTGTGACAAGTATGGTCACTTTGCTCGAGATTGCAAATTAAGGTCTACTCAACATGTTTCTACTATGGAAATTGACATAGGGACATCTCAGAAGGAGCCAAGTTCTAAAGTCAATAAAAAAGGTTTCTTATTCTAAAGTCAATCAGTTTCTTCGAAGAGGAGGAAATAACATTTAGAGGGAGTCTGACAAACAACCAGAGGCAACCTTGGACAAGCGGGTTAGGAGGTTGATGCAAGTACTTGGAGCTTCAGAGGGAGTTACTTCATCATGAAGATTTGTGTAATGTATATTTCTCTGAGATGGAGAAATATGAGGTGAAAGCCCTTGTAGTGTATATTTCTCTGAGATGGAGAAATATGAGGTGAAAGCCCTTGTAGTGTATATTTCTCTCAGATGGAGAAATATAAGGTGAAAGCCCTTGTAATGTATATTTCTTTTTGTCGGAGAAATATGAGGTGAAAGCCCTTGTAGTGTATATTTCTCTGAAATAGAGAAATATGAGGTGCGAGCCCTTGTTCATCTTTGAGACTGAGATGAGACGTCATGTTGAGAGACTCCATGATGACATCACGTTGAGAGACTCCGTGATGAACTCTTTGTACTTGTGTTTTTCCACACATGGGAGTAGCCATGGTGGACGTCATGTTGAGAGACTCCATGATGACATTACATTGAGAGACTCTGTGATGGGCACTTGTGCACATGTTTCTTTCCACACACGGGAGTAACCATGGTGGACGTCATGTTGAGTGACTCCATGATGATATCATGTTGAGAGACTCCGTGATGAACTCTTTTCCACAAATGGGTGTAGCCATTGTGGGTGTCATGTTGAGAGACTCCATGACATGGATATTTGGAAAGATACCTCCCTAGCTAAGAGGGAGTGTTGATGTTATAGTAGCGGGAGATATCTTTCTCTCGAATTTAAATAATAAATGATGAATAAATAAAAACAAGTTGGACTTGCTATAAATATTGATTTATTTTTTATAGGCCGACTCAAACAAAAAGTCGCCTTGTTTTGTGAAAGAGGCCGACTCTAATGAAAAGACACCTTTTATTTGTATATATACCAAGCAATGATCATTCATTTGATCATTCGAGTTTTCAAGAAATAATTCACATTTCAGGAGGGAGTTTGCACTTTTGGAGCAGATCATAATATTGCTTCAAGCAGATCGATATCAAGGAGAAATCATATATGTTTGTATATTCGCATCTAGGAGAGGTGCTATCATCCATTACATGAAATTGGCCTTGTGTTTGGCCAAGTTGTAAAGCAGATTTCTGCTCTTTTCATTCAATATATAAGGGATATATTTTGGCTGGGTTTTTCTCCCTTGAGGAGGGTTTTCCCAGGGTATCTTGTTGTGTCATTGTTCACTGTGTTGCATTTTTTATTGTTTACATTTTTGATCCTAAAACTAACATAATATATATGCAAAAGATTTAAAAATATATAGAATTATAAATATATTAGGCCTATCTTCTGAAGATTTGGTAGAGGGGCAAATTGTTTTCAATTTCTTGATAGCAGCCTTGGGAATCAAATCAGGTCTCAATAAAGATGAGAGAGAAATAAAGAGAGCTTGGATGAAATCGAGTGGGTGAAAGAAAAAGGAAAGAGTCATCGATGAATGACTTAAAGCTGGCCATACAATCTGATAGTCATTCATGAATGCCTTAGATTGGCCCTTCCCTCCATTGTGTTTGAGGATTCAACAACAAAATGACAAAAAACCCATCATTGCCTGTTGGGGAGGGAAACTTTGCCTCCATCACTACCACTTTGATTGTTCAATGCATTGAACTAACCATATAATGGTACCACTTACACTTCAATTTGATTATTCTTTACCTTTACTAGATCCCCAAAAATATATTCCAAAACATTTGATTCATCTCCCATCTTTCACCTTTCACATTCCAACAATGTGACATCCACTTTGATACACACAAAATGGATCAAGGCACTTCTTACATTTAATAGGCTCATGGATTTCTTTGCTCAAGATGCCTTACACAATGATATTAGTGATGACTGATTAGAGTGGGACACAGTGACTAGAAATGATTATGTTTTTAACTTCATTTTTGGTGTCCACTTGGTTTTGGTGTCTACGGGAGCACTTGGGAGTGCCTCAAATGCCTTGGGTTCCCTATGGGCATGCAGAAGCATACCAACAAGGAACTTGGGGTGTTTGGAGTGCTCCCTGTGGGTATGCAGAAGTGTACCAACAGGGATCTCAGGGTGTCCAAGCTCTCCCAAGGTGCTCCCAAGTGCTCCCCCGGGTGCTCTTGAATCGGAACGCTCTCGAAGTGGGCACAAGAGCCCAAACCAAAGAACCTGGTTAGTTCTCTCTCTTCGACTTGCCTCTTAGTGTTGTATTTGCCAGGGATGTGGCATGTTTTCTATTCTTGAGCACCATTGTCTCCAAGTACACTTCTAGGATATCCTTCTAAGATGCCCCTTTTCAATGCAATGATTAAGTTGAGAACACTATATGGTTCTAAGGTTTTGGGCCTTAGATTGGATTCTTGTGACTAGGCTTGGATTGAGGGGGTTCTAACAATTATGCTTCCATGTACTATTGGGTGCAAACAAATGGTTCCTCATTGTATTGTCCAAGCTGAATTCGCTGCTCAACCCTTTTGTCTCAAGATTATCTTCAAATTCATGTGGTTTATATGTAGGTTGAGATCCATAGATAGTTCTCCTTTGTGTTGTGGGATATATCCTTTCTTGGTGCTTTGTTCTTTGGAGGAGGTTGCCTTGTTGAGACCTTTGGGCATTAGTGTTGTTGATTCTTTGAAGTTTGCTTGTTCTTCTAGTGTATTGGCATTTCAATGGACTTGCTCCCTCTTATTAGGTACTCTTTATGTGTATCTCACCATCTCCTTCCAAGGAAAGATGTGCTTAATCAATCTGTTAAGAGAGGATATTTACCATTGGTACATCTAGGTCACTTGGACCTTCTCTTTGATTTCTTGCAGCCATAAATTAACTTTTTATGTTTCATATTGGTTGTGGATGGGGTCATTGTATGACCCACCTATTTTCAATATCAATGGTCTAATAGTTTGTGGATTCCCCTTGGCTAGTTGTAGGTGTGTTCACACTAACTTTGTGTTGAAACAAACCACCATATTTTGTAGTAGACTATGCCACCTTCATTTTCTTTGTAAGGTAGAATTTGAGAGATTTTTTATTATTTGGTGTCTAGTCTACTATGGAATCTGTAGGAAGAATTATTGTTTATATAGAGACATTGGTGTCTACCTCTCTATTTTCTTTTGCTACCTTGATTGGAGATGCTTGGCCCTTTATGTTCATTAGATCTCTAGGTTTATGCATAAGTCTCTTTATGGTGATCCTAGACTTACCAAGTTGACTACTTAATTCTTTTAGTCTGTCACCACTATTGGAGACATTACACATTCTTTAGATACTTATGATTCACATGCTAGCATACACAAATTGGTGAAGCATTGCTCTTCCTTGTGTTTTTCTATAGTTGGGGTTACTCAAATTCTCAATTCTCGTTGTAGGGATTGTGGCTTTATATTATCACATCATCAAGTACCTTTTCTCACTTTTGTACCATGTTGTAGATCTCACTATTAGGCTCCAATTCTTGGCTTTTTTCCCAGTACTAGCAATTGTAGTTCTTTAGCTTCAAATGTAATGGAACTTCTATGCAACAATGGTTTATCTCCTAGGATTGTCCATTGCAGCCCCCTTATATTTGAACTCTCCCTAATGAACATTGTTAGACTTTGAGTGTTACTCTCCTTGTGATTTATGCCTTTTTTGTTGGGTCCAACAATGCACATCTTAGAACACAAACATTTGAGTATTTTGTTTGCTCACTTGAATGGTTTTCTTTAGTAAGTGTTCCATGAGGATGCATAACCCCACTAAAATAGGTGCATTTTTTAAGCAAGGATGTCTCCAAGACACATGGACATAGAGGAGATGTCCTCCTTGTGTCCCCCTTCCACCACTTGAAGGGAACCGTTTCCAAGGTGTTCCCTCATATATGAAACATTTATGAGATGTCCGCTATTGTTGGGGACGTTGTGAATTCCCTTAATCATCTTATTAAATTTGGGATTTACCATGGCTTGGGCATGAAATTAGTCAATTTATAAAAAATGTGTTTTTTGAAAATCTAATTCGCTAACCTTAACCCTAAAATGTTAATGGACCTCACCCACACACCAAAGCTTAAAAAAAGCTATAAATGTACATGCCCACCTTCACTCCAAATCGCCATCAACACTTTGTCATTTCATTGAGTAAGAGAAGAGAAAGAGCAAGGGAAAGACTTTAATCATCTTCAGCAATCAACCATTCAAAGCATTCATCAAGCCTTTAAGGCAAGAGTTCACAAGTTTTGAAATTCATACTTTGTTTTTTGCATTCACATTTTGTTATCCTTGTTTTTGACTTTAGAAAATTCTAAACTTGTTACACTCTAACTTGACATACGTCATTGAGTTGTTTTCCTAAAGTTGTGTTATTATTTCATGTCACGTGAAGGTTCCTTGTTGTCGTGGATTGATCAAGTAAAAAATGTAGATGCCAACTAGTATTGGTCACAAATGTTCTCGATTGTTTAGAGTTGTCAAACAACCTATCGAGTAAAAAATTGTTAAATTTTTGCCACAGTTGTAAGTGATTTGGAGTCGGGATTAGTTGCTAGAAAGTGTCACAAAATTGTTTGTCACAAATCAATTGACAAGTTCCCTAACTCTTGTTTTGGAAGAGTGAAGAATTAAAAAATTGCAACTCAAGTATTTTGAGGAGATGTGGAGTTCCCTTGCATCTCTGCAAATTTATGAGCACTTGCTCACTCAACCGACAATTCTGCAATGTTAAAAGATGACTTATCATGAAACTTAGAACTCGGGATGAAAGTGATGCAAACTCAACTTGTTCTTGCCCTTAAAATTTCCGTAAATTGTTATATATGACTCTTGTAGGAGTTCTGCACATGCCATTTGGTTTGCAAATATGCACCATTGCTCCTTAGCATTATGATCCTGCGAACTGTATGTGATGATCAGAACAGCAGATCCAAGGTGCAAGCACACACACTTGCAAACTTGCTTTGTATTCTTGCCTCCCTATTTCACAATGGTTTTACATTGTGGGTTTGTGGACTTCCTTTGCACACTTCCAAAACTTGTGAATTGCACATATGCTCCCACATTCTGCATCCCCGCAATAATCATATATACCTCGGAATTTTGAACTTGGATGCTAAATGTTTAACAAAATGCTTCAAGAATGTTAATCTACAAGTCATGCAAGTGAATTGTCTGACAAAATGCTGTGGCAATTGTTTGAGTGTCAAAATTTTGACTGGGCTTTATTATTTTATTTTAAACTTTAAAGTCAGTTTTGTTAAACTTCATGATGTAATGAATGTTTTGACAAGTTGTGAAATGCATGCTCATCTCAACTTTCATATTTTATTCCAAGCTGTTGTAAAGCTGAAAAGAGGTTTAGGTGGTTATGCGAGAAACTGAAAACTTTTCATCTATTTGTTGTAAAGCCTTATCATTGTAAAGTGGAGTTTTTGGCCTCTTAATGCAACTGCTGTATGAAAAACAGAGTAGACTTTGTGGTTTGATTTTTGGAGGAATTAGATGAATAATTTTGAACTTTGTGTCATTTTGTTCGTCATTGATTGCAGGTTATTCCTATGTTTAATGTATAATTAGTTCTTCATCCTTGCACATCATGGGCGTGAACCGACAAATATCCATTCTTTTGTTGATGTTGGATGCACACATCGATAGAACTCTCAACTTTGTCTCGTCATTTGTTGTTCCACATTCTTTCCATCTTTTTCCACATTATGTAGTATTTCTAAAGCATTAATCTTTATATGTACTGTAACTATGGTAATTTTCCCGCATTTAAGGACTTACAGAAGTTGATGTACCCTTTCAGTTATTATTGTTACAATTATATGCCAGTTAGTCATTTGTGAAATTTAAGCCTTGTACATTGTCAGGAGGGTGGATGCTGTTGTTTGGTTGTCAAAGAGAGGTTCTTGTTTGTGAGGACTGTGGTTGCTGCCAGTCTCTAATTATACATGTTTAATTTATGAATGGCCCTGTTGATGCATAAACACTTGTCCTAGTGATGCTATTCTCTCCCTTGGTTGACATTATGCATAAACATTTTTTATCTTGATTGGGAATTAGTTGTCATATGGAGGATTAGTCGAGGTTTCTGTGATTACCAGGCCATCCTGCTTACTAAGTACATGAACAATTTAGAGTCGAGACAATACATGCTTTGACAGGATAAGCATGTAATGGATTTTCTGAGATACATTTTTTGTGTGTAATTGATAGAACTGGAAAGAAGTTGAAACTTGTGCTTCTTGATTGCACTAGTTTATTTGATACTGCACTAGACGCTGGGTGGTAGGAACATTTATTTAGATTATTTTGAATTTTTTTGTCTTGTGTCTTGTTTGCTTTTGTTGAAACTGTTGAATCTTGTCGCACACCTACAACTTATTGTTAATCCCAATCTTTCACATAAGAGGGGTATCACCATTAATTCTCATTCTTATTAGAGACTGCATTATGAAATCTCTTTCACACAATGGAATTTTCTGTATGCTGGTGTGAAAATTGTCTTGGGATTATCTTTAATGAATTATTTGATTTATACATTATTCGGTTATATTTTCTGTTTACATATTTTTACTTTTTAATAATGTGGGAAATACACACAATAATTATACATAACAGAAAGTCTTCCTATATTTATGGAAAATCTTTTATGAATAAATTAGTTTGTTAGATTTTTTCTTCCAGAAATTGATATGCTTTATAACATATTCATTATCATTGTTTTTTACAGTTTAAGAGCATCCATATGTGCTTTGACAGGCCACTCTGATTGGCAGGTATGGCTTTGTTTTTTGAGTAAATGTAAATAAGTATTTTTATTCTATTTTATTCCTCTTCATCTTTTAGCTCCTTTTATTGGTGGAAATAGTTGCTCATCTTTTCTTGAAACCTTTTTATAGCTACTACTCCTGCATTAGGAAGGTTTTGGACAGGGAAAATACATGATATATGGATTAGTTCAATATATTGCAAGTTGTTATATGAATGGCATCTTAATAAAATGTATGATTGTACATCAGTGAATTCCCTTTAAACTTGGCCCTCCTATGTGCTACCTAGAGAGTATAGGCCAGAACATCTCAACCCTTCCATAAAGGGTTGTGGAAGCATGCCTGACTATTCACTGTATACCACAGTGTTCTGCTACATTTAATAAATAGGCATGGCTCTCTTTGTGCCTCCACAACTTTTTCATTGTAAGTTTGGTCGATGCTATCATTATTGTGTACCATGGCATCTTGAATGATGGTATAGATATGCTTGATGCCCAAGATTCTAATTTCGACTGATTATTTCTCTGTTGTACATGCTTCTTATGGTTCCCTAACACATATTGCCCTATGTGCAAGCAAAATGGTAGCTTTTCAAGACAATGTATGGAAGGGCTATTTACATTTATGTTGCTGAAAGCCCATAAGATACCAAATTTGAAGGGCTATAACAATATATCTTATTTCTCATTAGTGTGGCAGATACCATCTTTATTATGTACTAGGGCATCTTGAATGAATGTATAGGCATGTTTCATACCCAAGGTTCTAATCTTAACTGATTATTTCTTTGTTGCACATGCTTCCTATAGTTCCCTAACACATATTTCCCTACGTGCAAGAAAAATGTTAGCTTGTTAAGACAACATATACAAGGACTATTCACATTTATGTCACTAGAACCCCACAAGATACTGAATTTGGAGGGAAGCAACATTGTATCTCATTTTTCATAAGTACGATGGACATTATCGTCATTGTATCCCAGGGCATCTTGAATGAACGTATAGGTATGTTTCTACCCAAGGATATAATCTCAACTAATTATATCTCTATTAACACATGCTACTTATTGTTCCCTAACA
>VDFB02270670.1:0-103022 GCA_007258455.2 Sequoia sempervirens
GTGCAATTATTATCATCAAATAGGAGAGACAACCCCTCAAATGTGTCCTCCATATCTGAAATGTGAGACTCCATAACAAGGATGCAGTTTTTGTCAAATAAGAATCCCAATCAGGAAGACAATCAAATACTTGTAATGAATCACCAGATTTTCTCAATGAATCACCAACTAAGATGGATGGTCCTATTGAATAGGAATGATAATCCCAATCAGGAAGACAATCAAATACTTGTTGTAATGAATCACCAAATTTTCTCAATGAATCACCAACTAAGATGGATGGTTCTATTGAATAAGAATGATGGAAGCCTCAATCAATGAATCTGCACAAGGAATCACTGAAGATGAAGATACATCAATTGTCTCTGATGGAGAAGAAGCATCTAAAGAACCCTTAACATCTTCACCTAAAGATTCAAAGCATTCCAAATTTGTAAACTCCTGTATAATATTATGATCATAAGGTATCTTGTTTGTAGAATGAAGAGGCTCATGAAATTCTGAATCATGATCATCAGGGAATGGTGGAGTATCTGGATCTCCATATAGCTCCCAAACATTAGTCCAAAGAGTATGAGGACAATCACAATGATCAACCTTTCAAAATATCATCATCAACATGCATTGCAATAACTTCTAAGACAACATACCTTTTGTAACTCCGAGAAATGTTTTGGATACCTTTATCTAGAGGGGAACAAAACCATACAAATGTGGCAACAATTGAAGTGATTGGAAATGGTTTATGATGCAATCTCTCTATTGTTTACAGTTTCCCCTTTCCAACATAATCAAAGAAGGATGAAATGAAAATCCCATGATGAACTGTGATTGATCTTCAAGATTACAAAGCCATTGACCTTCACTCCCAAATATGATACACAATTGAAAATGAAGCCTCCTAATGCTAATAGACCTCCAAATTGTAGTATGTCCAAGTTATAAGTAAATGCCTCAAATTGCAAAAACTCAATAGAATATACTTGGGGTTGAATTTGAAAAAATTAAATGGAAAAAACAATAGATCTCTAAATCACCTTTGGAATGTCGTTGGAATCTCCAAAATCTGACAAACTGGTGAAAAGATACGAGCTCGAGAGTCCAAAAGGGAATCTTCACTTCAAGCTGAAATAAAATATTCCAAGAGTAAAATATGATAATAATACTTAAACCATTGGAAAGTGCTCGGAACCAGCTCTTTGACAATATCTTGTTTTTGAAAATATGATATCTGAGTCAAACGTTATGACGATTTTAAGAAAACTGCCTAATTTAAGATAGTCACCCAAAAATTTTAAAAAATCACCAAAAATAAATTTACTTTAAAATATGAAGTATTTTATATGAAAATGGGGGGTTTTGGGCCTTTTGTACACTATGTAAGGGTCGGATCTAACCCAATCTACTCTAGAAATTAGCTACCTCCTAGATGATGGCAACTAGCTTGAAATGCAAGCCCTCCAACCTACAATGAATATCTCCTCAACTCAACTTTCCAATTTGAGATGGACTTTGCATGGCCTATGCTTTGATACCATGTTGGAAATATGAATGAACAATAACCCAAATGAAGTTGCACACACTTCAAATGATCAAACCAAGAAAGAAACCATCCACATGAACAAGAAAGTGTTGCAACATTATTAAGCAGACAATTTGATCAAATGATGATCTATGATAAATTGATCTATAATCTCTAGAACATGATGAGATATATGAGATGATTTACAATGTACAAGCACCTTGTTTATATAGGCAAGGTGAGAGGAGGTAGGATAACTACCTTGGATGCAAACATTAAATTCCTAATGCATAATTTTAAATGCATAAATGAAATATTAAATGCCTAGATAACTATAAGCTAATTAATGATCTACATGGCCCCATTATAACTAGTTTCTAGAAATGACACCTAGGAAACTTAACTCCTAAGTAAAATTATAATGATGTGAATAGGTCCTCACTAAGAACTAGTTAGGAAATAACCCCATTCACACTAACAATGTAAACCACCAAGAGCACCACGATTTTCTACCCAACTTACACCTAACCCTAAAAGCAAGCTTGTCCAACAAGCTTATACTAACGAGGTTATACAATACCCCACTTATAGGGTAGAGGTGAGTGATGTCCATATCAAGTTAGGGAAAACACTAGCTAGACCTTCATCGCCTCAAATCACTGATATGGTGGATGAGGAACCCACAGCTAAAGCTTTAGACAATTCACCTCTGGAGCCTAGATCAAATTAGGTAAACTAGACCACCTCAAGTCCAGATCCTCCTTTCCCTAAGCGTTTATCCATTCAAAAACATCAATCCCAAGTTGAGACAAACCTATTGGGTTAGCTTAAGGATGTCAGTATCAAAATCCTCCTCATTCAAGCTATCATGGGTATCCCAATCTATACCAAGATAGTAAAGAGACCTATATCTTAAGAAACTAGTGAGAAAGAAGTAGGGTCCTCAAAAAGTTCATGTCCTAGGGAACCTTGTTGATACTATGCTAGGGAATATAACTGTCCCTAAATACATAGACCCTAAAAGTCCAGTAGTGGATGTTAAGATTAATGGGACCCTTATCAAGAACACCTTGACTGACTTAGGGGCAACAATTAATATCATGACTAAGGAGACAATGCAGCTACTTCAGCTAGCTAACTTTAGACCTACACCAACTATTTTACAGTTGGTAGATAGGTCAACAATGAAACCTAAGGGGATCATTGAGGACTTAGTCATTACATTAGATTCATGGGATTATCATGTAGATTTTATAGTCTTGCAACCAAAGTTAAACCTTGCAAGATATCCACTCATTTTAGGTAGACAGTGGTTAGCTACAATTGATACATTCATAGGTTGTAGGTCTAGGAACACGATAATATCCAATGGAACTGTGACCAAGAAATTGGTTCTTTATCCACTATCCCAACCTCATGAAAATCTAGAGTAGACTATATGGCCTACCTTGGATGAAGAAGACCACTATTCCTTGTAAACTCTCATGAAAATAGAACACAACCCCCTATTAGGAACCCAAGATTAGGATGATTTAATTGACCATATCATACATAATAACTACGATAGGTACTTGCAACAACAAGACTGTCTTTCATGTCTACAAGATCCACTGCAAAGCATTGTACCTGCAAATTCATCAGAAAAGGTATCCCAATTGTTCCATTCTCTTTTTCCACAACAATGTGTCCCAACATTAGTGGACTTGATCTCTCATCTATGTAATTAGAATCCAAAACATGGGAAATCATGCCAAGTAAAACTTTAAACATCAATAATGGATTAATTGAAGAACAACATAATTCTTTGAACACTGTGTTGTAGGCACATGCAACAGCCTTTGCATGGGACTACCATGATATGAAAGGGATTGATATATAACTTTGCATGCATAGGATCTACATAAATGATGGTTTCAAGCCAATTAGACAACCCCAAAGGATAATGAACCCTACTTTAAGAGAAATAGTTAAGACTGAGTTTCAAAAGCTATTGGATGTAGGCTTCATTTATCCCACTTATGATAGCCAATGGGTCTCACCATTAGTCGTTATTCCTAATAAAGGAGGAAAATTGAGGGTATGTGTGGACTATAGGGAACTGAACACAACAACTAGAAACAATCGCTTTCCCTACCTTTCATTGACCAAGTGCTTGATTCCTTAGCAGGGAGAGAGTACTTCTCTTTCTTAGATGGATTTAGTGGCTATAACTAGATAAAGATAGCTCCAGAGGACCAGGATAAGACCACATTTACATGCCCTTTGGGTACTTATGCTTATTTTGTTCTTCCCTTTGGATTATGTAATGCCCCAATCACTTTCTAGAGGGAAATGCTAAGTATATTTTTAGACCATGCTCATGATTCCATGGAAATATACATGGATGACTTCACTACCTATGGAGGCACCTATGAAGATGCACTCAACAATCTAGAAAAAGGTTTTGAAAAGATGCAAAGAACATAACCTATCATTGATTCATGATAAATTTTTCATGATGATGACTCAAGGGATTGTTCTAGGACACTTTATCTCAAGTGAAGGAATTTAGGTGGATCCCAACAAGATTGAGATCATCTCTACACTTCTTGTGCCATAGAAGCAAAAAGATATCAGGAGCTTTTTGGGACATGCATGATACTATAGGAGATTCATCCAAGGTTTTAGTAAAATTGTAGCACCCTTATTTTTCCTAGTCACCAAAGACATAGAATTTGATGGACTATAGAATGTTAGCATTCCTTTAAAGAAATTAAGACAATTTTGACACAAGCACCTGTCTTAAGAGGGCCAAACTGGACACTACCTTTCTATATACGCATTGATGCTTTAGATTTTTCTATAGGAGCAACCTTGGGAAAAAAAGAAGGTAACAAGGAATATGCCATCTACTATATCATCAAAAATTTGCAAGGAGTTGAATTTAACTACACTGTCACAGAGAAAGAGATGTTGGAAATTGTTTATGCTATCAACAAGTTTAGGCATTATATCACTATTTATCAAGTCTTTATCCACACAGATCATACATCCATAAGATACTTAATGAAAAAACCTATAGTTGAGGGGAGACTAGTCAGATGACTACTCTTGCTACAAGAGTTTGATACAACAATAGTGGATAAGCGAGGGAAAGCTAATGTGGTGGAAAATTTTCTATCTAGGTTGCCTACACAAATAGAAGGTGTTGTGGAAAAATCTTTTCCAGATGAGAATTTGTTTTCTCTTACTATACAAACACCATGGTTTGTTGATATTGAAAATTACTTAGTGGTAGAGTTGATACCATCACATTTCTCTCCTAGTGAAAAGAGGTAGTTGGTGCATAAAAGCTTTCCATATTCTTGGGTAGCTAGTTACTTATTCTACATTGGTCCATATAATATCATGAGAAGATGTATAAGAGAAGATGAGGTCTTTGACATTCTTTAATCTTGTCATGATGAGCTCTATGGGGGTCACTTTGTATCCAAAAGGACAACATTTAAAATCTTGACAACAAGTTACTATTGGCCAACTCTCCATAAGGATTCATTAAAGTATACCAGGAGTTGTGATAGATGTCACAGAATGGGAAAAACGACAAGGACAGATGAAATTCCTTTGTAGCCACATATAGCACTAGCACCATTTGAAAAATTGGGGCTTGACTTCATTGACCCAATTTCACCAGCCTCTAGTAACAAAGAGTATATTTTGGTTTGTACATACAATTTGAAAAAATGGGTTGAGGTCAAATTAGTACAGTTTGCAAGAGATGGGAATGTAGCTAAGTTCTTGTATGAAGAAATTTGTACCAAGTACAGAGTACCTAGAGAAATTGTCACTGATCAAGGTCCCCAATTTACTTTTGACCCCATTTATCAATTGGTTAAAGAATATTCAATAAGACATAGAAAATCAACACCTTATCATCCCCAAGAAAATGGGAAGGTAGAGGTTAGAAACAAAGAGATTGAGAATATTTTGACCAAGATAGTAAAAATTCACAAGAAGGACTAGGCAGAAAGACTACCTGAAGTAGTGTGGGTCTATAGAACAACATGAAAAACAACTACAGGTTTCACACCTTATAAACTAGTTTATGGGAAAACAATAGTTATACTAATAGAGTTTGAGTACAAGACACTTAGGACAGTAGTGGACTTAGGAATAGATTTGACAAAAGTAAAGAAAGAAAGGCTACATAGTCTGAATGGATTAGATGAAATTAGAATGGAGGCCATGCATCACACAAAAATCATTCCAAAATGGAGAAATAAATGGCATGATCAGTTTATAAAGGCTAAAGAGTACAATGTGGGTGACTAAGATTTACTATATGATTCTAGATACAAATACCACAAGGGTAATTTACAGTCTAGATTGTTGGGACCTTATGAAATTCAATAGGTATTTCTCAATGGAGCAATTAAGTTACAAACTATAGATACAATTAGATTCACATTGTTAGTGTATTGACATAGATTGAAGATATATAAGTAGCCAACTCAAAAAGATGATTTGCTTATTTTTTTAATGCATCTATATGGTCAAAACAATGGTTCGAATCCAAACAATCTATCACAAGATAACAACTCAATGGTAAATATTGTTGGTCCTCACAGTGACTCAACATATGAGCTATACAGCTCACCTCTTGAGGTCACTTAGTTATAATTTCTTATCTTACTTCACGTGCACACACAACACATGTGCCACCATCAACAATCTTCTTGAAGATCACTTCATTATGAAGTAGGGACCTGTAGCATCACCAATAAACGTTCAGTTTGGGACCTATTCAAAAAGGTACTTATAACCACTATTTTTCAAAGGATTCAAAAATTTACGCCCAATTGATTGCAAGCACTCTGCATTCACTCCAATTCTCCCACAAATGTAGACTTAAGCTGTAATATCAATACATGCAACTTCATCACTCTATTCCATGTCACCATCATGATTTTTCATGCACTTGAAAAGTCATTTCATAACTCATATACCGTACATTCCATAACCTTTTCTCGTGCCAACCTTTAATTTCCATTACACTTTGCAATTAACTGATATCAAGTCACACTCATGTGATAGACACTCTTCCAACAATTTCACACACATGGAGTTACATTCACATCATTCGACAAGTACGCATATTAACTTCTATAATTAGCATAGATCTTTAATACTTGTGTTGTGTACTTGCATTTAAATTTAGCATGCTTTACATTGATTAAACTTATTTTCATATTATTTAATAATTCCCTCTGCCTAATCACATGCATTTAAGTGAGGTAACTCCAAGATTTTAAGTTGGGGGGAGTAGTATATATCCCAAAATTTTGTTTTTTCCACCAAAGTGCAAACACAAAAAAACCATACCAATCCTTTTTGCTTTCATTCTTTTTTATACCTACAATCTTTTTGCTAACAATTCCCTATCTTTTGAGCCAATTTGAAACCAATTCAAGCTAAGTTAAGCTGATACAAAGGACGAAAGGGATGTATAGTTGCAGTTACAGTGAAAAAGTGCATGAAAGTGTAGCAAAATAGAGAGGGTTTGAAGGTGGTTGAAATCAATTTTGAGTTGAATTTCCAAGGATTTGAGTGGAGTTAGAGTATTTTCACCATGGGAGGTGATATAATCAGAAGGGAGCCATCATCGCACACATAAATATTAGAGGATGGGTTAGTTCTACCCATTTTCACAAGGTCGGGATGGTTGGACTACTTCCTAAAATTAATAGATTTTAATGAAGACATGACAAGGCAATTTGAGCTGCATTGCAACATGATGAAGCCACTATCAAGGGCTTGAAAGTGGATGCCTCATAAGCTACAATTACATAAGTGTCTAGTTTTCTGAGGAATGGAGCTGAATTCCCTGTTAGAGTGAATGCAGTTGCTACCAGGGATGAGTTCAGGGAGGTAGGAGAATCTTGATTCATCATCACAAGGTACAAAAATATTGCCATTTCCCTAGATATGGGCCTCTTGTGCTTCCTATATTATTAAGTATATCACTTGTGATGGGAGACAATCCCTTTTGTACACTGTGCATTTTAAGTTACTAAGTCATCTCCATCACCATAGATTGGTAAATGTACCTAATTTTCTTTAAAATTTGCTAAAAAAATGGGGGTTGAATACTAAAGAAAGATAAATGATTCAGCTTTGTCACACTACTACTTGGTAACCTTGTTAGTGAAAAGGAGCCTTAGGGTTCAGAAACCATGGGTGTCTTGAGAGGGTTTTCTAATTTGTAAAGATATTAACCACATTTTGGAGGAACCAACAACTCCTGAAAACCTAGATTCATCTACTACATCCCTAAGACACATGCCCATTGTTTCACCTATTGCTTCACCTACCCACAACAAAGATGAACCAAAGGGGAAAAGTGTACAAGGATCACCACATGCAACAACTAACCAACCTACAGCAAAAGAAACCCCAACTTCATCTAGGACACCTAAGACCAGGAAAAAGAAAGGTAGTTCATCCTCTGCACCTTCCAAGGTACAAAAGAAAAATAAGAACACCAAGAAAAGGAAATCTACCCCACCAAGGCGTTTAGGCAACTTGAGGAAGAAAAGTGCTATGAGAGGGATTATTGAGAAGCCGAAAGAGGAAAAAAGGGATAAGGAGAAAAAATAAGATGTTGAAATATTAGGTATTGATTCAGAATTGAAGGATAATGTGTCTTGAGAATGTACATGTGCCTACAAAGAGAAAATGGTATATATCTATTGCCTCTTATTCAAATTCAAAGGATATTTTTGTTGCTAATAAAGCAATAAAGAGAACCCCAGTTAGCCCTCATAGTGAGGGTTTTGAATACACATGGGATGGAAATGAACAGTTTTTAAAGGATAAGGAAATATTTTTGAAAGACAAAAATGCCAAGAAAGAGTTACAAGAAGATTTAGAAAGGATCAAATAGCTAGAATGACTGGTACAAAGATATGAGAAAAGGGACAAAGAAAGGGAAATAAAGATATAGGAGTTGGAGGAAAAGTTAGAAACATATGGACATGGGACCAAGTTAGACCTATTGGCACAAATTTCCCTAGCCAAAGTAGGGAATAAAGAGCTTGTGGTAGAAAACAAGAGGCCCCCTACTATACAAACTCCTGCTTATCATACAACCTTGTCCCTGGGATATCAATTGTGGAAGGTTACTCATGAGTTTTTTGAATAGAGAGATAACTAGAAAAAGGAAAAAGAAGCCATAATTGTAGAACATACTAGAATACTAGAGGGTAAGGATATGGAATTAAAGAGGTTAGTAGTTAAAGTGGATGAGGTAGCAGATAAAGTTTCCTAGATTGTTAGATGTAGACCCCTAGCTAGAACCTATGCTCTATTTTTACAAGAAAGTTTTTAAGTTTCCAGTTCAATAGACTAATAAGTAACCAAATAGTTTCCATGAACAGGAAATTTGATTTCTTAAATATTTTCGTTGATGCCACACTAGAGGAATAGGATCAATTATGTGAATATTATTTACATAATTTTGTAGTGTTAGAGGATATAGAATGGAATCCCTTGATGTTTGTAGGGGATTTACAATTGAGAGCACTAGAATCCTATTTCAAAAATGAAAAATTCAGGGTGAAGTTATGGAATAATATATGCAGAGATAAAAATTGGTTACTCTTCCAATAAGGAAGGAATCTAAGAAACCTAATATGATCATAGATGAATGGATAGAACTTTTGGATCACAAAGGTGTAGGCAGAAAGATTATGAGTCTGAGAATGAAGGAATACAAAAGGATGCAAATATTAATGGTTGGACTTGTTCATCATTGCTACAGGTGTGTGTAGGAAATATGGGATAGCTTGACTCCTGAGTTATAGAGAAAATATCCCCATTTAGTCTAGAATTTTATGGCAATGCTCGAAAGGACACACAAATATATGGATGTTTCCCAAGACAAGGAAGTTGAATGGGTACCACTCACTTTTCATCCACCAATACTTCTTTATATGGTACCACATTGTACATGAGATAAACATGAGGAATGTGAGAGGGTTGAAATTATCAAAATGAGAATACTTGCATGTTACAAAGGATTTTATTTGAAGCGGGTCAAAGGAGTGGACACTATTGCAAACTTCAAAAGAATTACCCTGGACTACAACCTTTGGCCCTAGCTAATTTTCTTAAGGGAAAGCAAAAGGGTAGTTGGGAGGATTGATGAGCCCAAACATTAGTTAGTTTTCTTATCTTTTTATGCAAGTTCACAAACATTACCAAGACATTTATCCTATACATGTTCATAAATTATGCTATCTTTTTATACTTATTATACAACCTTGAACCTACTTTAAAGTATATGGAAATATGATTATGATGTGATGATTAATGCATAATTTATGTGTGAATATGTATGAAATTTGATTGATATATATGCTTATCTATGGTTGTTAGTATTGTGTGCATGCTTTGTTAACTAAATCTTTGTACCTAGAGAAGGTGAACTGTAGCCCACCAAAACTACAAGGTGCAGCCCGTAGCCAAAGGAGTTCTTGAACAACAAAATAGGGGAAGTTACAAAATAAATGGAGCAAAACAACTACAACATGGAGGCACTTATTGAATATGGTTGTGCATCATTATGATGTCCAATAAATACACTAGAGGAGAAGAACCCTATTACAATTGGGATTCTAGCATAGCTAATTTGAGCATTCAATTTTTTAGTTCTATTACAACAAAATTATAATCCTATTAGGACTCTTCTTTCTTTTCAACTGTAACTTAGATTAGTGAGTCATTATCACACTCTGATGTCCAGGGAGTGGTGATTAATGGTTTCAATTAGAGTCATGTTTCAATAAAATTACCCATACCTATATGTATAGATCAATGGTTGAAGTTTAAGGAGTTAGTCAGTTAATTTGGTTTTTGCTCCAGAGAAAATATAGTTGCCAAATATTTTTAGTTAGTTTTTATTCCTTATGTGGAAAATATTATTGTTCAATCATGGTTTTCAATGAATAAGATATCTCAAAATCTTATGTGATCTTTTGGATTGTGCAATGAATGGTTTGATTTATCATGACCGCGTTGATCTAAGAAGTTAGATTTGGTTTAGATTAGTGAAGAAAACTACTTGAGCAAGGGCCACTTAAGGTAACTATCCTTCACTTCATTTCTTGCTATTTCATTTCTATTTTAGTAGTTACTCCATAAATGCAAGTTGTGTTAAATAAGACTCTTTAAGTTACAGTCATTAATGGACTCATGAATAATTCTTGTTTCTCAATTATATTGTAATTAATTGAGTGTGTTGTACTTCAAAGTATAGTATAGGTTTAGTTATTAGTTCAGTTAATTTATAGCATTCATTTTTTAATAGTAGTTAGTTACAATCTTATACTATAGGTGTCCATAGTAATAGTTTCAGCTTTATTTTCTTTACTATTTTGTAGTTTTATGATTTTCCAGCAAGTGTAGCATCTATAATAAGATGAATTGGGTATTTTTATGTCTTTGAAAGCACATACAATTCCATTACCATCACAAACCTACTAGCCCTAGTTGATAATTCAATGGTCTTTCCAAAAGTTTAAGTGGACTATTCAGTTAGGTTTTCCCTCTGATTTGTGTGATTGCCACCAAGTTTACTAGACATTAATAGGGAATCTACAATATCGAAGTCATCATGACTAATCCAAGAACAATATCCTCATAAGTCCATGTTGAAGTCACATTCAACCAAGGTGTAGGCTTCTCAGACTTCTAGCTAAAACCTCATTAGAGTAATCATCTCAATAAATGTCTATAATCATAAGAGATCTCCTAGCCTCACCTATGTCTCCAACTATCCATGATTACATGCAACTAATCAATCCATTCCAAAATCCAAATTCAACATAGCACCATCATAAAGCTCTCAAGTAAATGAACAATGTACTCAATACCAAGAGAACCAACAAGATCAATGTCAAATCCCAATTGCTAAATTAGGAACTCAATCGTGACATCATGATCTCACATCTCCTCAAAACAACATCTCATGCTCCAATGAACATAACATGCACCTCTTTCATGTCAAAACTCTAATGTGCACAGACAAGAATATATCATGAAATAATAACAAAACCATCCTATCAAACAAGTATCACATGTCAAAAGACAAATCATGATACCTCAACCAAAGACTAAAGATTCCTCCATGGCTAAGAAAGATGACGTCTCCAAACCACATGGAGATAGCCATCTCCTATTAATGAAATTCAAAGTGTCAAAAAACCCAAATTTCATAGAAGATCATCCACCATCAAATGGTGAATCCACATCATCACCAAAATCTCCCACTGAACCATGATACCGATCTCTCCATGGCATCATGATATCCATATTCTAAATGAAGATACTTCATGGGCCCAATACAATCAAGAAACTCAACATCGATCTCCCGCAAGGAAGGTCGAAACCATGATCTCCAAAACCAAGAAGAAATAACATGACTATACCATCATTGTTACAAGCTCCTAGTGAATAGTGTAATCAAGCTATCCATGGCATCTTGATAACAAACCCCAAGCAACAAAGATCAACCAAAGTCCCTCACACAATCAATTAACTCAATTGCAATAGTAGGAGCTCCCAAAAGGTGAAGTAAAATCATGATCCTCAAACCAAGAAGATACACTGCCACAAACAATCGAGAATCAATCCAACACCATAAAAAATGCACCTACATAAATAATCATGTCATTTCAAAGTCCCTAAATGATAAGTACCATGACACCATGATCACCACCAAATGTACCAACAACAAACTTCCATTGTTTCACACATGTATGAATCACATAGTCAACAACATAGGTCCCACATCATGACTATACCTAGTAATACCATCTCTCCATCTCAACATGACAAAAACTATCAAAACAAGTGACATAACCAAGCCACAAATTTGAATCTACAACAAAATTGAAGCATCTATGGGCATAAACAACCCACATCCAAGCCATATATGCAACTTGTAAGTAAAGACAACCTACAACATTGCACAATTTATAGATCCAATAATGCAACATACAAACTCAAAAATATATTGATAATCATATCAAATGAGAGTAATCAAATATGTGCATGTGAGTATACAATGACTCAAACACCAAGTCACCAAGATTTGAATAGTTATAAGCTCATTAAATCACCATAGTCATAAGAACCCATAAACATGTTAAATGTAAATAATAGAAAATAAATCATGCCAAAATATTTTCAAACCTAACCCACTATGTAGTACTCTAAACAAGCTTTCTATTGATTATAAGAAGTCCAAGATCTGACTTTGTATGCACAAGTTATGACCTCATCAAGTTTGAAAAGAATATCCAATTTCTAGCAAGATTTTCTCTATCAAAATAACAAAATTTGGAAAAACCACTAATACCACAATGAAGTACTCAGAACCACCTTTCCAATGACTATAAGAAGTTGAAAATCTATCACTTGAGGTGAAAGTTATACCCCTTGAAAAAATTGCACAATTTGGCTATACGAACCAAACAGGGGTGGCCCCTAGGTAGCCTCATTGATAGCTCATCAGTGACATTGGCACACCAATAGCACCTAGACAACGCACTAGTGGACACAACCAAAAATCTAGATCCATTTTTATTTTAATTGTTTAAATTTTAAAATACTAATGGAATTAAGTTTCGTTTTATGCCTTTGCAGGCTGGGGCATAGGCCCGCCCAACAAGACATGCTAGATAGAGCCAATTGCCTGCCAATGGCCAGTGCACTATTAGTCTATGTGGCTTATCAACTACAAATAGGATGAGGGTGTATGTAGACCCCCTCCCCCAATAGTATTATTTTTTATTACTTATTAAGATTTTTAATCAATCAAATTTTGATAATTTTTCATGTGCAAGAAATTTTAATTAAAAATAATTTTATTTTCACTCTACAAATGAATTAAAAGTTGCATATTCATATGTGTAGAGCTTTCTCCTAATGTCTAATTATTTGGTGTAACTAATCATACACACAACTTAGTGGACCTAAATATCCTTCATAGCTAAGCAATTCATCATTAAAAAGGGGGCTTCATTTAATTGTCAACTAGGGAATCATAGACTTAAGATGATGCTAGTACTGTATGTGAATCCAAGAATCCTCAATTGAGTATAGGTAACTAAAATAATAATTCAAAATAACTTCTACTTAAAAAATTAAAGTAATCTAATTACTGCTAGTTGCAACGGGTACCTACTACTTCCATGGATTGTAACTAATTAATCCTATGTTGCAACGTGTATTTATCCTAACTTAATGATTGAACTGAATATAGAATAAATCATTGAATAAGAAAATATTAAAATAACAATAAATTGTAATATAAACTAAGAATCAAAATTCAAAACTTTAATGCACAATCTAACTAACTACTCTTGTGTGGAATCAACGATACCTCAAGTGGCCCTTGCTTGAGTGTTGCATTCCACAGTAGCTTCAATTAACTTAGAAAATCATATATCTAGAGAAATCCTTTTTATTGTAATATATCAGACATCAAAACATAGTGTGGTAATAGTTATAGAATCTAATTCCTGCAAAGATCTAGCATATATCTTCTAACTACTCCCTTGGTCTCTCAACAGGACACCTTCCTAAAAAGGGTTTGTTAGAGTCCAATTATTATCAAACTATAAACAAACTTATCCACAAACATAAACTCTTCCAAGAAGATAGGAAGATGACTTGAGTTCATTAAGGCTGTAAAAACAACTAATTATGGAAGTGAGAGTGCAGAAATCAAACAAGGATTCTACATCTTTTAAGAAAGTTGCTATAACATAAGAACATGTTGGAAAAAGCATCATTATCATAACTATCATTCCTTATTAGAACATACTTCCTCCTCTTCTAGGCTTATTCAACAGATGGAATGTCACATGAATAACTATGTCCATGACTCCCAATCATCATCTTCATTCCAATCTAGAAAATATGTTGATGCCGTAGTCGATTGACTCCATTGTGTTGAACCATCACCCCTTTTTTGTGGGTTAGAAAACATTATTGCAAGTATGATAGGTTTTTATGGTGCAAGGGTTAGTCTAAATTTTAAAGTCACATTTCATAGTTAATCGCTATAACTATAAAGGAGGGGATTCACTACTCTCGAATCTCTAGGACAGAGAAGAGTCCACAGGGAGCAAATAGCCCTCGATTACCTCAAAGTACAAGCTCAAATGACAAAGTATGAAATGGAAAATATTGCAATAAAATGTTAAGTTACTGAGAGTGAGAATGATAAAATTGTAATTTAACAAAAACTAATATAGAATTATGAAATATAGATTATAGAAATAGAAAGCTTAAGACTTACATATTTTTCCCCCAGAAGGGAAAAGTCTGGCCAATGGATGACAATGCGTTGTGGGGACATCTACACCCTGTGTTGTCATGCCTATCAAATCAAAGGATAAAATCCTAAAATCTAAAATATCTAACTCTTCAAATATGAACATCTACACATAGAAAGGACGAGGAAAAATGTTGGGGTTGTTTTGGGGATTGCCTCAATCAAACCTGTGTTTTGATATTTCCACCTTCACAGACAACTAGATAGATAGAGATAGATAAAATGACATAAAATGTAATAGACGAGATATGTGATGGAAACAAACCCCGCTATGGAGGGGAGCCCCTATCATGAATATAATAGATGAGATAAATAAACAAGACAAAATGTAAATAAGAGAGTGTTACTAATAGTTTTTGGCTCCCCGCTTGGCTTTGATAGATGGGACATGTTTGCTTGCAAGAGAGCCTTGGATTTTGTTGAGAAGAATTTGATAGAGATTCATTGCGGAGAGCAAGAGAGAAAATATGTAGAAGGGAATAAAGCAAGAGAGAAAGATTGAATAAGAGAGAGTGAGAATGGATGCAAGAATGAGTGAAAAGATGAGTTTTGTGAGGTTGCATGGGTAGGAAGAGTTGTTACACTCACAATTTTTTTGGAATGACGCATGTCATAGGTAAAGGATGTGATATTCTCTCATTTGAAACTTAGAAAGTTTGGGGATGCTAGTATGTCACGTGGATGTCCATGCATCGCATAGATATCCTACTCAAAGCTTTGTAAGAAATGAGGTGTCAGACTACCAATGCTTCATCGTTGTCCCCTATGAAGTTGAAATTGTGAAATTCCAACTCATAAGGTTTTATCATTAATGTGACAAGGTGCCATAAATGTAGCAGGATAACTACGCAAGTGTGAAATTTCCATTGGCTGCAATTTTAAGACACTACGTTTTGCCCCCACTTTAGTGAGCTGAATTTTTAAAGAAAAATCAACTAAATGAGAAATTAAAATTTTAAGTTTTTATAGATTTTCCAATAAGGATACTGTAGAGGCCACTAAGGTCAATTAGGTGGATACTAGCGATGCCCCCAACATTTAAGCTCAGTGAGAAATTATGCCTAATGTGAAGTTTCATTTTGTAAAACTCAAATTTAGGTTAATTTCAAAAATCAAAAGAAGCTACCACGATGAGAAGAATGCTTATGAAAAATTCGATGGTTCGAAAGAAAAATATGATGAAGAGGTGAATATATGCTCCCTCTTTTTTTTTTCCCCCAACTAGGTGGGGTGAAAATAGGAAAGATGGAAGGAACATTTTCACCAAAAAAATGGGAAAAATGGCTTATATATGCTTCGAGTGGGCCCATGGAAGGGTCATTTTCACTATTTACGATGAGGAATTTGTTGACTTTTTGAGAGAGAAGTCAGAAAAATATCTTGTAGACACGACTACGTAGCTCTAAGGATCAACCAGCTCCATGCAATAGTGGCGAGGGGAGACCCTACCAAACGAGGTACGATAAATTTTTTACCCACCTAGTCATTTCAATCAAATATTTTAGCTTTTTATTTTCCTCAAACAGCGTAGATGTTCAACTAATGTGAAGGCGTTTGGCACTAGTACAAAAACAACAATATATGATTAAAAAAATACTAAAAACAACATAAATGACTAAACATGATCACGTGACCTTTAGTAGTTTATTGCCAGTCATTTATAACGCGACCAAATTGATGACAACCATTTTTAGTCATTTATTGGTTGTTTCGATTGATTAATTTGGTAGTATATTTAATTGTTAATTTAATCATTGATTGTTGTAAACTAGTCACTTATTTAGTCATTTTTTATTCACTGATATATTTAGTAGTTAATTTAGTCATTGATTGTTGTTAACTGGTCACTTATTTAGTCATTTTTCTTCACTAATTTCCATCCATTGGTAGTGTATTTAATCATTAATTTTAATCATCATTTTGATCAATTTGGTAGTTTATTTAATTGTTTTCGTTCACTAATTTCCTTCAACTAGTAGTATATTGATACATTGTTTATTAACTGCATAATCATTATATTTAGTCATATTTATTCACTGCTCTATCAATTGGTAGTATATTTAATTATTTTTGTTCACTAATTTTGCATAAAAATGTTGGAAATGAGGCAATGCTTTTGAGGTTTAAACATAAAACACAAAAACCAATCAATCATTCATCTACACATAATGAAACAAATATTAAGAAGGAAAAATATTGAAATTTTATTGAGAAAAGGTGTTCTTATAGAAGATACAAGACTTAAATATGTGTCTTTGCTTTGAAAAATGTGTTGCAAATTTTGTTTCTCAGTGTTATGACTGAGAAAACTAAGTTACAATGCTCTATTTTTTTGTTTATACAACTCCAAAACATGAAATAACTACTTGAAAAATGAAGGCTAAGAGTTCTATATCTCATCCCAAGCATGGGAGAGCATATCTCTTGTTCGGACAATGAGGGATGATACATTGATGGTGTTCTCAGCCACCTATGCCCCTATAGTTATATAAGTGATCATTATGTTAGGGTAGTATGGTAATACATTGTTGGTCACCCATATATTTGTTGTAATTTGGTATTGTGAAAAAACCCAACAAATTTGAATTGGGTATCCCAATCATGTGCTCAATACTAGTGTTGGAAAATGCCTAAAGTACCTACACATAAGGAAATCAGGATTCAAAACCACAACTTTCCAAGAAATAGTCTTTTGATTTACATTAAACTACTATGACAAATGTTTGATGTGTTTCAAGGAACAACCTGCACATTAGAGTCATAAATCCTTATCTTCTTGACAGACATTGACTTCACCAACTAGGCTACTTTGTTAGGAGTTGGAAGGTCATCCCCTGCTCGACCATAGAAAATTCCCACTTCACTTCCTCTCGTGACCCATACAAATGAAGACATTAACCCTCCAATAATGTCAAAAGTCCAAAACCCTGTTGATTCACCCAATTCCTAGTTGAATTCCCTAGAAAATATCCTATTTGTAGACCCCAAGTTTAATTGAAATGACATAGATATCAATGTCAACTAGAGGCCAAGAATGGCCAATGGAACTGAAGAAAGAACATAATCCAAAAAGAATGTTGTGTGATATTAAGAATTCCTAGTGCATCTCCAATACAGTAAAACAAAATTGAAACAAACAAAAATAGTTGCCAAGTTTGAAAGAATATTTTAAAGAAGATCCCTTTTTAAATATTATCATTTTTGTTAATGATAATATTAAAGGTTAGTAACCCTTATTGTATTACATATATAGTTGATCATTAGGTGTGCATGGTTGACCTTCATGCCTGTGTTGGCTATCTTGAGGACACCCTAAACATTATTACTAAGATGACAGTTAAACTTTTGGTGCATGTGGATCATATATGAATATAGGCTGAGTATTCTAGCAACATTTCTTTTTTAGTTGGATCCTAAATATGTTGCAACTTATGTTTCTTCTCTAAAACATCTATGTAGAAGCGAGCAAGTGTGGTGAGGTTCAAATAGTAAGAAGATTGATGAAAGATGGAGGAATTAAAAATATACCTACATGTAGTTGGATTGAAGGGCATAAAATGGTACATGTTTTTTTGTGTAGGAGACATATTACATCCACAAACATGGGAGAGCTATTCAAAATTGGAAAAATTGGCTTGGCAAATGAAGGTAGCAGGGTATTTCTAGACTCAAGACTTTTACTTAATGCTATGGAATAGAAGAAAAAAGAATCATTTATTTGCCACCATAGTGAAAAGCTAGCAATTGAATTTGGTTTCTTAAACATGGGCCCTAGTACAACTATTAGAGTTGTTAAGAACCTTCGAGTATATTTTGATTTTCACATTGCATCTAAATTGATCCCTGAGATTGTTGCAAGAGAAATTGTTATGAGATGTGAACCATTTCCATCATTTCAAACAGGGACAATGTTCTTGTGGATAATATTGGTGATGCTAAATGAAACAATCTGAAAAATAGGCTTGTATTATAATAATGTGCACTACATCAGATATCTAGCAATAACAAAGTGACATCCATCAAAGCAAAATAGTAGGGATTTTTTTGTCATATGTTGTAGTTACAAGTGCCTTACTAGACATACATGAAAATGTGGAAGCATAGACCAGGCAAACAAACTGTTTCAAAAACTTCCTCAAAGAAATGTAATATCATGGAAGGCACTTGCTCTCCCACAAACTCTTCAAGTCATGCCAATGGTGATGCGGGAAAGCCTACGAAGGTCAACAACAAACTGTGCAGTGTTGTGGTGAGGCATACAGTGACGCTTTCAAAGGTTGAGGAGTTGGGATTTACACCCACTGGTTGCATTTTCTTAAAATTTTCTAAGGAATTTTTAGAAAAACCCATTTTGAACATATCCTTTAATCACTGCTTCCCATGATATCACATTTCTTTGAGGCATTTTTTGAAATAGTTCGTTTGCCTTGTCTATGCTTCCACATTTTCATGTATGTCTAGCAGGGCACTTGTAACTACAACATATGACAAAAAAATCTTTGTTGTTATGCTATAATGGACATCCCTTTGTTATTACTAGTTGGATATCTGATGTAGTGCACATTATTATAGTGCAAGCCTATTTTTTAGATTGTTTCATTTAGCATCACCAATATTCTCCACAAGAACATTGTCCCCATTTAAAATGATGGAAATGGTTCACATCTCTCAGAACAATTTCTCTTGCAACAATCTTGGAGATGAATTTAGATGCAGTGTGAAAATCAAAACATACTAGAAGGTTCTTAACAACTCTAATAGTTGTACCAAGGGCCACGTTTAACAAACCAAATGCAATTGCTAGCTTTTCACTATGGTGGCAAATAAATGATTCTTTTACTGTCAAAACATTATACCTTCCATTCTCATTGTATCTACTATCATACCTCTCACTAACACTTTTATTTATTGACACCATTATCCTACAGCCTCTGCAAAAGAGCTCCATTTGAAGGCATCTTGACTACATATTATGCACAACAAAGCTCTACAAGTGCAACAAGACATTTGCAAGACAAAATATATGAATTCAATGAAACATTACTGTCTAAGAAACATAATATCTTCAAATAAAGGATCATTGTAACTATGACTAAGAAAACACTGTGTAGGAATTGATAGCACTAAGAATTGAAGAAGATAACACATTGAATTAGGTGACTGAGATCACTAAAAGGAATATCATTGTTAGAGAGTTGCAAACTGTGAATTGTCTTATGTCTTATAGGACTGAGAAAGGAAGAACACTGTCAAATAGTGATTGAATCATAACAAACAGTCTAAAAACAATGAAATTTATTGTCAAATGGTGACAAAGATCTGTCCTCTAAGTCATTTGGACATGGTGATTGAGAACACAGTGAGTAAGAAGTAAAAGAGCATTGGATCATAGCACTACAAAATGGTCATGAGTTATGCAATGAACTTCACTGTTCTTTTGATCACAAAGGAGATCAAGATAATAACCAACATTTTGATGTGCATAGAGAATGTTCATGGAAGAGTGCAAACTTCCTTACAAAGCAATTACCACAACAGAGTTTGAGGTGAATTGCACTTGCTATTTTATGCTGATATGGATATGTTCTAACCTGTAGTTAATTGTTTTAGTATAACAGATAGGCTAAATAGTTGTTCATATACCATTTTTTCTAATTCAAAATTGCTATACCTTATTCTAGGATCAAATCATAGGGGGAGCCTATACATAAGACACCATTATTTAAAATTCAAAATTGATAGCTCTTTCGCAATTGTTTGCTTCATTTATTTGATCTAAGACAGCCTATTGTATAGAAGATACTCTCAAAATCATAGTAAAATCCTTTATTCTACGAAGACTGTTTAGAATCTTCCCATTGTAACAATGAGCAAAAGCATCAGTCATTAACCTGAATTTTGCAAGAGTTTCATCAAATTCTACTTTTCCACTCTCTTTTCCATTCTGACTTTTATTCCCAATTTCATCCATGAAGAACTTCCTTAGCCTGTAGATCTTGTTGTTAGCCATAAATTTACTAGGTGTCGAGGATAGCTTTGAGTTTTTACCCAAGCAACAATTGAAAAAAATTGGCCTTACCAGATACAATGTGTTGAAAATCTCTTTAAAGTTATTCTGGAAAAAGAGTTCTTAAGAGTATAATGCACATTTTTGAATTAACCTTTTTGCATGAATTCCATATCTTTGATTAGCTATTTTGAGCTTGATAATGTTCATCAAGAACGAGCAGACCTGTGCTCTCTAAAAGTAGTTTTCCAATATGCTTAGCCTCTTAAGGAAGGCTCACATTTTTCTCACAAGTTAGATATACAAAAATATTGTAGCTAATAACAAGCACACTTTTTCTTCTATGCCACTCATGAAGCATCACCAAATGCATCAAATTTTTCAATTTTTTCCCATGATCTAGTTGCTCCTAGCCAGTTTTATAATCTCTTCATATTCACAGTTTGAATGAATTTCATTCCAAAAGTTCCTTGATCTATTTAGCATGTAAACTAGAATGTCAATACTCCACTTCTTGAACTCTCTTTCCCAAGGGAAAAACATGTTTTTTGGAGCAATAATCAAAGGCTTGCTTCTAGGAAACAATTCCAGGTAGGTCTTTAGAAAACTTGTTTCTCATGCTCCGGGCACAAGCAAAACATTTCTCATTATAAGTTTTTTGTTTCTTGTGCACAGAGCATGAGAAATAATGAGAAATGTTTTCCTCTAATTTACTTGAATTTCAGCCACAGTTGTTATGAGATAAAATCTCTCTCCTCGAAAAGGGGAGGCTCCCTTCTTACTGCTTATAGAAATGAAATTAAAATATTCTAGACTTAACAAAGTTTACAATATTCTAACCACGGGGGTGTGTTACATTCATAATTCCCTCTTCTTTCAGAGAATATGCTTACAATGTTCAATGTTGTTACTTTGTGATGCTTTTCAACTCTGAGTAATAACTAAAGAAATAATTCCCAATATTCTTAACTTGTCAAAGCATAATCTAAGAACACCAACATAATAAAATATTTTTAACTAGAAAACCAATGAAAGGACAAAGTATTTATGTTGTCTTCAATGATGATTTCTTCAGTAACCGGTGATGCAAAATGAAGCACAAATTCTTTCAATCTACTTCACGAATAGATCCACAAATAGAATGAATAATTCCAAGCACAAAGTCTTGAAGATCATTCACCAAAAAGATATCCATAACACATACACGATCCCAAGTTAATGATATAGCACAAAGTCTATAAAATTCAATTTGAACGCCCTTCAACCACAATTAATAAAATACCACTAACCCAAACATATAATAAGATAGATAAATGTGAGATGTAAGAGAATTCACATTCATTCAAAATTGATCCAACACAAAGTTGATATGCAAGTTCGACTTCTTTATTGATTGAATATAGTATCATAATATGAACACAAAGTTTCAAAATACTATATTCAATCAATAAATAATCCGAACTTGCATATCAAACTTTGTGTTGGATCAATTTTGAATG
Source organism: Sequoia sempervirens (assembly GCA_007258455.2). Taxonomy (NCBI): domain Eukaryota; kingdom Viridiplantae; phylum Streptophyta; class Pinopsida; order Cupressales; family Cupressaceae; genus Sequoia; species Sequoia sempervirens. Next base: position 22,410 of record VDFB02270670.1, read on the forward strand.
AATGTGAATGCTCTTACGTCTTTCACATTAATTTATCTTATTATATGATTGGGTTAAAGGTATTTTATTAATTGTGGTTGAAGGGTATTCAAGCTGGATTTTATAGACTTTGTGTTATATCATTTACTTGGGATCGTGTATGTGTTGTGGATATCTTTTTGGTGAATAATCTTCAAGACTTTGTGCTTCATTTTGCATCACTGGTTACTGAAGAAATAATCATTGAAGACAACAGAAAGAATTTGTGCTTTCATTGGTTTTTTGGTTATGAATATTTTATTATGTTGGTATTCTTAGATTATGCTTTGACAAGTTAAGAATATTGGAAATTACTGCTTTAGTTATTATTTATAATTGAAAAGCATCACAAAGTAACAACGTGGAACATTGTTAGCATATTCTCTGAAAGAAGAGAGAATTATGAATGTAACACACCCCCATGGTTAGAATAGTGTAAATATTGTTAAGTCTAGAATAGTTTACTGTCATTCCTATAAGCAGTAAGAAGGTATCCTCCCCTTTTCAAGAGGAGAGATTTTATCTCATAACAACTATGGCTGAAATTCAAGTTTTATAATATGTAAAGGGATTACAGAATTTTCATCCAATAGAATCCACATTAGACAATTTACAAGATCTACACATACGCAACATCTCAAAGGAGAATCAGTGCTCTAGTCTCAAATAACTGAAAAATAGATTCAACCCCACATTAGTATAATACAAAATAGAGATAATCATATATAACATGTGGATTTCCAAGGCTCAAACACTAGAATCAACTGCTAGATCTAATTTTCCAAATAAACCCACATAAGAGTAACCATATATCAATAAGAACCCCCCAAGAAACCTTGCAAACTTGTAATTGTCTTCATCCAAAACACCCTTAATATAGTCTCATCACAAATCTACATACCACATATTTTAGTTAGCATGTAAAACATGCAAAACCATCTTTGTAAATCTGAAATATATTTATCCATCCAAAAATTCACATCAAACATGTCATCTAAATAATGGAATAAGTACAAATCTACAAATCCGTAGTTGAAATCAAGAGTAAAATGCAACCTAATAGGAAAACCAAGTTGAATAGGAGCTTATAACATATGAAACATATTAGCTACACAACTCACAAAGAGGTTAGTGGCTTATCTTCCAATGCTTTCATGTAACCAAGGGCTAAAACCATGAAGCTAACATAAGCACTCCATTTTATAGTCCAAATCGAGAGTGTTTCTCCATGTGACCAAGATGTCTCTACCCATCCAACATGAACACCTTCTCATTGCACATGACCACAAGGTAAATGAACAAAAGCACCAAACAGGAGGATACACACATATTGTCAAATAAGAGCTCCAAGTTACCAAAACACAACCAAATCCATAGAGATCCATAATCATGAGCTTTCAGTGTCCAACATAGATCACATTGACAATATACATGGCTTCCAATCTCGCAAATTTGCAAAATAAAGTTAACTCACAAAACATTCATTGCTACCCAAAAGCCTTCCAATAACATTCAATTTCTTCTAAAAAATTTCCACAAGTTTTTCAGGCTAAGAAATCAAAAGAGAAGGAATGCATGAAACCTAGTTCACCTTCAACTCTGATACCAAATGATGAGAAATAAAAAGATTCAATACTGATTATTGAGAAATTCAATCTCTATCCAAATATGACTTCAATAGATAAGATACAAGGCTTAGACTACATCAACATTAAAATTTGAACCTTATATGCAAATCTAAAAATTAAGTTACCTTAATATGGAATTACCATGATTAGATCCATCTTCTTTATGATGCCAAAAATAGCCAACATAACATGCTTATAAATACTACCTTATGTGAACTTATAACGACAAAATATGAACAATAACATCACAATAAGATAGCGGCAATGAGGCACAAATCAGCAACACGAGATTATCACATAACACAAGATTTACATGGAGAAACCCTTACGAGAGAAAAATCCACCAAGAAGAGAGGCCAAGTATGCATTATCATCAAATAAATGAGATTGCAATATACTTTCTTCCATTCTCTTCTTTCCCTCCACCATGGCAACACCTGTGTACCTATGAACAATCTCCTTATGCCTCTACATATCCTTGTTCCTGCAAAGTAACACTAATTCAACTTTTGCTCCAATTTCTACATCCAAAGAGCTAAATTTATAAACTTGTGAAGGCATCTAATGCACCAAACATGGTGCCCAAAGATGACCCTTCGTTCCAAATATCCCCAAATTTTGGATTACCTCCTCAAAATTTGAAAGGACACTAGTTTTGGCTTCAATACTCTCCCTCCAACTTGGGCACCCAAACATGAGAGATAAACATTGCATTAAATGCAATAAATGATGGAAAACCAAGTGACACATGTTGCCTCTTTCCAAGCACCCACTTGGATAATCCCAAAATTCGCTCATTTATCATTTCCTTTATCTTTTATTATCCCATTTCAGGCATCCACATGTGGGGAAAACAATACTAAATATTTATGTCCACAACTCACCTTTATCGATGCTAGTGGACCCATCACCCCTTATGAGTATATTACAAACAATGGCGAGAATTAATATTACAAAATATTTTCCCAATACACCCTAAGTGCCTAGAGATACTTTCCAAGGATGTTGGAACCATGACATAGGATTTACAAGGTGGATGGCACCTTAATCCTAACAATCTTGACATTACAAATTGTACCCACTTTAATGTTTTTTTTCATCTATTTTAGGATGTGTTTTAGACCATTTTTGTAGTAATTTTTAATAGTCCAAAATTACAAATTTGTTATTCCATCATGCCTTATATCCATTTTTATGTTTTTGAGTCCTATTTCCTATAGATGTTAGCACTAGAGCATAAATGTCTTTGTGGGTGTGCTAGCATCCCCCAACCATACAAATGTATGAGATTTATTTGGCACTCAAGATAGAAGCATTTTTTATACTTCACATTTGTAACCAATGTCAAGCTTGATTCTAACCACCTCAAAAAATCATCCTTAGGATTTCCTCTCTAAGTTTAGAAATGTTTCCATGCAAGTTTGAATGGTTCTTGGCTCATGCATCTTCCATGACCAATTTTCATACAAAGCTTACTCTTCTTCCGACTTTTAGTATCTTACAATTTTTAGCTTCTTTAAAAAGATATAGAACATCTTCTCATGTTCTTGAGATTTCTACATCACTTTATTGCTATATATTTACATCAAAAGCATTGATATTGAATTTTATTTATTTTATCTTCATACCATTGTGAAATATCAAGGGTTTTGCACATTTCTAGTAGCCTTCTTTTTCCATTGATTACATTACTCTTGGAAGAGATCATCATTAGGTAGAGACAACTTCTATTTTCCATTTAGTAAAGCTTCATCTCCCAAAACAAGGTGATTTGGTCTTTTGGTTTCAATCTAGAATTTTTTCCTATTCTCTATTTATTCATTGTCATGGCATCCTCTATGTCATATTGACCTATCAAGGATCTTGTCAATCCATGTTATTTCCTTTTTATTCATTTTCATTCTCATTATATCCTTGATTTTATAAATATATTAAGTATTTAGGATAGTTTTATTTATATATTAGCTTCTATTTTCTAGATCCAGCCTCATAGTCAATGTTTTGTTACTCTTTCTTTCTTCTCTTGTCATGCAAATCATTTAATATTGATTTCGCATCTCTTGAATAATTTGTGGCTATTTTGTTAACAACATTATTGTATCGATGATCTTTTTTGTAAACCCTTTTTGCCCCATGTAGGCCCTAGCAACAAATTCATTCTTTGACAACTTTGGAAATTAGCACAACTATCACACTACAATACAAGTGTGCTAACATCCACCATCTATGATTTTTTCTAAGCATATGAACAATACCAATGATAGTTTCCAAATTTTCATAAACAAAATTTGTACTCTATAACAATTGATTTATATTTTGTTAGGGATCAAATCATTCTTTGTACCTCAAAACATGATCTCTTGTTTGTAAAAAAAATAATAATACCAACAAAACCAAAAAGCATTATCTAGCTCTTTATGTGAACTAGATTAATTCTAAATATGGATGTTATCAAATAGATTAATGATAGTTTAAACATAATTTTGAAGTGAAAAATATAATCTACCATTAAATTAAATATTACATTTTGGTGAATCTATTCACTTTCTTTTTATGTAAATTTTATGCAGTTTCCTTTTGTATGTATTATTTAAAGGTTGGATTATATGTGATATGTTGACATCTTTGTACCATAGGTTTCATGTTTTCTAACACTTTTGTGTTGTAATTTTTTCAATTTTTTAATGTTATTTTAAAAATCTTGGTCTGGGGGCATGAACCCCTCATTTGGAGACCTTGTTGTGTGTCTCGTGATATCCCCTTTCAATTCTATTTATTGTATTTTAAGTCCTATACTTTTGTATAGCCTCCTCAATTTTGTTATCCCACTAAAGAGGGGGGGAAATGTAAGGGAAAAAATGCATATTTTATAATTTCAATATTACTGATTATACCCATTTTTGCACTTGTTTTTGTCATCTATTTTGGCACATGGTTTAGAGCATTTTTTAAGTGTTCTCCATAGTTAAAATGTCAAAAATTGTTATGGAATCATGTTTTCTATACATTTTAGTGTCTTTGTGTCACGTTTACTATGGACGTTAGTGTTAGAATTCGGATGCCTACATGGGCATGCTAGCATCCCTCAATTGTCCAATTGTATAGGCTCCTTTTAGTACTCAAGATAGAGGTGTTTCTAATGTTTCATATTTGTAACTAACATCAAACCTGATTCTATATGCCTCCAACAATCATCCTTGGGATTCCCTCTTAAAGCTTGGCAATCTTTGCATGCAAATTTGAATGGTCTTGGCTCTCACATATTCAATGATTGGTTTTGATACTAAGCTTCCTCTTCTTGCAACTTTTAGCATCTTCTTGCAATTTTTAGCTTCTCTTGTAAAATATACATCTTCTCACATTCTTAATCTTTCTACATTACTTTATTACTATATCTCTACATCATAAGCATTGTTATGATTTTCCTTTATTCTATCATCTTACCATGGCGAAACATCAAGGGTTTTGTAGGTTTCTACAAGCTTTCTCTTGCCATTCATTACATTATTTTCATAGGATTTTATCATTGTGTAGAGACACCTTCTATTTATCATTTAGTAGAGTATTTCTTCCTCCAACTCTCAAAAACAAGGTGCTTTTGTCTTTTTCTTTTAATCTAGAAGCATTTCTCTTCATTCTCCATTTATTCTATCATGACATCCTCTATATCATATTCTTGACATCTCAAGGTTCTTGCCAATCCCTCTAATTTCCCCTTGTGATCTTGACTCTACAAATATATTTAGGATTAAGGATATTTTCTTTATCTATATCAACTCACCTATTTTCTAGATCCAACTTCAAAGTTGACAATTTGCTACTCTTTCTCTCCTCTTGCCATTTAAATTGTTTAATATTGGTTTGGCATCTATTGAATGATTTGTGACTATTATGTTAACAACACTATTGTTCTAATGATCTTGTTTGCAATCCCTTTTTTCCTTCTGTAGGTCCCAACAAACAAATTTATTCTTTGACAAATCTAGATGCCAACACAACCATCAAACTATAGAATAAGTGCACTAATGTCCAATATCTATGATTTCGTCTAAGCACACAAATAGTACTATTTTTTTTTTTTAATTTGTTGAACAACATTTGGACTCTACAACAAGTTCTTTGTATTTTGTTATTAAAAAATTGTGTACCTCATCAAACCCTCATGTCATCAAAAAGTATGGTCTTTTATTTATCAAAATGTCAATAATTCCAACAAATCAAGAAGCATTTCCCAACTCTTTATGTTAACTAGATTGACTCTAAAAAATGAATATAATTTCGATGAACTAATGTTAACTTTATAAACACCCTTACCAAGGTAATTAAATTTAATCCACCTTTAAAGTAGATTAAAATTTCATTATAGTGTCGTAAATTGCATACCCTTGCAATTTCACACTATGTTTTTTGTCCACTTTGGTGTTCATTACCTTAGTGTTTGTGTAGGCTCATTTCAGCCCTTGCAACAACCTTTTTCCTTCTCAAGGTGCTCAGGTCTCCTTTCTAGTGGTCACTTTTTTGTGTCATTTTTGTGTTAGCCCTACATTTCTTTTGTCTCCCGTCATTTTTTAGCGTAAATTATCTAGACACTAGCACTTAGCATGGGCATCCATGTGTAGCTAATGATTTCTAACAATTTGTTGTTCAAAAGATATTTTTGAGTGTTTTTCCACTTGTCAACTTTTCAGGTTATTGGAAATAGCTTGAGATTCTTCCAAATAGCTCGTCGGCCTCTTCCTCTTCCCTCCTCTTCTCATTTTTGAAATTGATCTTTCATTTTGGGAATCTCTCTCTCTATCTCTCTCTCTCCCTCCTCACACAACACTCTCACACAAATCTCTCAAACTATTTTACAACATTCGTTTAGCTCTCTCTTGTTTTATTTGGCTTCCTCAGGCTTTGCAGGTAATATTGTTATTTTTATCTTGAGCCCCTGAGCACCTTGGGAATATCACATTCCTCATTAACTCATTTTATTTTATTACTATTCTTATTTTTTAGTACACATAAAATAAGAATACACACTATTTTATTTTTTTCTATCTTGGTTGTTGTGGAGGTGGAAACACCAAAGCAAGGATTTGATTAAAGCAACTCCCCAAACAACCCCAAACATTTTTTCTCAGTTTGTTGTGTTTACAAGTTAGGTGGATTTTTGAGCTCGAGCCGTGCATTCTGGGAGTTCTCGTATGACTAGTACAAAGACGACAACACGATGTGAGGACGTCGGCGCAATGCATTGGTGTCCTAGGCAAAGACGGATTTAAACCACATGTTCCTTAATGTTTGTAATTTTTATTTTTGTAGTTATTAAATTTTATTTATCTTTCTATTTTTAGATATTTTCACCAATTTACTTGCCTTTAAGCATCTTAGATAGTTAATTTTATTGGAATGTAATTAGTGAAATTTACTCTCAAAGAAACCTAGCTTTCCTTTTGTTAAAGTCAAATTTCCTTTATTACACTCACAAATAGAGAAAAAATTCACAAAGGATACTAGCTCTTTCACCCTATTTCAGAGTGTGTATGATATTAAGGTGTCATCAAGTCTGCTAGGATCAAGGATGAAGTTTTATTTGAAGTAATGATTGTTTCCTAATATTGTTGAGGTTTTCCTACACTACAAGTACATAGCATTGTCCCTAAAAAGAGTCAAAGGGGAAATGAGATAGAACAAAGAATAGTCAACAACTCATACAAAATTACCACAGAGAGCCCAATGAAATATTCCCTTTAGAACAGTAAATGCAAAACCATTCCTGTAAAGCGGGGGACCCCACAACTCTCAACACTGTCACAGCCACATTCGCCTCCCTAGACCTGACAATCCAGTCACTATCCATTAGTGGATCTGCATGTTCAATGCAACAAATCAAAGACAGAGATCCCCCTCCACTTCCCCATTAACCAATAGCGTTTGAATTGAGTACACCCACTTCGACAATGCCAAAAGTTGTCCCTCCAACTTGTGGAGAGATCCCATTGAAATATTGAACTCTGTACAAGAAATAGGTAGCTCCTTCCGTTGAAATTTCCAATCCATTGCCAAGAACTCATCTCACCCATCCCTGAAATCTACCTTAACCAAGGATTTCAGGGAATCCTTAACCCAAAATATCCTTAATCTACTAACCAAGGATTCCAATACAACTGGTCCGTGCAACACAGTCACGTACCACTAAAGTTGCCATCCAAAAACACAAAGGGAGATGCAAGCACTATAAGTGTCAAAACCCACCATACAAGCTCACATCAAAACTTTGTATGCATGCAAAGACCCTTCGTTGCTTCCCACGAATGAAAAATAATTTTGGTCCTGTCACTTTAATGCTCCACCATGATTGAAGTAGATGTATCTTGAACCAAAGAAATGCTAATAAGGATTCTTGAGTAATAATGACTCAAAATTCCCTTGCAGGGTCTTACTTCCCACACTTTTCTTAGACCTTCTCATCTATCTATAGAATCCCCTACAATTAAATCATCTTCTTGAGAATCGGAGCCAGAGTTTGCAAGAAAATCTACAATGGAGTTAGCTTCTTTATAACAATGAACTGAAAGAACTTCAAACCAATCAGGGACTTTCTAGTCTAGTCTTGTTTTAAAATGATTTTAGATCTCTCAATTGGGGAAATACCTTGGAAATGGCATTATCATGAAATCATCTTCCAAAAAAATTATATTCATCTCACAAATAGATATTACCTAAAGGCCAAGGAAAACAGTGTATGCCTCAACTTCATTGTTGGTATCATGTAGCAATTTATTAGATGGAACTTTAATAAGAGTACCACCACTAGACCTAACCAGATTACCTCTTTAAGCACTATCAACATTGAGCAAACCACTCGAAATAGGGGAGCTAGCCGCCAAGTTTCTTCATTGTTAGTGTCATGTAGCATTGTTTTTAGAGCAATTTTAATAAGAGTACCACCACTAGACCTATCAAGATTACCTCTTCAAGTACTATCAACATTGAACAAACCACTCGAAAGAGGGGAGCTAGCCACCATGTTTCTTATCTTACGAGATTTATCCCTTGAGACCTTTGTTAACAAGGGAGATCGAATGTTTATATTCACATAATGGTATTATTTTTTTATAAGAAATTATTATCAAGGTGTGCAAAGAAATTTTATTTATGGACTAAAGATGTGAAAATATTATAACTTATAATTGAGGTTGTGATTGGAGAAAAGGTGAAAAATTGAAATGCGATATTCTCCACCATGCAATTTATAAGATAAGTGAAGAAGAGTTACAATGTATTATGTTTTAAGATTAAGTTTCGAGAGAATCACTATTCTTTATTTATAAATTGTTAGACGTTCTCTACAAGTGTTGCTATGGTTTAAAAGTTTATGTCTAAACATCAACATAATCTTATCTTTCATCATTCAACATTGTTTAAAATGTTTCATTAATGTCAGTGAACACGATGTTTAGAATGATGGGACCTAAAGTTGCTTAGGAATAGATGTGGCAATTGTTGCAAGTATGAGTAGTTGGTGTTGTCATTGATGTCAACAAGCTTATGTCTGTATTGTCATTGATGTCAATTGGTGATGGTTGAAAAGTTGTCATGATGCTTTGATTAGCTGCATTGTGTTGTTGATAGTAAGTGTTATTAGTGTCAACCTATAGTGTTGCTTTGATAAGCTTCTATTTGTGGATATTATTTGATTGAGTTGTGTTTCATTTGGTTTGGTGATGATGAGGAAGTGGTGAAAATGATGAGAATGTGTTTCTGGTGCTTGGTTTCCAAGTTCTTTTGAGAAAATTTGAATAAAAGAGGAAATAGCGTGTTGTAGTGGTGTTTTGGCATGCAAAATGGTGTATTGGTTTTGCTCCGCATTTCTTGTGTCAAAGATATGCTTGTGTGGTTTAAATATGTTGGTCAGAGGCGTTCAGATGTGTTATATCCAAAGTTTTTTGGTTTGGATTGTTGTACAAAGAAAGTTGTGTTCACCAATGTGTGAACTGTGTTGTAGTGTTGTCTGGGAGAAATGGTTTTACTCTGCATTTCTTCGCAGTTTGGTTTTTGGTCTCGCGGTTTTGGAAATGTGTTGATAAAGTTCATATCTACCTTTAGTTGAAGTTTTTCATAGTTTTGTGCTTTGCAAGTTGATTTTTTGAGTTATAGTGTGTGGAAGATTATCTGAGTGTATAGGATGAGTTTATTCTTCAAGTGAAAGTTGTTGCAAAAAAATTTGTTGATTTTCAAGGTGTTTGTGGAATATTCCAAATTGTCAAGTGATATTTGTTGTCCGCAAGTCATCTTTGGATCAAAAGAAGTGTGTACTTAAACGTTTGATGGTGTTTACACTAATTGCGAATTTGTTTCAGTAATTGTGGAAGCATGGCATGGCGTGTATGTGTGTATTTAGGTCCAAGTTAAGGAGTGTTGTGGTCCATCTTCATTCCTTTCCACTACAAGAATGTTTTGGTGCCGACCTAATTTGAATTTGCACGGTTGAGGTGCATAACCAACCTTGTTGATTGTGTTCAAGGTTGAAGAGGGTATAAATAAGTTTTTTGTTGATAAAAGAATTGTGTGATGCAAATTGCAAAGTTGTCAAGATCAAACTTGTGAAGTGCAGTACGAGCTTTAATGAGTTAGACTACTGGAAGTAGTGAGTAGAAGGTGCCTACAATCTTCAAAAAGACTGTGAATGTGTTGGTGATGTTGTGGACTTTTCTTGTTGCATTGAGATGGATTTCTCACTATAACATTCTTCTTTTCTGTAATCTGGCAATGAGCCCTTCTTTCTTTTGGGCAATGAGCCCTCCAGCAATGAACCTATTATATCTAGTGTTGCAATTACTTTATATTGTAGGCTAATCCTCATCGAGGTTTTTCCTTTCTTTGGTTTTCCACGTAAATCTAGTGTTCTATTGTGCATAGTGTTGATGTGTTTCAATTTATATTGTTTGCTTTCATGGTAAATCATTCTAACAAATTAAAGGTTGTTTTTGATAAAATAAGCAGCATTTATAGGGTGTTGTACCCTTCACATAGAAAGCCCAAAGGGCCAAAAAGAAGCTAGTTCAAACCAGAATATGAACTAGGATAAAAACAAACAGAAACAGTTGATCAATAGCTATAGAACAACAAACAAGGATTATACAACCCCGAAACCAGAGGGGACTACTCTAACTCCCTACACCCGAGGCCGTGAAGAAGCAACGGATTTGGGGAGTCCCTTCTCCTTCCTCAGCACAACCGACCAGGAAGACTCAGAATTGAAATCCATCGAGCAATGTGAGGGGAGCAAATCCACAACAGCCACCTCAGGCAAGGACTTTTCACAAATTAAAGGTTGTTCAAGTTTTTATGGATCTAAATATTTATGAAGGTTTTGATGTTTTAATGTACAACTAATTCACCCCCCTCCCCCTTAGTTGTGTTGTGCATTCAACAACAATTCATTTTTTCAATAAAATCTTATTTTTTAGTTTGTTGAATGCAATTTAATTATATCCCATATATCATATTTAATTACATGTCATGTTTTCTTTCTTTCATAATTAGTGGTGCTAGGGGTTAAAAGATTATGAGAACTTTATCTTTGTCTTAGATATTAGCTAATCTATCATGCAAATTATTCACTTTTTACATCATTGTTAGGGAGCTAGAGATTCTAGTTTGGTTTTTTGGTTCTCTAAAATATCTTTGCATTTCCCTACATATTCAATTCCTCAAAGGTTTCAATATTTCTCTTTTTTTTTCACTTACCCTTTTTTTTTACTCGTTTTGTGTTTTTCAATGAAAGTACACAAATTTAATACAACACCCCCTTTATACAAGTGAATTTAATCTACTCTAAGTGACATTACAATATTTATTACAAAAATTCCCTCTATCAATTGGATGACTCACATTTATCTTTCAAAGGATTGAGGCAACAAATTCAAACATTAGGACATCAAACCAATATATCTAAACTAAATTTAAAATGTCATTTGTGCATGTTGCAATAAATGTTGTTGATGTGCATAGTATTAAGCTTACCATGTTTGACATGTACAACTTTTGCATTAGTGTTTTTTAGTAATTTGCATTTTACTACACTTCTCACATGTGAAATGGATGATTTGCAATTGCAAAGATGTTCCCATAACTCAACCCATGGAAGTATGACTATCAAATTACTATTGTTTCCAATTATTTCTACACCAAATTTCCCAAAATTATATCACAATTCGATTGAATCCCATGCTTGCCATACATTTCACATGTTAAAGCTTTCAATTAGATTAATAGAGGTTTGGGGAATTTGATCTTCCACAATATAAGATGACATACCATTTCTTCTAAATCTTTGTTTCCGTAGAACAATGCTAGAATGATAATAGAAAGGAAGATGTACAATGTTTATTTTATGTCCACAACTGGTTGGAATGTTGTCGCTTGAGAGTAGTTAGGGTGACAAGGCCCTTTATAGTCTTGTCTTGGTTGCTACAACAATGGAGTAAAGAACAATATCAAAAGACTTGTGTGTAAAGAGACTGCCTCAATTACTTCCATGTATGACAAGTTGGATGTGTAGCTTTTTTCCACTTTAAAGTTCATCTTTTTCATCTTATTTAAATGGTAAGCATGTGGAAATTGCATGAGAAGCTCAAAGCATGAAGATGCTTCTAAAGATTCCTCATCCATGAACTAGGATGATAATGCCACTAACAAAATAATAAATAATGGAGCTAAGAATATAAAAAATGAGAGTATGATAGAATTCCATAACAAACTATAATGACCTCGAACATAACATCCAAACTGCTATTGGGCTTCCTATGCTTGATTTCTTAAAATAAAAATAACCAATCTCCAAGCATCCCTAAATGGTCCAATGTTCTTCTAGAGCATCTTAGAAGGTTGCAATGCTCTAATGCCCCTACACCATGGTGTGGTTTGTAAAACTTACATGTTGCCCTACTTACACATTTTCTAGCATGCAAACACCCAATGCTAAGACAAGATCAATCTTCTCTTTGCTTTCTAACCCATAGAATTCATTCAACTCCTCAAATCCAATTTCCAAATTGAGGAAATTTGGACTGGCCTCATATACTAAATTGGAAATCCATCTCAAACATTGATATGCTTGCACCATGCCAATGTGTGCATTACAGTTGTTATGTGTGGTCACTTATTGATCCTTTTCTTAGTGATGTGTGAGGTAATGTAAAACTTATAGTCACATAAATCTATTAGTCCCCTTTGCTTTGCATCTTTCTGCAATATTAACCTTTCACCATTTGATATCTTTAGGATTCTCAACCTCACTTATTGACTTCTTCTTGGTTTCCTCTTTTCTCAGTTCTTTATAAGGATCTTTGTTCATGTAGTGTCCCCTCCTAGCCTCTCAGCAGTGAAGATGTCCTTTAGCCTACTCTAGAGTTCTTGTAGGCTAAATGGAGTTGGTAAGGAAACTCAATGCTAGTCCTTTATGTGGAGGTTTTTGGTGTTTCAAGTGGGACTTTCTATTTTTAGTAGGGGGTCAGTTCCAACACTTACTATTTATAGTAAGTCACTTTGCAAATCAATTTTCGTGCCAGTTTAAGTTTTTAGTGTACTTACTATATTTAGTAAGTAGTTACTAAAAATAGTAAGTATATTTTTGGTAACGAGCTATCACCAGGCTACTTTTAGCAGTGTCTTTGCAGTTTGGGCGTTAGATTTTGCTAAGGTTTGATTATTTTAATATTTGCATTCCTCACTTGAGATGTTTTATTAAGTTATTTTATAACTTAAGGGTCGAATGGGTCATCATTTTATACCTTTGCACCTAGTTCAATGACTTCAAGTGTTTCTAAAAGCAACAAAAATCATTTAGAAGGTTGGATAAGTGGAACACCCAAGGGAGAGATATGTGAAGTTAAAAATGAATTTTTAACTAAAAAGCAAGGCAAATAGGGTGTGGCTTTTTGGAGGGAAGATGAATTTCAAATTTGGTTGCCTTAATCTCTCATTGACTCTTTATAACATCATTTTGGAGTCTCATTTGTTCATGTTGAAGTTGGTTGCATAACAAGATGCTGCTAGATTTTCTCTAGAGGTCTACAGTTTGGTGTTGAGGATAAAAACCCTCTTCATTTAGGCGTTGGTTTCGGTGGTGAGAGATCTACCCTAGTCACTTGGATGTGATTCCACTTAGGGGTCACTTTGTACTTCATAGCTTTCAGATTACAGGGGTTTGACAAGGGATAACCATTAAGATATTAGAGTATTTTTGAGAAGTTGTTTGGCATGTGGAAGCTTAGCTTCATTTTGGTTTGGTAGGGTTTTGATTTTCAAGGTGATTTTTAGTGGTTTTGAAGTTTTTATTTTATTTTTCTGGACACTCACATACCCAGGGCAGATATTGGAAAATAATACATAATTTCTTAATGGGTTGAGTATGTGTTTTGGGCATTGGTTCTTTGGATGCTCCTCATCTAAGCGGCCCAAAGCATATATTCACATGATTTTATTAGTGGGAAGTTGATTTATTAGAGCAAGTCGTCCTTCTCTAGGTGGCGCCCTCTTTGGGTGTAATTTCTAGATTTTGGCCTGTTGATGTATAGGTCATTTATGCCATCATTGGGGTCTGAGACTTTGGTCATTAGCATTGAGTTTGCACAAGGATCGTTGGACTAACTCATTGGTGAAGAGTATTGCAAGTTGGGAGCATTTATATTACAATTTGAGCTCTATATCTAGGTCTGATATGTAATTTTTCGATTATGATATACACTTTGTATAAGTCTGATTTGAAGTGTTAAATCTGAAAATTCTAATATGATGTTCACATAAATATATTTTAAAAGTCTCTTATTTGCTAGCAAGTTTCTCTTATTTTCCAAGCTTTATGTTAGGTTTATATCATGTATGCAAAAAACATGAATGGCATTTGAAACACAAACTCAATCAGCAAACAAAGAAAAAAAATAAAAAATAGGGGCAAACATTACAATGGTATCAGAGCACAAATCATCCCACCAACTAGTGGGTAAAATAAATCTATGAGCATTAGTGACAGAGAAAGAAGGTATCAAGAGAGTGAGGAAAAGAGAATAAGACTTGTGGGAACATTGGCCTTCTATGGAAGAGGGACAACACTCAGAATCACCTTCAATTGGATCATCTAGTTCATAAAATATGGGTGAGAGAAGAGAAGAAGTTGAAAGAAAAAATGCCCAACTAGATAGGATGATGTTACTCTTCGATAGAGTGGTTAGAGGGAAAGAAAGAGCAGTCCAACGTGCTCATGAGATCAATCAGCAACTTGCTCAGTTTGTACAAAGATTGGATCGTTTGGGGCAAGATAATGATGTGGGACAACGAAGAGGTGTCAATCAACAGAATGGAGCAACCATGGCAAGGCCTCTGATGCCTGTTTTTCCACCTAGAGTAGATGCTCCACCCAATCTAGAGCTTACATTAGTTGAGCAGCAGGATCGATTTAGACAAGATTGGTTAGATGCAGGGCTTGGGTTTCAACAAGATATATCACTTCGAGAGTATATTAATCTCAGGATGAGGCACACACCCAAGAAGGGGAATAGGGAGAAAAATAATGATCTTCATAGGAAAGTTGGGAAACTAAATCTTCCATACTTTGATGGGTTTGGGAAGATGGAAGCGAGAGTTTGGGTCCAAAAGTTGGGCACTTCACTCTTCCTCTATTCATTTAGATGGGAGTGCTCATGAGCGGTGGTACAATGGGATGACCACTATGGGACATGCACAGATTACCTCTTATGTAGAGTTCACAGAAAGGTTAATAGAGAGGTTTGATAAAAAAGACCCAGAACTCCACTTTAAGGAGTTAGCACAACTAAAATAGTGGGGTATAGTGGATGCATATGTTGCAGATTTTTAGAGATTATAGTGTTAGTGACAGATATATTAGAGAGAAGGCTTATAGTGCTCTTTATTGATGGATTATTTGATCCTCTTAGAGGTTGGATCAAAACCTTTAATCCACCTCTTCGAGAAGCAATCAAGAAGGCAAGAAACATGGAAACTTCCACATCCAAGAATAAATTTCAAACCAAAGGATTGCTACATAAAAAGGATAAGGACAAAAAAACATGTCACTAGGGAGCCCGAACAGCCAAAAAAACATGTTACTAGGATTGATAGTGAAACATTGAATGAGCTAAAACATAAAATTTTATGTTTCACATGCAAGGAGCCTTGGTCTCAAGGTCATAAGTGCTCAACAAAGGGGAAGGTGCACCAAATAGAGTACTATTCTGCAAAGAAAAGTGCATCAAAAAAATTATACCAACAATTTGATTCAGAGGAAAGTGAGGATGAAAACGCTCCAAAAGAGGTTGGAAGGGAAGAGGACAAAGATGGGAAGCTTGCTCAACTTCACAGTTTCCAAAAGAATGAGTCTCTTAGCATTAGGGGAGTACTTAAGGGGCGGTGAATGGTTGCATTGATTGACACAAGTGCCACACACAATTTCATTGAAGAAGGGCTGGTTGTTCGTAGGGGCCTTCAAACACAAGAGGTGAGTGGTTTTCAGGTGATGGTAGCAGATGGTTTTACAATCAACTGCACTAAAATGGTTCCATAGTTGAGCTTGTAGTTGGGGAACTATGAAGTCAAGGATGACTTCTACGTGGTTAGTATTGGTGACATTGATATAGCGATGGGGATTTAATGGCTTCGTTTACTTGGTGAGATTACCCTTAATTTTCAAACCATGGAGCTGAAATTTAAATCAAAAGGGAAGAATGTGGTCTTGAGGGGCATGTCAAATGGAGGACATCGGGTGGTGTCTTTGAAACGTATGGAAAGACTCTTTAGACATGATCAGATTGAGTTGGCAACAAAGTGTATGATTATGCCTACAATTACAGAAAGGTTAAGAGGTCTTATCCACCTGACATATGAGAGTTGATTTCCCAAAGAAGCGAGGTATTCAGTAGCATTCCTCCAAGTAGGCCTCCTAATAGAGGCATTGAGCATGTGATAGAGCTAAGGGAGGGAGCTAAACCTGTGATTACTACTCCCTACAGGCATCCTAAAAGACTTAAGGATGAGATTGAGAAAACTATACATGAACTTTTGGAGATGGGGCACATTAGGCCAAGCAAGAAGGATGGAACCATGCACATGTGTGTGAATTACAGAGCGTTGAATAAGAAGACAATTAAGAATAGGTACCCCATCCCATGCATTGATGAGCTGCATGGAGTGGTCAATTTCTCCAAAATAGACTCGAGATCTGGATATCATCATATTAGAGTTAGAGGACATAGAGAAAATTGTATTTAGATGCCATTTCGGCCATTTTGAGTTTATTGTCATGCCTTTTTGTTTGACAAATGCACCAGTTACTTTCTAGTCATGCATGAATAGGGTGTTCAGCAAACGAATACGTAAGTTTGTATTAATCTTTTTTTTATGACATCCTGATTTATAGTAGATCATGGGAAGAGCATTTGAGACACTTGGATGAAGTGTTGAGTATTATTGAGAGTGAGTCACTTTTTGCAAAAGAGTCCAAGTGTGAGTTTGGGATGACTGAATTGTATTTGGGGCATATTATCAGTGTTAATGGTGTACGTGTTGATCTTGAAAAAATCAAAGTAATACTTGATTGACCACCACCCACTAATTTGACACAACTTAAGGGATTTTTTAGTTTGTGCGGGTTCTATAGAAGGTTTGTTAAGGGATTTTCGCAAGTTGTTGCCCCACTTACTAATTTGACTAAGAAAGGGGCTTTCTCTTGGTCTGAATCAGCATAGAAATCATTTGATTAGTTTGAGAATTTGATGAGCTCATGTCCTATATTGGCAATTTTTTACTTCTCCAAGCCATTTGAGCTCGAGTGTGATGCTTCAGGTGATGGAATAGGGGTTGTCCTCACGCAAAATAAGCATCCAATTGCATTTGAGAGTAGAAAATTGAGAGGGAGTAAGAAAAGTTATTCTATTTATGATAAAGAGATGTTAGCCATAATGCATGTTTTGGCTAAGTACAAGCAGTATCTCATTGGGGGCAAATTTATTGTTAAAACTGATCATAGTAGTTTGAAGCACTTTCTTAATCAGAAGGATTTGAGTGAAAGGAAACATAAGTGGGTTAGCAAACTTCAAGCATATGATTTTGATATCAAATATGTCAAAGGCAAACAAAATGTGGTGGTTGATGCACTATCTAAAAGACCTCATTTGTGTGTTTTTTCTGAGATAGCAACAGATTGGAAGGAGAGTATACAAGCTGATTTTGCAAAAAATAACCTTACCAACAACATTATAGATGATACATTGCATGATGATAAATATGTTGTGAAGGATGCTTTGATTTTCTACAAGGAGAGAATATTGTTGGTGCCTGAATCAAAGTTGAAACAACAAAATTTTAAGACTTTTCATGACACTCCATTGGCTAGATATCTAGGGGTTAATAAGACTTACAAGTAAGTCTGTGAGAGATTCTCATGGAAGGGAATGAAGGAGGATATTACAAAGTATGTTCATGAGTGTCAAGTGTGCCAACAAAATAAAAATGAGCACACATACCCTGCTAGTTTGCTACAATCTTTACCCATTACTACTCAAAAGTGGGAAAGTATTTCAATGGACTTCATCCCAGGGCTTCTCAAGGTGTAAGGGAAAGATTGCATTTATGTTGTGGTAGATCGATTGACTAAATTTGCCCATTTTTTTGCCATATCAACAAATTATACAACGTTACAAGTGGCATATTTGTTCTTTAAGGAGGTTTTTAGACTACATGGGGTACCAAAGAACGTCATTAGTGACAAGGACAACAAGTTTAAGAGATTGTTTTGGTAGGAGTTGTTTAAATTATGTGGTATTGAGTTAACTCCTAACACTCCCAAACAGATGGTCAGACTAAGATAGTCAACAAATGGGTGGAAAGTTACCTACGGAACTATGTTTTAGTGCAGCAAAAGGCATGGGTAAAATAGTTGCACTTGAGGGAATTTTGTTATAACTCCACATTTCACATGTCTATCAAGGGTGTCACCTTTCATGGCCTTGTACGGTTATGAAGCTCCTAGCTTCATTGATTTGTTGTTTGGTGAGTGTAGGGTGCCCAGAGCTAAGGACTTCTTGCAGGAGAGTCATTATGAGGGCATTGAGAGAAAACATATAGCATGCACAAAATCAACAAAAAATGTACACTGATCAGTATTATATAAAGCAAGAGTTTGAGGTGGTTGACATGGTTTATGTTAGGTTGCAATCATACAAATAGTCCACTCTCAAGAAGAGTGGAGTAGAGAAGCTAAAACCTTATTTTTATGGTCCACTTAGAGTCACCAAGAGAGTTGGGGAGGTGGCTTATGAGCTTGAGTTACTAGAGAGGAGTAGGGTGCACAATATTTTTCATGTGTCACGCCTCAAGAAGGCGCTTGGACATAATGTGACTCCTTCAACAATGTTGCCCTCATTGGATGAGAAGGGCAAGTCGATGCTTGTTCCAAAGACAGTGATTGGTTTCCAAAAAAGGACCATTAGGAGTAGGAGAGTTATTACAAAGTATTTGGTGAAGTGGCAAGACTTAACAATTGAGGATACTACTTGGGAGAGCGAGCAGATTTTACAGCATCCAACATTGCGATTGCTTGAGGGCAAGTAATCTTGGGAAGGGAGGACTATAATGTCCCCTCCTAGCCTCTGAATAGTGGAGATGTCCTTTAGCCTATTCTAGAGTTCTCCTAGGCTAAATGGAGTTGGTAAGGGAACTCAGTGCCAATCTGTTTTGTGGAGGTTTTTGATGTTTTAGATGGGACATTCTATTTTTAGTAGGGGGCCAATTCTAGCACTTGCTGTTTATAGTAAGTTGCTTTGCAAATCAATTTTTATGTCAGTTTGAGTTTTCAATGAATTTACTATTTTAAGTAATTACAAATAAAAAGTCCAATTATGGTAACTAGCCTTTGTCAGGCTACTTTCAACAATGTCTTTGCAGTTTGGGCATTGGATTTTGCTAAGGTCTGATTATTTTAATATTTACATTCCTCACTTGAGATGTTTTATTAAGTTATTAAGTTGAGGGCCAAATGGGTCATCATTTTGTACCTTGACGTCTAGTTCAGCGACTTCAAGTGTTCTTAAAAACAACAAAAGCAATTTAGAAGGTTGGATAAGTGGGACGCCCAAGGGAGAGATATGTGAATTTAAAAATAAAATTTTAATTAAAAAGCAAGGCAAATAGGGTGTGGATTTTTGAAGGGAAGATGAAATTCAAATTTGGTTGCCCTAATCTCTCATTGACTCTTTATAACATCATTTTGGAGTCGCATTTGTTCATGTTGAAGTTGGTTGCATAACAAGATGTTGGATTTTCTCCAGAGGTCTACAATTTGGCGTTGAGGACGAAAACCCTCTTCATTCAAGAGCTAGTTTCGATGGTGAGAGATCCACCCTAACCAGTTGGGTATGATTCCACTTAAGGGTCACTTTGTGCTTTACAATTTTTAGATTACAAGGGTTTGACAAGGGATAATCATGAAGGGTATTTTTTAGAAATTGATTGTGGGTTTGGCATGCGGAAGCTTGGCTTCATTTTGGTTGTAGGGTTTTAATCTTCAAGGTGATTTTCAATGGTTTTGAAGCTTTTTTTTGAGTTTTCTAGACACACATACCCGTAGCAAATATTGGAAAATGATACATAATTTCTTAATGGCTTGAATATGCATTTTGGGGATTGGTTATTTGGATGCTCCTCATCTAGGCGACCCAAAGCATATATTCACATGATTTTATTGGTGGGAATCTAATTTATTAGAGCAAGTCGCCCTTCTCCAAGCGACACCCTCTTTGGGTGTAATTTACAGATTTTGGCCTGCTGATGTATAGGTCGTTTATGCCATCGATGGGGTCTAAAGCTTTGGTCATTGGCATCAAGTGTGCACGAGGTTCGTTGGACTAACTCATTGGTGAAGAATATTGCAAGTTGGGAGCATTTATATTGCAGTTTGAGCTCTATATCCAAGTCTGATATGTAATTTTCTGATTCTAATATACACTTGTATAAGTCTAATTTGAAGTGTTAAATCTGAGAAGACCCAAAGCATATATTCACATGATTTTATTGGTGGGAATCTGATTTATTAGAGCAAGTAGCACTTCTCCAGGTGGCACCCTCTTTGGGTGTAATTTCTATATTTTGGCCTGCTGATGTATAGACCATTTATGCCATCATTGGGGT
The DNA here is from genome assembly GCA_007258455.2 of Sequoia sempervirens. Taxonomy (NCBI): domain Eukaryota; kingdom Viridiplantae; phylum Streptophyta; class Pinopsida; order Cupressales; family Cupressaceae; genus Sequoia; species Sequoia sempervirens. The sequence continues at coordinate 43,247 of VDFB02270670.1, forward strand.
TTTAGACTTTGGTCATTGGCATCGAGGTTGCACTGGGTTCGCTGGACTAACTCAATGGTGAAGAATATTGCAAGTTGGGAGCATTTATATTGCAGTTTGTGCTCTATATCCAGGTCTGATATGTAATTTTCTGATTCTGATATACACTTGTATAAGTCTGATTTGAAGTGTTATATCTGAAAATTCTGATATGATGTTCACAAAAATATATTTCTGAAAGCCTCTTATTTGCTATCAAGTTTCTCTCTTATTTTTCAAGCTTTATGTTATGCTTATATCATGTATGCAAAAAACATGAATGGCATTTGAAACACAAACAAACATCAGCAAACAGAGAAAACAAAAAAAAATTAGGAGCAGACATTACAGTTCACAACCTTTCTCATATTTTTCCTCCACTTCATTCTAATGATGGATCACGGAGTATAATCCGCAATGTTGATGTGAACAAACTCACACAATTTTATCCAAAAGCTCTCTTAACTCACATAAATCACTACAGAGCCGTGTACAGACCCCTTATGCTCTTTCTATTTCCACAAAAGAGGGAGGTGGGTTATGGTTTTACCATATACATTACACTTCCTTAAGACATCCAAGTGTACTTGCAAAAGAATTCTTCCTTGAAGTTATGACCTACTTACTATGGTTCAAGCTTGCGTCTTTCTCCATCTCCCCTCAATTAAATCCTATGTGGATTGAATTCCCCCTCTATTGGCTTATGTCTAAATACGTTCTCTCCTGTAATTCCTTGCAGAACCTTGCACTCTCACCACACACAACACTCACATCCCTCGTATGTCCTTGTGGAACATATTTCGGCACTAAAAATGGAATTCTTTTCACTCATCAAGCATCGCAGACACAAATAAAATACAATCTACCATGGAACTTGGGGCATCACCTATCCTACAAGTACACCCAATTCACATGGTGTAAAATTGTAAAAATCTCTATGCAATACTAGTATTTTAGTGAACTCGACAAGCCAATATTCAAGTTACCCAATCTTTTTTTCAAACTGCATTTTCATAGGCTGTGATTACCTGTGTTCCATTCATATAAGGCACAGCATATGTTCTCAGAAAAAACTTAAGAAAACCCCACAACTACGACTGCACCCAACATGCCCTTATAAATGTGCTACAAATCTACGTAACAAAAATGATAGTTGTCAAGAATTATCTCGAACTAAACAAAATCTTACAATGTTCAATTTCTTCATATCAAAAGAGATAACCTTGTGTACCTGGTATCTAGTTTCAATTTCCTAAATTGAACAAGCTTTCTGCAAAGTACTTTCTTGCAAAAGAGATAACCTTGTGCACCTGATATCTGCTTTAAATTTCTTAAGTGAAACAAGCTTCCTGCAAAGGACTGCATAATGTACACCTCTGACTGAACTCATTTCTTATATGAAGATAACACATCTTAAAAGGAAATAAGTGAACAAAAAATAATCTGATTTTATTTTGTTAACCAAGATAAGAATATTGTCATCAACAGAGGTAAACATGAATGCTAACACTGTTAGAATCTGAAATCATTGAATAATAGTTCAAAAAACAATGACGAGAAAAAGCCATTGTTCATCCCTTCTATTCATCATTAAGGCCTGGGATTTTAGCTATTCGCACCAGTAATTTTTTTTCTTTGTAATAAATCAGTGCCCATTCTATCCCTCGCTAGCTTTAACATGGAGAAAACTATGCGTACCAGTACAAGTAACCAGTAACTATTTGAGCAGTTTCTGCATAAAAGGTCATCTGCAAACTAGCTTCAAGAAAGAATATGAACACATGAATTTCCAAGATGATGCATCAGCTTGTAATAAGTATACCAACAGAAAACGTGCTTGTGAACTAACTACAACTTCCCTTTGGCAAAATGGAACAATGAAGTCAGACAATAGAAAGACAGGACATAATAGCCTGTGCTTGAATTGTTATGTAACACAAAAAAGTACTGTTTCCAGGATACCCTAACCATTCCTCTTAATAAAATTAATTAGAGAATGAAAATACCTTCTTATGAGAAAGACAAAACTACTGTAACAAAGAGAAAAACACTTGTTGTAGCGAGCAAAGGATAAACATTTGAATGTCATCCCATTCTAGAGGATACCTGTAATCTCCTACCCTCCATGGGGAATATAAAAGGATATCTCCACCATATTGGTAAAGATGAGATACGAGCTTTTATGATCCCATTTTTTATTTTGGAAATCGGCTAAATGCAACATAGATAACTAGATGTAAAATTGATAAAGTAACTATAGTGATTTTTTTCCTTGACTCGGTTATTTCAGAATATAATTATAGAATGGTGAACTGCATCAGGCAAAAGAAAAGCACCAACACAAATATCGCAGCTATATTCTAAGGGATAATCTTCGACCTTGTTGCAGGTCCAGTCGTTGTTAGCCCAGAATAACCTGCAAAAACATTTGAATAAGACTTAGTGAGATAAGCAAAGTTTGCAACTGGAGGTAATGTAGCCACTCTCTCCCCGTCCCTTAACAATGCCTGCAGGTCCAGCCTCTGAAGAGTCAACACAGATTTTGATTCCCTCCAAACAAATGCTAAAAGGCCCTTCTGACACACAAACAGATCACCTGGTTTTGAACCAGGATACCGAAAACCATATCCATTGGCTATCCCCTCTCCCTTGTATACACAAACAATTTCTACTGGAGTATCATCCCTATCACTTTCCCATGGAAATCTTTCTGAAGATAGCTCATCCACTCTGGCTGTGAACATAGCTGAACCATTCGGATGAAGAACATAGTGGGTACCCTCCAGTATCTTGGTTGCAATCAGAATCCACCCTTCATCCGTTTTTTCATAAGAGAGTAGTAGGAAAAACAAAGCCTTACCAGGCTTATCTTCAGGTGGTCGCCCTGGAGGCCATCCAAAAGTTCCACCCCAAAGACCTGCATATTCTCTTCCTTTCTCAGGTTTCTGCTCAGGCATCTTGTACAAGGCAAAGCGATTGTCATGCATAATTGGCCATGCACGATACATAGACAGCTTTAAACAGGATGCATGGAGACAGAGCCCCACAGTGTCACCTAACCTTAAAAACTCTTGCAACTGCACACGCTTATTATCTGCACTACAAGAGGAATTTCCTTTTTCACTATCCTGTATACCTGCACCTACACCAATTATCTGCTTCATCCTCTCCTTAATAAACTTCGCAAAGCTCTGTTTCTTTGTAGGTTCAAAACCAGCCACAGTCCATTTAGTGCTCGAAGAGCTTGGACCCTGTAAAATGCTTTTTCCTTTGACTGAGTCAAATCCTGCACCATCTTTAGCTGCCTGCAAATCCTGGGATTCTGACACATTACAGAGAATCTTCAAAGCAATCTCTGACTGTATACCTTCATATTGTGATCCAGAAAATGGTTTCTTACCATTGGGATCACCGTGTTTATGCATTAAAATCATATGGGATCTGCGTTCTGACAAAAGCAACAAATCCTTTGAAGCATTTTCCTTGTCTAGACTACAATCATCCCCTGCTCCAGGGAACAATGGACCACTGACAGGAGGAGGCACTTTCAATCGCACACGATGGGCAACGAGTTCCAATAATCTTCTCCTGTCTCCAAAACCCAGCCGACTAAACTGAATGGAGTCACTATCCTTGCTTCTCAGTTGCATCAAATTGGTTTCCATAATTCTCTGCCGCATCAAATTTTTTGATCCTAATCTAGATGTTGCTCCATTCAAATATGGCTCACCTGATGAAGATGCTATATTTTCAGGGGGCAACCATTTTCTGTCTTCAATGGGAGGCAAATTCTCCTTCAAAACAGATTGCCGAAATGGCTTAACTTCCAGCAGCAGCACATTGCAATCGTCCTTTGCAGGCTTCAGAGAACCAGGATAGCAATAATCCTTATCCTTTTCTCTTCCATGCAAAAAGAAGACCAAAGAACCATCCCAGTTGCAAATAACTTCAAACACCGGTGCCCATAGCAGACCACTCTCAAACCCTTGAGAACCCAGCTCCTGAGGTATGATTCTACACCCAACTACTGAAAGAAACCCCCACATAACATACACCATGTTGCCAAGTTCAGGATTCTGGTGCACCCAAATGCCTATCAGATGTTTCACTCCCAGAAGAAACCTGCAAATGACTTTGTAAGAGGAAACAAAAACCCTCCAAGCCTGCAGATTGTCAGGACCAATCTCAGCTACCTGCAGGCATTGTTGCCACCAGATCTTGTCCGAGTTAACCATTATGTTCAACCTTTTACAACTCAGACTCATGTTACACAAGTCTCTGGGCTGCAGTGCTTTGGATACAAGAGACAACACATCATCCGGCAATTCATGAAGCAAGCTTGCACCACACACCCCATTAATCGTATTACTATTATCACTATTGTTCTCAAATCTCTGTGTGCTATCTTGCCCCATATTCACACAGACACTAGGGAGGACTACAAACTTACATTTGCCTCTTACAAAGCATAGCCATCAAAATCCTCCCCATCCTATATCAAAATTAAGACTTCAAATTCCTCAAAAGGGCCATTAATTATGGCCTCCTTGAACAACTTAGCCACGACCGATTTAAATAATGGATCACCTAAATCTTGCATCTTGAACGATCCCTGCAGGTCCATACACATTCTACAATTAAAAATCTATTCCTCATCTTTTATTGCCCTCAGTCTCCATCAATTGCATAACTACAGTACAAGCTTACCAGCTATATCAGATTAAACAACAAAAGCAGGCACACGGATTTAAAAGAAATAAAACTTCTATCACATCTTAGAAGATTCATCAATAAATTTCACATTGGTATAAGGAAAAAATAAATCAAGAACCATTATCTTACACTAGTTTCTGCCAATCGAAACCCTAAACACCCAACAAACGAAACCCTAGTATCCGCTACTGTTGAATTATTAAAAGAGAAAAGTGAAAGAAAGCCTACCGTGGCATGAATCGCGGGAAATCCGTTTCACTACTACCGATCTCACATCGGAATTCCCTCGCAGACCATTTTTAGATATAAATATTAGTTCAAGGTTTCCCCAAATACCCAACATTATTTCTATGTACGATTTGTCTTCTTGACTAAGGGATTGGATTAAATTAAGAAACCTCCTCGCAAATGCCTGTTATAGCTGTGGTGCGACCCACAGACTTTGATTTTTTCCTTCTGTTTTTCTTTCTTCGCGAGGTCATTGGTAGCGAATGAGTACAAGGAGACAAATACAAGTCAAGCTCGTGGATATTGAAATTGATTTGGCTCCCATGCAATGAACGAGAATCACGAAGTGGAAATATGGGCGGTATACAGAACCGTTCAGGTTTCTTCTTTTGTATGACTGGTAAACGGTAGGTACGTTGTCACATTTCATAGGAGACTCCTCCACAACTCTCTTTTTCCTCCAAAGCAATTATAGAGAAAGACATGGGACCTGAAAGCGACAAGCTTTCGTTAATGGAAATGTAACAGAGTTTATACCGCCTTTATTAGCTTGGATTTTTACTCTGACCCTGGGTAGCTTCATTAGTCCTTGTACCATGGACTTTCTTTCACATGTGAATCATAATTATATTATACTTTATTACATAGAGGAGTAAGTGGAGAAAGGGGTGGAGTGTAATTGGCTCCAGTTTGTAGAATTTTAATTATATTATATTTTATTATAAGGAGGTATAAGTGAGAGGAAGGGGTGGAGTGTAATGGCATGAATTTGTTGAATTCTAATTATATTGTATTTTATTATGGAGAGGCAAAAGTAAGAGTAAGGGGTCAAGATGTAGAGTCCATCTCTAGGGGACTAGTCTCACCTCAACTTGCCCCTTTAGACGTTGGGCTAGGTCACGGGGATACCCTTGTCGCAAACAAAAAAAAAAAAGTAAGAGTAGGGTGGAATGTAATGTCATGAATTAACAAAAAATATTACAGGGTCATATATTAACTTTATAAAATATTTATGTGCGTAGTTATTTTTATTTACAATGAATAAAATAATTTTAATAAATAAATAGTAAATAGTTATGTGCTTTAGTAAATAAAATAGTAGATATATTAAAAAAAATTCTCAAAATGAAACAAGTATGCATATCTTTAAAAAAATATATGTAAAAGACACCAAGAGGTATCATTCTTAGGTGTCTATTTCACTTAAATCCGAAATCCAAATAAAAATAAGCACCTTGATAATGATATCTCTTGGCATCTTTCACATTGGTTTTTCTAAGAAAATAGTTGAAAAAAATAATTAATTTTTTGTTATAAAATATGAGAAAAATAACACATTTTTTTATATATTTTTTAAAATAGTTGAATCATTTTCAACATTATTTTAAAAAAATAAATGGTTATTTTTTAATCCCATAATAAAATGATTGATATATTTTCTAAATTATTTATAACTTCAACAACTCATAATATTACTATTGTAAGGAATAAAAGTGTGTATCATTTACCTTTACATCTTTGTTGTATGATATTTTGCATAAATATTGTAGTATAATTTCATAGTCGTCAATTTGACCTATTTGGTTCTTGAATTGACACTTACCCTTGAATTAACTACATAATCACCATGACACTTCCCCTTGACCTAGATCAATCTCCATTCATGACATTTCCCCATTTAGAACTATGTTATATGGCACTTGTAGACTACTCTTCAAACTATACTACATAGCATGACCTAGATTGTCTATTTTAAATTCCAATTTTTTCACTTCTAAACTATTTTTTAACAAATCAACTATTACCCCCATCAAATTACATGCAAATAAGTCTCAAGTTGAGTGACTAAGGACTTGTATTTATGAGCATATCTTAGATCATTAGAATAATCGGGTGTTATCAAGAGCTATTTAGGTTTACATATAGAAAATAAACTAAACCATTTGATTAGAAAGCATCCCAAGAACTCTACATTAGTACATCATCATTGTGTGCATAGTGTGTATATAATTTTTACTAATTCTCAGGGGATTAAATTACTATCAATACAAGAGAAAGTCATCACCTCTAACCTCAAAGCAAGCCCCATTATACTTCTTAGCGCAGTAAGAGTTTTTAAATTAATGCAAAATAACAAGCAAATAAATCTTAAAAATCAATAATGACAAAGGACATGATCTCCCAATCTAGATATGATCACATGGTACAACTACATCTAGGACCAATCCATGTGGAAAAAATGATCCGCGTCACCAAAAAAGTTGTATTCACTTTTTCTTCAAACTATCATTACACATAGTCACCATGTATACCAACAAGTCAACTAAAAAGAGCAATCAACAATCTCACTTAAAATGGTTGTGCACCTCTCATTACTCATTATCTTTCCATTCTCATCTCTTACTAATCTAAATCTAGTTATTTATATTTTTTATCATTTGATTAGATCTAGAACATAGTGTAGGATATATTGTACATCTTGATGTTTTAGGATAAGTAATTTTTTATTTCTTCACATATTTTTGTGAACATGCAATTTCTTACAACCACCTAAGGTTTACCCCTAGATCATCCTTCTTTTCTTTTAATCCCACGTCTTGGGATCTTCCAACCCTTCAACCTGTAGCTCTTTGATTGATTATATCTTACTTTATATGGATTATCCAAAAGCCTTAGACATGATGAATGCACATGTACAACATATGGTTCATGATTGTAATAATTCTTTGTGCATGGTACATGATGATAACCTAGATTGAACCTCATTACCACTGATATATAGTGATGTGATTGGAAATTATTCTATTGTAATGATGATGTATTCCTTAGTATATTTTATCTCATTTGTTGTTAGCTTCATATTTTATGATGAATACCTTATTCAAGAGCCAAATGGATTTATTTATTAATACTTATGTACACATAATATTTCATCATCGCATCTCGTGTGCATAGACATAATAGCGTCATCTTAGTTATTGTGTTTAGAGAAAGATTATTTAAGAATGTTTTGAGATGGAGTAATATGTTATCACACACTTTTTTATGCTATTATATTGTCTACCAAATATATTTATAAATTCCTTCACTATTTCCTCAAGAGTGTTTTCTCATAATAATTCCAACCTTTCAAGCTCTAATGCCCATAACTTAGGTCTTATCATGGACACCTTTATGATCTCTAGATATTTATCATCTTTAGATGTCCATCATAGCTCCACCCATGCTTCTCATGATGCTAATGTGGCCAAATTAGTGAAATAATACATGTATAATCCTAAATATTCTACTTTGATTAACCTTACCAAGAAATCTTAGGCACTTATACTAAAAAAAAATGATTATATATCTCCTACTAGGGGCATCTTCTTCTATATCCTAATATTTGAAATCACTTGTGCTTCAAGGAGTATCTAAAACTCATGAACACTACCAATAAACCAAAACATATTCTATTGCAATGAGCATCTAACCCTTTAATAAAAAAGGTATTAGTGCTTTAAGTAGCTAACGAAAAATCGGTATTATATGGTAAAACATATGTATAAACATAAGGAAAGTGTGTGCAAGGAAATATACTTCAAAATATGAACAAAATTGTAATATCATTGAATAGAGACAACAAATCCCAACAACTTCAAATTGGGCAAAAACAGGTCAAACCAACATGAAATTTGATGAAAATAAAGTATGTCAAACACCTCATTATGTAGATTTTCCCAGGATCATCAATTTCGATGTGTGCTCACAAAATTTTGACAACATAACAATGTTCCACTGATAAAATGAGTAAGAGACCATAAAATGGCTAATTTATGGATATATATGATGCGAGAAAGAAAGGATGGAGGGCGAGGATTAAACGATGAAGATCAAAGGTGGAGGATGATTTGTTCCTCTCACCTCATGGGATGGTGCCAAGTGGAACCATGAGGTGAGTTGAGAGGGAGATGGTACTTTGAGGGGACAAGACCCATGTGATATGGTACCAAGGCCATGTCACATATACAAGGGCCCATGTGCATGATTTGATGGGAAGGGTTGACCTCATTTAATCAAGGATTAAGGGTGTGCAAATGATTAGGGATAGATTGGGATTAGATTAGGGAGGCTAATGAAAAGTGATGGAGGATGGGAAATGTGAGACGAAAAAATTAAATAAATAAAATTATTTATTTAATTTATCGGATAGAAGGGGTAAGGCAAGATGACCATAGATAAGTAATTAATTTAATTATTTACCTTAGGATTTAGGGGTGATATAATGCATTATATTGAATGAATGTCAAGTTAGTGAATATTAGTTAAATAATAGGAATATTATTTAATTAATATAGAGCATAAGAAATTAGATGAATTAGGGATAAATTGATCAAATGTAAATGGCTAGTTTTAGGTGTCTACAGAAAGAAGACAATATGAAATAACAAATCAACAAGCCTTGCCTCCTCCAAATTTCAAGTTATCTCCTACACCAAAGATCTTAACCAAAGTACATAAAGAGTATGATATAATTGAACAAATTATAAGAAATTTTAAAGCTAAGATATCCTTATGGGAATTAATTAATATATTAAAAATATATAAGGAAATATTACAAAAGTATTTAGGTAATAGTATTGTTAAACACAATACTGATCTCATTCAAGTAGCAATAATTTTGGAGTTTTTTAATAATAACTATCATATTGATAAGTAGGAGGTATTTTTCCACAGCGTGTCAAATTATGATATTGCTATCAGGATTCAACCATGTAGTTTCGAGTCAAACTCATTGACCCATGTTTGGAGTTTTTTAATAATAACTATCATATTGTTATTATTGGCTCTATGGAACTTTGACATACCTCAATCAATCAAGATCACTTACCATTATATTGGGATTGGATATGATAAATACCATTAAAATATCCTTTGGTTGATAGTGGTTCAATACTTAAACATATGTACCAAGGGATTCTTACATAAGATTACAATAAATACATCAAATTTGTGAAAAACTAAGTTATAATTAAAGGATTTGATAATATTGGAAGAGAACCCTTAGGTTTCATTAATTTTCCATTCACTTTGGAATGAATTACACTAAATATTGTACTATGTGTATTATATATTCATTTAGCATTAATAATATTCTCTTAAGGAATCCATGGACTCATGCCACAAAGGGTTGTCCCACCAATAATTCATCAATTGTTAAATTTCACTTTCAAATATAAAGCATATGCTAATAGATATAAGGTTTTCAAAATCTATTAGATAGACATACAAATCTTCTAGAAAAACTATGTACATAAATTCATTACATAAGTATTTATATGCGATACATCCACAAAATGAAAGGAAATGATTGAATCTTACTTATAAATAAATTATATGTTGTTAATGTTGATGAAGATCCCCTTTGTTTTACCAAATGGTTGATTCTCAATGTAGTATACCTTACCTCAAAATTAATTTGTACAAAAGAAGACCCCAAACCTAAGATGGATGGTAAACATGTTAGTGGTGATCATGGAAATGATTGATGTACAATGGATTTTAGACCACCATGAATGGGTGGAAGCATAAATGTGTGTCCTGATTGTGGGATGGGGCATAAAAATGAGTCTTGAAATGAAAAATGTGTACACCTTCAAATGAAGGTTTTTCTTTGAATGAAGGTACAATGCTTACCGCACGAAAATAAGGTTTGAATAAAGGGAATTCACCCCCTTTCAACATAATGCACATAATTTTGGATAAACCATAATCCAAGCATGATAATTATAGTGATGAAAAACAAATTAAAGTTGTGTGTGTGTGACAGTGGATCAAAATCTAATAATGTGAATGTTAATGTTTCTTCACCCTTCTTTTCACCATACAAATAATATGACCCAAGATTTATAATATTATGAAAATATACCTATAATAAAAAAAGGCATAATATTAAATGAACAAGATATGTGTGATCCCTTTCAAATTTTAGAGCATAATGGAGTGAAAGTCCTAGGTTACCTTCTTTTGAAGATTATTAAATCATTGAGAATTTTTATAAGGAAAAAGATTGCTTGGTCTTTATGAAAAGTCTTGACATGTAATTTTGACTTCCTCTCATACATTTGGACTTGATAGATATATCTTCATCACCAAATATTCCTCAATTATTTTCTAATAGTGAATCATTAGCAAAGCATCTCAAATTTTATTTCGATTTTCCATTATTTCATCATGATCGAGTTTTTCCCTATGCATTGAATGAATATTCTTACTTTGGGAAATTTATTTCATTCTTTAAAAGAACCTAAATTAACATAGATATCCTTGACTTTTTTGTCACAAACAAAAAAATCAAGGATATCTATGTTAATTTAGGTTCTTTTAAACAGACAAAAATGAAAAAGATAGTCTTAAAAATGAGTGAGTGTCTAATTCTTATTAAATTTCAAAGCTAGACAAACCTCTCATGAAGCGCACAATTTGGTCTTACAAGGACATGTTAAGGATTCACCATAATATAGTTTTTTAGAATATTATCTTGGATCTCAAGGCTAATGCTATCAAACAAAAAGATAGGAATGTGTATTCTAATGTTAATTTTCTAGTTAAGAAAGAGATCAAAAAAATTACAAATTTTGGTTTTATTCCACTCATAGACTATTTTCCATGGATATCTAGAATAGTTCATGTCACTAAACCTAATGGTCAAATATGAATCTCTATTGATTTTGAGACTTAAATAAAATCTTGCCTCATTCCACCAAATGTTATGAAATGCTATCTTTTATGGATAAATTTTCTAGTTACAATGAGATTCTTATAAATCCCCAAGATCGAAATAAAAAATGCTCATACTACTCCATGGGGGATTTTTTATATCAATCTTCCTTTCATTGTTAAAAATATTGGAGCTAAATATCAAAGGAAAATGCCATTGATCTTAAAGGACATGATGCATTATATATTAGAGGATTATGTAGATTATATACTTTTGAAACCTAAAAATAAGGATGGTAACCTATCAACAAATTTTGAAAGATTACGTTAATATCAAGCTTGCTTAAATCTCAAAAAGTTAAAGTTTTATTGTATCATGGTGAGGCATCAAGGTCAAGGTTAAAAATATTGATGTTATTATCAGTGTGCCATTACTATTGAATATCTACCAACTCCATAGTTTTCAAGGCGAGATTCAAGCATTACATTGATATATTACACAATTTCTAGACCAAACCTCACCTTTTACCAAAACTTTATAAAAAGCTATCAAATTTAATTAGAATGAGAAATATTAAAGGGAATTTGATTCAATGAAATATTATCTCACCGACTCTCCAATATTATTGATTGTAATCCATGGAAATACATTACTAAATTATATATATCTAGTACTAGTTATAAATTGTAGTGGCCTACTAGTCCAAAATATTGAGAATAATAAGGAACATGTTTTTTTTTTATTATATTTATGTTCTCCTTAATTAACAAATTTTATATAAGGTCATGGGAAAAAATTGTTTTTGTTTATGCCACATAAAATTTGTCATTACATGCTTCATAGTGAGACATGTGATCATAAAAGTTGATCCTTTAAAATAAAGGCTTGCTAAATCACATCTCTTAGGTTGAGCCACTGGGTCCAATTCATGTTACTCATGGAATTTGACCTTATTTTTTTTATCACAAAACACATTTAAGTTCATGTCATTATTTATCAATTAGAAAAATATCTATGTGGTGCTCAAGAGCCTATTTAAATTGAGCCTACCACATGGATAATTTTATTTCATGACATAAAAAGCAAACTAGATTAGTATTCAATATTATTCTTATTTGGGCCCCCTATGACAATGGTAAATTTTTGGTGGCCTTTGCCTTTGTTAATTCATTGGAAAATCCTGATTATTTTCCTTTCTGGGGGAAGTTATGGAACAAGATGTTGATCCCTAAGGTAAATGTTTTCTTCTAGTTGCTCATGCAAGGTAAAGTCTTATCACAAGATAATCTCTGTAAAAGGGGATTTTCACTTCTGAATAGGTGTGTCCTCTGTGAAGCTGATGTTGAGAGTGCCTTCCATATTTTCCTTGGGTGTGGTTTTTCCTCTCTTCTTTGGAGTAAGTTTCTTGGCCTCTGAAATCTGGAGTGGGTCTTCTTGGATTCTCTTTGTAATTTTGTTGAACAGTGGAAGTTTCCTTCTACTTCCTACTCTTTGATGGCCAACTTTGGGAGCTTATGGCCCCGCATATTGCTTGGGATATCTGGAAAGAACATAATAATAGAATTTTTCATGATTCTAAACTCAAGATTGGTAGTCTTTTCATCAAGATATGCCAGGCGATCTTGGAGAATTTTGCTCTTATTGGGTCTGAGTCACCATGTTGAGCCCTATCTACTTGCTTGTTTGGGTATGACTTGTTGGTGATTTCTAACTGGAAGATCCCCTTTGTACCTTCTGATATTTCTAAGTCCAGTAAATGCTAGATTGAATACTAAGTGGATGTCACCACCTTCAGGGTGGGTTAAAATTAACTTTGATGGGGCAGCCAAGGGTAACCTTGTTCCTACAGGTTGTGGGAGGGTGTTGAGGAATGAGGATGACAGGCTCTTAGGCATGGTGGCACTCTCGTTGGGAAATCAAAAAAATCATTGTGTTGAGGCGAAGGCTACGTTTATAAGTATTAAGTATGTTGTGGACATGGGTTACTTTAAACTATGGGTGGAAGGTGACTCTTTAAGAATTATCAATTATCTATGTGGCACCCATAAGCCTAGTTGGAATGTTGATCAATTAATAAAAGATGCTATAATTATGTTTAGATCTTGTGAAGGAACTCATGTTTCTCACATATATCGAGAAGGTAATTCATTGGCAAAAAAATTCGCCAATGAAGTTGTCAGGCTTAATGAGTATAGAGCGTGGGAGGAAGGCTCTCTCCTTCCCAAGGTAGCTAGGATCTTAATGAGAAATGATGGTTTTGGCTAGGTTTATGCAGTGGCATTATTTAACCATTAGTACCAACTCTCAACTCACACGCTTTGTGGGTATCGTTCGACTTGTTGGCTATCAGATGAACTCTTATTTCCAAGGTTTTCTATGGTTGGTTCTTGTGAATATGGAAGGTGACAAAAGCAAAATTGATCCTCATTCTTGTGCGATCTTGAGAAAGAAGAAGAAAATTTGGAGGATTCTCCAACATGGGAATTTTACGTTGTTCTTGGAAAGACTGCATGGACACGACCCAAATGCTTCGGTAGAGTTTTTTTCTTGTTGGCACAACCACAAACTTCAAATGAAGGGCTTGGTTGTTGATATCAATGAGGAGTTAATTGCTATTGTGACTAGGTTGCCTATGGTTGGCTATAAATTCTTCAAAGACAAGAAGAGTAACGAGGAGGCAATGGCTCAATTTTTCAAAGATGACAAATGGAAAAAACTCATCAAGATGGAGGCTTGGGGCTATGAGCGGAAGTCTCTCAAGAAGATATGGGTGAATATTCTAGAAGTAATAATGCGGTATGACTCTGGAAGGCAGGTTCACTACTATCCTTGGACATCATTTTACTCTTTTAAATCATTTTAGGCATGGGCTATTTATTTCCTTTTCGTTCTTTCTCTTGTCTTCCATGGAGGTCTTAGTGTATGCACACTTAAAAAATAGGAGGGCACCAGTCATACATAAGGGCCTTATTCTGTTAATTATGGAGCATGTAAAAGCCCTTATCCCTGCCTCTTCAATTAAGGGCAAGGAGAAGACTCTTAGAAGAGCTCTTCTAGCTCAAATACCAACGTGGATGAGGATGAGGATGAGGAGTGGAATGAAGATGGTGAGGAAGGGACCATGTCCCCTATGGCTACCCCCTTGAAAAAGAGGAAGAAGCGTAACCCTAAAGGAAAACAAACCATCAAGCGTCTTATTTTGCATGAGTCAGAGTCCCAATCTGATGGTGATGATACGGAGGTGGGCTCTGGGGATTCCATGACCATGGATGAAACTTTGGACATTGGCCAAGGTGATATTGAGGTTGGTGGTAAGGAGGATGGGTTTCATGAGAATGTGACAACAATGAAGGCCAAGGATAAGCCTATAAGGGTTTCTAAGTACATTGCCAAGATGAAGATCCAAGCCTCAAAAGATTTGGTTAAGGATACCATAGAGCTCTACAAGGAGAAGGCTTTGGAGGAGAAGGCAGTGGAAATTGATGATTCCCCGGTTTGAAACTCTCCTAATGTGGAACTTAAGGGTGAGAAAAAGGTTCAAGAGGAGGAGGATGTTGAGCAAAAGCAAGCAAAGTTGAAGCCTCTAAAGGTTAATCCCCTGTTGGAGGAATTCTCCTATCTTAATGATGATTCCACCTCTATGTTTAAGCTTCTTGACATGGTGATGGCAGGAGCTACTAGCACTTTCAAATTGGAAAAATGGACTATCCAGGAATTCAATAGGGTCAACATCAAAATTAGGGGTTTGAAGGAGAATTTGTAGAATATTCTGAAAGGTTCAGCCTCAGACATTCTGATTGACAGAATTGTTGATCTTGAGTGTTCATTCACCGATTTCAAGTCCCTTTGTGAGAAATGCTTGGCTAGTTTAGAAGCCAAGGTATTGGATACTAATGTGGATATCAAGAAACTTCTCCATGCCTATCACATTTCAGTTAAGAATAGTGTGGACTCTTTGGAGGTCCTGTTTCATAAAATCAATGAGCTTAGAGAGGACCAATTGTATTTTTCCAAGTTAATGGAGAAGGAACAATTGGCCAAAGGTAAAGGGAAAAAAGGTGTGAAGGATGATGGTAAAGGCCCTGCTACTAAAGGGTTGGCTGACTGGAAAAAGTCCTTTGAAGCTGAGAAAAAAGAATTGTTGGACATGATTGGGCTACATAGGAATTGGGAGCTTGAGGTGGCCAACACCTTAAGTAGTATGAAGTAGTGTCTTGTTTTTTTTTCTACTGCTGGGTCTCGATTTCTTTCTTGTTGTTTTATTGTTGTTGGTTGTTGTTGATAGTTTAGTGTTATATCCTTGGAGCAACATTTTGTAACTTCTGGTGTTTTGGGTTTTGGGATGTTGTTGATGTTTTAGTTTAGTATCTCTTGAGCAATATTTTATGCCTTTAGTTGTAAAGGGTTTCGGGTCCCTTCAAAACATGTTTTTCCCGTATAATAAAAACATTCTTCTTATTTATCTCATAAATGACACCTTCCCATGCTATAGTTTAGAATGGAATTTACTTGCATTAAAATAATATTATAGATTTTGATCCATTAATCATTGAACTCTACACAACCCATGGTGATTTGCAATTACTTATGTGTAGAATCATGGATTTATACCAAGAAAATAAGGAAAACTATCATAGTACAATAACTTTTCCCTACATTAAATCATTTTATTTTGTATTACATAGAGTATTCAATGGAAGAATAATCAATTTGTAGATTCCATGATAAGCGTCACATGTTTGATAGGGATAAACTCTAAAAGATCATATTTTACCCTTATTAAACTTAACTTGAAACTCGGTAGAAGGTTGCAAGCACGATCGCTCTCATTGGAAAGTGCTCTAAATTAGGGTTTGGGATCCACGCCAGGGCATTAGCGGTGGTGGGGGAGGCCATACCCTCCCCCACAGAGGTTTACTTCCATAAGGGACCCTTTTCCTTTGTTTTTTTTTCATTTTTTCTATTGTCTAGTTGTGTCGTGTTTTCTTTCTTCGTTTGATTGTAGTCTGCATTATGCATTGTTTTGTGCTCTCCACTCTGGTTTGTTTTAAGTTCTGTTATGGAGAGGGGTTCAAAATGCCCCGACCCCCCTAGTAACTTGGGTGGTAAGGATAGCCACCATAATCTACAAAAATCGTTCTGCGAGGTTGTGGTCGAGGAAGTTTTTGTTGCTCCAGAGGGCATTGGGTTCTCAATTGAGGAAGTGCGCTGCCAAGATGGCAAGGAAGGTAAGGAGATCTCTGAACCGCCTTTGGATTTCATTTGTATCCTAATGCTAGTATGAAGGAAACAATTGGTAATGGAAGAAATAGGCTCAAAGACTTTGTTAATTTTCTAGCAGTAGTGGATGTTAATAAGTTACCTGCTAGGAAATTTATAGACTCTTGGTTCTCTAACATCTGGTTAAATAAATTTGGTGTGCAAATTACCTACTGTAGGCTTGTACAAAAGGGCTTGTTTGTGATTTTATTAAAGAATCATGCTATGAAAAGTAAGGTCTTAGCCAAACCATACTGGACCATCGGAGGATGCACATTTCGTGCCCTTGCTTGGTCGCCGGTCGCCATTACGAACGAGGTGCTTGCTCTCTCCACCCCTAGATGGGTTAAGGTTAAAAACCTTCCCCCTGACTTCTGGCATATTCTTCCCCAAATTCTTGAGCCAGTTGGAAAGGTGATTAGGATAGATGAGAATAAAGTAGTTCTCCCTAATTTGGATGCTTGTGCACTGGTTTCCCTCAACCCTGGGATGGAGATTCCCAACTGTCTCAAAATTGTTGAGGATTCTAGTACTACCTCTTGCCCACTTGAGGTTTTAGGAGGAATCAATTCTTGTTTCCTATGTAGAAAGGAAGGGCATATTCGAAAGAACTGCCCCTTGATTCAAAACAAAAAGCCTAGATCAATGAGGGGAAAAAGTAATGAAAAACCTACCTCGGGTGCTCCTAACTCCCATGTTAATTGGAGGTTGATGATTGCCAGCATCCCGTGCAATATGTTGAGGGTGTTAACCTTGATTTGGAGAACGCCATTGAATGGTCGTTCTCTACTGTTGAAGTGCCCGACAAGGGCGAGATGGTCGCTAGTTTGGGTTCTACCAACTCTCCCCTACCTAGCGAAGTCTAAGGTGTCAACCTCTCTAATTCCTTCAGTGACCTTGAATGGGAGGGAGATGTTAGTGAGGGTACTGATCAATTGGTCAAACCTTGTGATCATGTCGACTCCAAATGCCATCCTTGTCGGCCCCCCAGGCAGGAAGTGTTTGGGGATGCCTAGTTCCTTTAAAAATTGAATGCTCAACAACTGGTTTTAAAAGAAATTAGACAAAGGATAGAAAAAAGCCTTCTCCATCTAGATTCTAATGCCAGGTTGAGCCCTATTCTCAAAAGTAAACAAGGACCTAATCCCTTTTCTCTCAGCTTGGAGAGACAAAATCCGTGCAAAGATAAGCCTGCGGATGTGGGCGGATGTACTGGTGACCTTGCACTAGGCATGACTCCAATTGAAATTTTCACCACTGCAGAAATAAAAGATGGATGTGTTGGATCACTTGTTGCCTCCGGCCAGACCTACATGCCCATTGTTGGGCAGAATTATGTGATTACATTAACCTAGCCCATGGTCGATTCGGGCCCTCCTATCCTTCAAACTCCTAAGAACCCTCCAGGTTGTGGGGTTTCAAAGAAGGAGCTGGGAGAAAATCCTAACAACTCTTTTGTGTTAGTTTCCTATTAAAAAAGGGGATAAAAACCCCGATCAAGAGGAAGAAAGTAGAGAATTTAGATCCTGAGAGTGTCACTCAAGGGGATCCTATGCAAACACCCAGGAAAAAACCAGGCCCTGGGAGGCCAAGGAAAAATAAGAACTCTATAAAGTTGGACAAAATCCCAATTGTTGCTAAAAGGAAAAGAAAAAAAATAAGCTTGATCATCTAATCGCCCACAGCTAAGCAGGTGGAAACTGAAGAAAAACTACCTAAATGCTTCGAACAGTTTAGGAGTGACCAAGGGGATTATGTTGTGATAGTTGATGATGAGCATTATTTGTGTATCCTGGAATGCTAGGGGACTTGATTCACCTAACCAAAAATACATAATCAAGTGGTTCCTAAACCTGGTTAAAAAGAAAGATTTTGTTCTTATATAAGAAACTAAGGCTGTTAGCTTCACCCTGGAAACCAACCTCAAATTCGTTTGGAATGGGGCAACATTCTTCACTACCTCACATGAACAGAGCAAGGGAGGGGCAGATATCCTGATGGAAAACCATTGGGCCCCCCTAGTATTGGAAAGTGGTGTTTCTCCTTGCAATAGGGTGGTCTGGGCAACAATCAAAAAAGATAACTTGGTCTTTGGAGTATGTTTTGTTTATGCTCCCAATGATCACAGAGATAGGACAAGGCTGTGGCAATGGCTTGCCATGCTACCGGAGGTGCCCTGGATTATCATAGGGGACTTCAATATGGTGGAGTAGGCAGAAGATAAATGGGGAGGAATTAATATGTCTTGGAAAGGAAATGAAAACATTTTTGGTATAGAATGAAATATAAACTCAACCTCGTTGATCCAATGGAAAAAGGTAAGAATGATTGTAAAGATATATGGTACTCCTGGTGCAACACCCAGAAAGGCAGTAACAAAATTTATTGCAGGCTTGACAAAATATATGCCAATAAGGATTTTTTTAATTTTATCCCAAATGAGGAGGGGGTGAAGGTGTGTGTTTATCCTTATACTCTTTCGGATCACCATCCTATCAAGGTTGACTTGGTGATTTGTCAGAGCAGGCTGAAAGAGGCAAGAAAGGTTGCGCCTTTCATCTTGAACACCAATCTTTTAAAAAATGAAGACTGTAGGGATGCTATTTCATCCCTCAGGGAGGTCAATAAGTGGCTCTTAAAAGAGGAGAGCACCATAGAGAGATGGAACATTAATGTCAGCAGCTGGTGGAAGCTCTTCGAAACAATTGGTAAAAAATGGGCCCTGGATGCAAGAAAGGTGGAAAATGAGTTGGAAGAAGCCCTCCTAGATTCTAAAACAAGGTTGCAGGAAACCCCAAATGATTTATTGTTGGGGGAAAGGATGGTAAGTGCTAAGGATGTTCTAAGGAAATTCTAAACTCACAAGGTAAATGGTCTGAAAGTGAGGGCTAAGCTTAATTGGCTGGCCTGTGGTGATAGGGGTTCCAAATTTTTCTTCAAGTACCTTAAAGAGAAGAGTATAAAGGAGCAAATTGATTAGATCTGGGATGGGGAAAGGTTGCTCTCTAATCAAGGGCAGATTCTAAAATAGTTTCAACACTTCTACAAAGATCTCTTCACTTTAGAGGGGGGCTCAGCTGAATGCATTAAGGCAAGGGACACAATTCAGAAACTCATTCCAAAAAAGATTGCTGAAGATGACTCAGCCAAGCTCCAGGAAGCTATAAGCAAAGAGGAAATCGACAGAGCCATTGATTCGATGTGCAATGATAAATCCCCAAGCCATGACAGCCTCCCTGTTGAATTCTACAAATGCTTTTCAGATTAGGTTTGCGAAGATCTGCTCCAAGTTTATGATGAGGCCTTGGAAAGAGGGACCTTGGGTAATATGATCAACAAAGGGATTATAAAAATATTTCCCAAAGGGGGGGATAAAACACTAATAAAAAAATGGAGGTCGATAACTCTCCTTAATGTTTCATACAAAGTGTTGGCCAAGGTTCTTGCTCTAAGGTTGACCAACATTCTCCCCAAATTTATCAACAGTACTCAAACGGGCTTCATCAAAGGAAGGTACATTCTCGAGAATCTAATCACAAGCTGGGAAGCTATGCAATGGGCCAAAGATTCTCAGCAAAATGCCATGATGCTTCTTCTAGATTTTGAGAAGGCATACGATAGAGTTGAGTGGGAGTTTTTAAGAGGTATTCTCCAAGAATTTGGTTTCCCGAGCTTGTTTTGTAAGATGGCGGATGCCTTACTCAAGGATTCCAATGCACATGTTGATGTAAATGGAGCACTATATGAGGAAATCAAATTGGAGGCAGGGATGCCCCCTAGCGCCTGCTCTTTTTGTAATTGCTTTAGATGCCCTTTTCTATTTGCTGAGGGAGTCTTATGTTTCTCCTAGGATCAGGGGCATTAGACTTCCTGATGAGAAGGAATTGCTTAATGTTTAATTTGCCGATCATACTACTCTTTTCACAAAGTTAGACAAGTTGAACATTGAATCTCTAATGAAGAAAATGGAGATATTCTGCAAGGCCTCTGGGGCTAAAGTTAACAATAGAAAATCTATTGCTCTTGGGTGGGAGATAAACCCACCGAAATGGTTCAAGAGCTTCAATTTTCAATGGGGAGGACCTAACCTCCAAGTAAGATACCTCGGTATTCCCTTTGCTATCAACCCCAACCTCAAGGAAATGTGGAATTGGATCAAAGGTAAAATTGAGAAAAAGCTTGATAGCTGGAATAAGTAGTATCTTTCCCTTGTAGGAAGAGTCCAAGTTTGTCAGAAGATACTCTCATCCTATAGTATTTATTTCGCCTTTGTGTGGTTCTTCTACAGTTACCAGGTTAACAAGATCCAAAAAAAGATAAGGAGTTTCCTTTGGTTAGATGGGAAAGGGACAAGGAAAAAACATGTGTGTTGGGACTGGTGTTGCCTAGGTAAGATGCAAGGTGACCTAGGACTTAAAGATTTGAGATTGCAAGGCATATCTCTTGCGGAAAAGTGGATTGTGAAAGCTTTGGACAATAATGAGCCCTAGAAGGTGCTGGTAAGAAATAACATCATCGTGGTTGTCCCTAAACAAGCAAAAGCTTGGAAAAAGCTCCCTTCAGTGACATTCTTATGAGTAAATTCTCTATGTATCCTAAAGGGTCGGTGGTTTTTAGGAGCCTTTGGAAGGCCTGGGAGTTAATCAAACACAATGCCCAATTCAATTCTAGTGACATAATCCTTAAGGACAATGTTAACTATCAATGCTTTAGCTCCATTTGGTGGAATGTGTCTCATAATCATAAACCCCTTGCCTTGCTACAGGGCTATTCTGCTAAGAATTGGTGTCAAAAAAGCATCAAAACCTTTGGAGACAATTTTGGTTGAAGGGAAGATAAAGAGATGGGCTGAATTAGCGACGAAATTTGACCTCCTAGCCTCAAACTTCATAATGTACTCTACACTAACAGAGGCCTGTAAGGATGTTGTCTTCCCCCGAGATTCTAGGAGGGCCCTTGATCTGACCAGGGATATTGTTTGGAAGGGAAAGGATCCTATCTCCAAGCTGAAAGAAAAGGATATCTATAAAGAACTAACCTATGTTAACACTATTTTTGAACATTTGAATAGTTGTTGGAATTTAAACTTAGATAAAAAAGATTGGCAAACAATACTAACAGATGTTTGGTGCAGTGGTCTCGAGCCAAAGAAAGCCTGCTTCAGGTGGTTAGTGTTGCTTCAAAGAATTCCTTTTTAAAGCATTTGTGAGGATATTGATATCTGCAATATTTGTAAAACTCTGGAATCGGTAAAGCACATTCTTTTTGATTGTCATTATGCTAAAGAAATGTGGAAAGTTTTATGTTGTAATGTTAAAATTTGGGATACTAATGATAAGTTGGTTTGTAAAGATGTGTTAATCTATGATAGGAAAATGAGTAAAAATTGTAATTTTTTTTGGATTTTACTGTCTCCAGAGATTATGTGGCATAACTGGAAAGCTAGGAACGATGAAAAATTCAAAGGCACTAGGAGATCCCTTACTGAGTCTGCTAAAAGACTCACATTTCTACATGTTGCATTGCAAGTATCATTGCACATTAAGGTTTTTCTGCCCAAGTTCATCAATCTTGTGAGAGATGGATCGCAGAGGATCAGCAAGGCTGAAGGCAGGTGTAGGCATGAGATCTTCTTAAATGCTATTAATGAGTTTTAGAGGGATTTCAACATGGCAGCAGAGGTGCAAGATAGGCTCAGGGGAAGGCACCTAGTCAGTCAAACTCAATTGGACGCTTAATCTATGGGTGAGGACGCTGAAAGTGGACAGACAGTGGCTGGAGATAATAGGGGGGAGGCTAAAAGCTTTAGCAGGACGGTGGTTGGACAACAATCAGCTTGGGATTGGCATTAATTTTTTTCTTGTTTATATGTTGGGAAGCTACTTCACTTATCCATGAAATATTGTATTTGATACTGTTGTATTTATATCTATCTTAGTCTGATTTTGTTGGGAAGTTCATGTATTTTTTTGTATTCTAGTGTATTGCTGGCTTAACTAATGTAATAGTGTTGTAGTAGTTTGCACGTTGGTTTAAACCTTTTGGGTGACTGTTCATTTTGTACAGGCTTTATATACTATATCTAATATAAAACTTGAAACTCCTATAATAAATTATAAGAATATTATTTTGTGTATAACCTTCTTCAACAATGAATAATTTATTGACATCTATAATTATCTAGATGGAGAGGTCTTCCCTCTAATTTTTTCAATTAAACTCACATATGCATTTATGAAAAGGTTGTAAAAGCATCTCTTAATTGCTAATGTGATCTACAGATGTAGAATAATGGATTTTTACTACAATATCTAAATAAAGATGAAAATCGACCATTATATTGCATAAAGCCCATTGGGACATTTGTGGAAACTATTGTATTGTTAAGATTCTTGTACAATATCTATTGCATACATGATACAATTGGAGGAAGATAGATCAAGATTCACATCATTATGCCAAGAATTTTCCTTCTAAAAAGTATAGTAACCTCAAATAGATAACTACCTAGCAACTCCAACTTTTCATTTCAACTTGGTGATTTATCATGTGGATTTAGTTTGGTACATAAAATATCCCTCCCTCTATGGAAATACATAAATTTATCATTAACATGACATATTACTTTACTAAATGGGTGAAAACCACCATGTTGATAAAAACACTACCTCATATATATCTATAATTTTATAATGGAAAACATAATTTCATGATTTTGTTTACCTATTTCCATTGTCATAGATAATGGCACATCTTTAAAAAATAAATTGTGTGACATATCTAAAATCACTTTTCTTCTCCTTAGTACCCATAAAGCAATGACCAAATTGAATCCACCCATAAAACTATTAAAAAATGTGCAAAATCATGGATAGGCATGGCACAAATTAGTATTTTTTATATGGCTTTATGGTCATATCACATGAGAATTAAAATACATCCCCAAGTCATCATATATTCACTTATGTATGGCAAACTAAGGCAATCTTGCATTATCCAAGAGAATCTAAGTCCACAAGTAATCGTGTGCCATAAAAAATCATTGTAGGTTATTTTTTAGTTTTCTTCTTTAGTTTTGTGTGATTGTTTCCTGGTAGTTTTTTGTCGATTTTCTTCCTTGGAAGGCTCCTACAGTAAGGATGCAAGTTTCCATTACATTTAAGACCATCTATAATTATGTTATAGGTCACCTTTAAGTTGTTATTATTCTAAAACAAGTTGTTATAGATCAACATTTTGTATAAAGGGATCATTTCAAAAAATGTGATAGGGACTATGGCTACAAGGATTGTGCATTACACTACAAGATGATTATATGTATTGTTCTATAGTGTATTACTTTGATCTTTTTATTGTCTCAAGGTTGTGATATGGAATATAAATAACCACATAAAAAATAATGATGAGTTATATGGTGGATTGGTTAGGTGAGTCTGAGTAGCTATGTTACCAATGAATTTTATCAGTCAAAATAAATTTTCTAACTACCAATGAGTGTCTTGCTAAATAAAGGCATTTTATATCTTCTATAATCTTAGTGTCATTGGGCCGAATGACTAACCAAAATGGACAAGATATTTCTTTTCTAATAGTTTTTTTTATTTACTTTTTAGTTATGTACTATTCATCAAAAAATTAGTCATATTCTTCTTTTTTGAGTGGGTGGCTAGGTTGGGGGAGAGGATGACATGCAGAGGGAATAAATCTATCACTTTTTTAGTATTCTACAAATTTAATATATAAAAGTTTTTATTGAAAAATCATCTATAAACAATTTAGAAAGTTCTTTTCAATTTTATTTAATGAAATACTGAATGTTTTGTTTTGAAACTTTTAAAGCATTAATATGGAGTTGGGTGGTCCCATGGAAGGGTCTTGGGTTTCTATTTTATTTCAACAAATAGTTCCAAAGAATTGAAAAGTGTAGCTATGAAATTAAGATAATCTTTCCATATAAAATAAGATCTCCAAATATTTAACTACAAGATTTATTTTTTTTGATCGGTGATAATGTTTTGTTTTATTGAAAGCATAGAATAACAAAATACATAAGCATCATGAAAATTAACAACCATTACTGCCAACTATTTAACCAGTCCAAAAAGAGGAAAGGACACTACCCATACCTAAAAACTACCATACAGACCTATCCCCCAAAAACTACACCCTAGAATAATATCAAATTTTACAATTGCATTGTTTAGTCATCAAATAAAAAACTGACTCGTATCCTAAGTACAAAAGAAGCTACTAACACCATTATAATTCAATCCTCGCCAAAGGTTTGCCCTGCTCCAGTGGAAGGATTTTTGTTATTGGTTTTGCTCTCTTGCGCGGTCTCAAACCCATCTCTGTACACATCTCTTCCTTGGCTATCTCCTTCAGGTCTACAATTGTCATTTCCAATTTGGCCAACTCCACACAAATCTTCAAAGCTTGCCATCCACACTCAGCCTCATCCCTCCAACAGTCCTTCGTTCTCCCTTCCGACCATCGGATAAACAGGTGATTTAAGTCCACCATCTCTGGTCCACCACCATCTCGACCTACGATTTTAACCAACCCCACCCCCAATATCGCTTGCACCAGGATGTCATCCATTCTGACCAAGCAAGATTTCGGCACCAGGATTCTCATTATTCTCCTTACTTCACTAACAGGCTCCCCCAAGTCCAGCCCCCATGCCATTATCAGAGAATAGATATCCAAATTTGTTCTCATTCTGTGGGTCAGCTTCTCAAACCCATCTCCCAACATTAGCTGCACTACCTGCATCGCCTGGATATCATTGAAAAGGAGTAATCCCCGCAGCCTCTTCAATGAAGGCTTCCCCATGAATGGGTCCAGTTTCCTCTATGAGGATAATGTGAAACTAGCTTCCATGGTCGCATCGCTTCACAAACAACCACCTATAAAGAGCCACCAAAACAGTAAAGCATTCCCATCATCTGCACCCCTAGAATCATTTAAGGTGGTGGAGTAGTGATTAAGTTACCCCGCTTTGCCAACCAAAATCTTAAATGTTGAACGTACGTTCAGCACTGACAAAACACCTCTATCAATGCTTCAAATGAAATAGTATCTCCTGTCAACTTGAGTGGTACGCCAACCTCCCACTACCATTAACGAAGCCTATTCCAAGTCCTTCACATTTAAACCACTGAAATCTTCAAAAATTAAGACATTTGTCACTGTTGAAGAGATAGCCCACTTGGACAGTACATCCGCCTCCACATTTCCCGAGCACCTAATGTGGCTCACCTTATAATCATAAAAAAAGCTAATTCCTCTATTATTTTCCTCACCACCCCATGCAAGTGCCAGGATTCAATTTTCCCTTTAGTGATTGCTTGGATTAAGATTAAAGAATCTCCCTCCAAGTGAATTCTTGGTAAGCTTAGCCTTCTAGCTGACTTAATTGCCATCAAAGCCGTTGTCGCTTCTGCCACATTGTTAGTGCCATCCTTCAACCTCATTGCACCTATGGCTAAAACATTCTCATTCCAATCACGAATGATACAACTAGCCCCAGAAGGTCCTGGATTGCCTTTCAACGCTCCATCAAAATTAACCTTCCACCAACCAGCCTGTGGTTTTTCCCATACTTCAACTTCTAAAGAGGAACATGTTGAATTAACCCAACTAGGCCCCTTAACGAGCATTTAACTACAATATTTAAGTTGGTGTTGGGGATGGAAAATGAAAGTTTCATAGATACCGACTTATAGATTTTTATGAAGGTTGGTAGATAAAACTTAAAAACTTGTGTAACATTTTTTAAATTATATTTTATATAAGTTTCCATCTAAAATTATTCACTTGCACTTAAAATTTCTTAGCATTTTTTAAAAAATTTATCAAACCCATTATTTTAAAAAATTAAAAAATTACTTTAATAACACTCATTAAGAAATGTTTATTTCTCACATGGTGTCATAGCCTAATTGATAGTCACAAACATTTTCTACATATTTGTGGAAAATAAGTTATTTAGGTTATAAGTAATAAACCATGAGTAATTTTTATTATGGTCATAAATTATTA
This sequence comes from Sequoia sempervirens, assembly GCA_007258455.2. Taxonomy (NCBI): domain Eukaryota; kingdom Viridiplantae; phylum Streptophyta; class Pinopsida; order Cupressales; family Cupressaceae; genus Sequoia; species Sequoia sempervirens. Next base: position 70,209 of record VDFB02270670.1, read on the forward strand.
GACCATGAATTTGTTGTTATTTAATTTAAATGAAATATATATGTATATGTATAAATGTGTAGTATCATAAATTGTCACCGCTGACAATTTCACACTATCTTGACACCATATTTTTCTTATAACATTATTTATAACAATAATTTACTTGTTTTGGGGCTAGATCAATAAAATATATTTAAATCCCCATCATCCCTATCAATTCAGGCCAAAAAGAACTAGTCATGGGTGTTGGGCGCCCTGGAGCAAAAATAAATTTTTTAAATATTTGAATCTTGATTGGTAGTCTTTTTTGGTTTAAAAATATTCCCAGGTCGACCCCTACCCAAAAAGATTAAATAAAATGTATATATAAACATGTTTTCCCTCTCATTTTGAGGGGAAAGGAGGCAATTATGAACAAGAAGTGATTATTATGTAATTATGGAGAACTATTGAGTTATCCTTTGCATGATATCTATAACAATCTATTGTGTTTTAGGAGCTAACCTTTTGTGGGTCTATCAAGCAATTGAGGAATCCATCAATCAAATTTTGTGGTAACTTATGGTGTGGCATCACTTCATCAAGGATTTCACATCAAGGTGACATTGTCATTTGTCATTTATCATTTCAATCAATTGTTGTTTTGGTCTTTGCGCAACTTGGGTATGCCCTCTTGATCATCATCAATTGTTGTACGTGGAGGTAGAAATACCAAAATGAGGTTTGACTTGGGAAATCCCTTGTATAGCATAACCTTTCCCCCTCTTTTCATGTGTGCAAGTTAGATCTCGAAGTTTCAGCAGAAGAGAGTCCTCAAAAACACAATGCAGATCATAACCTATTGTTCAAAATTTATAGATCTAAAAAAAGAGGAGGCTAGTCTAGGGTGCCCCACACCCTTGGCCTTGTAAATTAGCTCCAAATTTATGTCACAAGTGCCTTTCTATATCTCAATCTCAAATCTAAATCTTTTATGTAACTTCCCATTTTTCGTTTATGTAATATGTTATATTTTAAGATTTGGTTGCATAGTCAAAAAAAATTTATTCGTAATAGTATGTATTTATATTAAAATATCAAAAAAGAAGTTACAGAGTCTACCCTGTATGAAATGCAGGGCACCACTCGTGCCAGACAAACTAACCACCCATCCCAACCAACAACCGCACAGGGGCTATATACAGTGATATGACAAAATGTGGGGGCTAATACCAAAAAGCCACCCAACATCATCCTATTAACTACCCATCATGCCAGAATTACAGTAGGCATCCAATGAAAACATAAAACCACTAACCCAGATACCCATTAGCAACTGTAAATGCATGGAATTCTAGAACCCCACTGTGGTCGAAGGAATGCTCCACCTTGAACACCTGCAGAAGATAATTTTCCCCCATTGCCACTACTTGTTTATGCTCAACCAATGCCATCCCCTTCAAATCAAGGATGAAGGGATAATATTTCACCACCTCGCCAGGCTTGTAAAAGGTAGGGAAATCATGAGGCCGTGGAACACCCATCCTCTAGATGGAAACAATGAGGACCTTCTCCAAACCAACCAATCAGTCTGCAATGAAGAGTCATCATATTAGAGCCTCGACATCCTTTTTATCATCCTTATCTCCAACAAAACAGTGAGAAACTTGGAGGTAATGTGACCCTCGACCCATTTAAACTCGTTGTTCTTGATGAAGTCATTACCCAACACCATTTTAAACCACAACCATGATGAATGGGTCATACTTCTTCAGTATCCACTTCAATCGTTGCTCCGTAACCTCATTGTGAAAAGCCATCTCCCTCACCGAACTATCTGATTGAATTGGGGTGTCGACACCCATGTTGGTTAATGTCTTTGCAAACATTTTTACCATGAATTTGGAGCGCTCACCCATTGTAGACAAACCAAACCCACACTAGCACCACTTTGCTCACAAATATGGTGAAATGAAACCACCAATAAACAATTATAGAAAACCAGTGGAGGTGGAGGTCACTTCAAGAATAGTAAAAGTGTCAGGAGATTAAAACTAGTTATGCCTTAATCTTCCTCACCAACTCATGAGGACGTCCATTTTACATGATCTTGTCCTTTCGGCGGATCACAAGGATGATTTGAGATGATGGCTCAGACTCCCATATTGTGGGCTTTGTGTATCGCCCAAAGTTTCCATAATTGCATTGACAATGAGGCCATAAAAAATTGAGAAGTTGTCCACCTCACCTGGCACCCCACCACAGCTTCATTCCACCCATGGAAATAGTGTCCAACATGGCACCAACCTGTTGACAATGATCCCTGGCTCCCCACACCAAAGGTGTGGGAAGGGTGCCCACTCAACCACCCACTAGTTGCATAGTCAAATTAAATCAATTAATTAGCATAAAAATTCAATCAATTTCCAAGGTAATAAAAGAACCAAATTCAAGGAAGATTGGCTCTCCTTTTAGGTTGTTCATCAATCTCATACCCTTGCGATTTGACTTCTAATGTTGTTTGAAAAAGGATTTATCTTAGTGATCTACACACTAGGTCTAGGATACCTTTTTCAATTAAACAATATATGCATATGTATATACATATACATATGTATATGTACTCACACACATAGTGTATATATACATATATGTATGTATACATGTATACATACATATGTAATGTATATAATATATATAATGTATATGTGTATGCATTTGTATATATTATATTACACTTAAGATGATATTTCTTGTAATTTGTATTTTAGCTTTACATTAGATACATAGTATATATTAAATAAGGGATATGCAACCCTCATGATTGTTGAGAAAAAATAATTTCCAATTCAATTTCATGATATTTAAAAAAATATTTGCCCCTTTTTCTCACTAGTCACACAAACTCTCGTATATGAGGCTAAAGAAGGATAATAAAGTTGAAGTGAGAGAGTTATTGACTCCATGTTATCTAAATATCTCAATGACAAAGGAAAAGACCCCAAGGCATTATTTTTTATAAATTCAATGTATGTAAGCATTCATTACTTTTATGATCTTCAAGGTGGTGAATATGATAAAAATAATTAGATAAGTATCCAACTTTTAACTTGATAGCCTCATGCAACCATATATATAATTTAAATTTACAATGGAGAAAACACATTATGTGATCAATTTTAGCTAGTGTAAGAAATCCTTCTCTCTTAGAAAAATAAACCCTCACATGGATAAATTTATTCAAGTATTTCTAAGGTGGACATAAATAGGGGCATCCAAAAATAAAATGTATAAATACTATCAAGGGTCTAATTGAGATCCTTGTGAGCCTTCCTCTTTAAAGTATTATCATTAAGTTAAGACATATCTTCACTTTTTTGAATGCTCATTCAACCTCTACAAGACATCAAACTCCAAGTACCTTAAGGGTTCAATGGCATAATGCAAGGATTGATCTAACTATAGCTTTGCATAGAGACATGCCATTAAATTTCTCAATTACATTATATCTATTCAATTTACAAATCACAAGGAAGAAGTTGATGAGCATTTTTAGTTTTAATATTTGTAAATTATTATGAGATAAGAGGATAATTTAATTCTTTTTAAAAGAGAATCAAATCAACTCTATATAAATGTTATGAATAAACATAAAGATGTCAACCACTTTTTCTCTAGGAGATTCTCAATATTTGGAAACATATATTTAGAATGAATGCATCTATAATGATTCTCATGAGGATGATTAATTTGTATATTCTTCTTTGTAAAGTACTTATATAGATAGAGGAATGATATATTAAATATGATAGATTTTGATATGATTTGAATTTCAAGTTTAATAAATGGTTTGTATGTTATTAATTTGTTTCTCTCTTTCTTTCTACTTTTTGAATATATATGAACATATTTTTCATTTCTTATATTTTAATTTGCATTACATTTTTAACAATCATATAGACCAAATTAAATTTTTATAGATATTAATAAAAAAAAATTGATACGCAAGATAGTCATTATATTAAATTAGAAATAAAAGTTTTAACAACAGAGAATTGCCAACGTAGGAGAATAAACTAGTTTCAACCAACAGGCTATAAGCCAAAAAACTAGAACTATCCAAAAACATCTACCCCCATGCCAACCAAAACCCTACATGCCTTCAAACACCAAAATGACCACCATGCCACCACTAAAACTAGAGAAAAGACTAGAAATTGGAAACAAAGAACCCTAACCTACGACACAAGAACCCAACCACCCCAGACTTACATGAAATGATTTAATTCTACAAATTCCTTAAAGCCACCAAACCAAAAAACATCTTTAATAACTCCACCGCCACCGCCACAACCATCCTATGCTTCATGAGATCGGGTCCACTCAAATCAAGAAGAAATAGATACAATTTTATGGCCTCGTTCGACTCTAATAGGTGCTCCAAGTCACTGGGATGCAAGACGCCTCTCCTAGCCACCACCACTCACAGAACATCATCGACCCCTTCCACCAAATCCTCCTTGAACATCTTTTCCAGCAATGACTTTGCCTCAGCTTTAGCCACTTGGTTGTCTAGGAGGGAAGCCAAGAACCAAGATGAAGTATTCAAATTGTCTCTGCCATACTCCTTGTTTGCCAAATGCTTGACACCCAAGACCATCTTAGTCGCCGCTACCATCAAAGGGTCATTTATAAGAAGAATTTGTTTCAAGTGCTGATTCAAAACTTCTTTGAACGAAGCTTGTCAAGCCGACGACTGCAAAGAGATTGGGGTATCTGCCCCAAATTTTGCCACCCCTCCACTGACACCTCTATCATGAACCTTGAACACTTGGCCATCGAATCCCAAGCGCAGAGCACACTCAACCAGAAGAAACAAACACACCATCCATAGTCGTCGATAAAAATGAAATGAAAATCCACCTTCAACAACCTAATAGCCATCCCAACTTGGATTAAAGCCAAGTAGGGATCGGTCACCACCTCCTCAAATGAGGCTCCTCCAAATGTGTTGAGGCCAACCAAAAGGACTAAAAAATTAAGGCAATATGCAAACTAGCTGTCCTCGAGACAAACAATCTCGCCTTACCATCATTGCCAATAATAAAAATGAAAAGACAACTCCAATCCATATCGGTACCAGGTAAACCGCCCACCTCAGCCTAAGAACCCGCTCCTCCTGACACCATGGAACAAATGCCATGTCCCCTCCGCCTTGATGGAGGGGTGCCTGCCCTACCGCCCACAATTAGGCCCTGACACATACTTCTTTGAAATCAGGACCGATAACACCCTGGTTGGAAAGTAAATCAGCCTCTGCATTCCCTTCACACAAAATATGATTACATATAACTAACTCAAAACCCCCAAGCATCTCCAAAGCCACTTCTAGAAACTCCCCCAGCTTCCAATTTTGTACTTGTTTAGACCTTAGCGCATTTATTACTAACAAAGAGTCCCCTTCTATTATTAGTCTCTTCACTCCCAATTCTTTACAAAGCTTCAGACCCAGTAGAAGGGCTTAGAATTTTGCAACATTTTTTGTACCTGCTGGTAGGGGGCTGGCCACCTTCCCCAGAACCAGCCCATTGCAATCTCTTACAATACAACCTATCCCAAATGGACTCAGATTCCCTTTCGATGCCCCATCAAAATTTAATTTTTCCCATCCTGGATCCAAAGGAATCCAGACCACCTTCCTTCTCTCTTCCACAGTAGCTACACCACCATTTCCCCCACTAGGAGGAGCATTGATCCCGAACCAATGCTTCAAGATCCATGAATCCCACATTGAAAAATTTCCTTTTTTTGAATTTAGTTCCACCGCTCTGGAATTAAAGAGTTCCATAATGTAGGCCTCAATTTTGCACTACAACTTGGGAATTGATAACTCCTTTTCCTGAAAAATGCACTTATTACGCTCTTTCCAAACTTCCCATAACACTAACGATGGACTCGAGACCCACAAATCACCAAAAACTGAATCTTTTAAAGGAGCAGGCCAAGCCTTTAACAATTCAATCAACTTATTAGGAAGAGCTAATTTCCAATGCAGTTTCACACAAATCCATCTCCAAATACCTTGCAAAAATTCACAATTCAGGAATAGATGATCAACAGTCTCCTCAGCAGCATGGCACAACAGGCATCTAGAGGAACCTTGAAATCCCAACTTGGCAAATCTATCCCCTATAAGAAATCTACCCTGCACCGCCGCCCAAGTAAAGTTTCCAGCTTTGGGAAGATAAACTTTATTCCAACACAAGGCAGTTGGAAAACTACGAATACTCTCCCCTTCAGAGGACAAAACAACATATCCAATTTTGGCAGAGTAGACCCCATTTGAAGAAGCATTCCACCTTAATCTATCTCGACCCTGCCTAAGCCACACCTGCCTTTTCAACATCGCCTATTCAAAAGCATCCACCTCTTGCTCTTGAAGACCTAAATTCTTGATAGACTTCCATTTATAGAAACCTTCCTCATTGGATGAATGAGTATTGAAGTAATCATTTACCTTGACACTCCAAGCTTGAATAGTCCTTTCCCGAACCTAAACTAAAACTAGACCCTCTGCCAAAATAGGAAGACCTTCCCATGAGTCCTCCCAGAACAATGCTTCACCCCCATATACTACCTCCCAGATTAAATAATCTATAATAAAGTCTCTTGAACTTTTAATAAAATTTCAGATATGAGAACCATTCAGAAGAGATTCAGCAGTAAAAAAACAATTTGGATCATTATCCAAATACTTAGCCCAAACTAACTTCACCCATTTCAGATCTAGTTGAGAATGAATCAACCATGCTAATTTCACCCCTAATGCCTTATTCTGCAAAAGAAGACTTTTAAGACCAGCCCTATCTTTTTCCTTGCTTTCACAAACCTTTTGCCATTTTACTAGAGGAAATTTTTTCTATTCTGAATTACCTTTCCAGAAGAAATCTTTCATAGCTCTATTCAAAGATTTACTAGCTCTACCTGACAACGACAAGTAAGACATCATGAAAATAGGAAGAGCAGAGATCACCAATTTGAGCATTGTTAGCCGACCAGCCCAAGATAGCCAACGATTTTTCCATGAGGAGAGTCAATCCTTACATTTTTTATACAAAGAGTTCCAAGTACTGCCATGCTAAACACCTTTAGCAAGAGGAAGACTAAGATATTTGCATGGAAATTGACCCATCTTAAAGCCCAACACTCTGAAAATCTGCATTTCACATGCATAGTTAGTGTTAAAGAAAAAACTTCTGATTTTGCAACACTAACCTCCTACCCGAGGCCAAAAAATATTGATCAAGAATTCCTTTTAGTCTTCTAGCTTCCCGAACCGAAGCCACACCGAACAACATTGTATCATTCACAAATTGTTGATGTGTGATGGAGGGGAGGCCACTTGTGACTTGAAGCCCCTCCACCCAACCAGACCTTCTAGCTTCCTCCAATTAATGCCCTAACACTTCAGCCATGATTATAAACTAAAAAGGTGACAAGGGGTCACCTTGACGTAATCCCCTAGAAGTCATGATAAATCCTTCAGGAGACCCATTTACTAACACCGAATATATCGAACATGCTACCCAACCAAAAAGCCAATCTAGCCAACTACTCTAAAAACCAAAAGCCTCCATCACTTTAAAAAGAAAACGCCAATTGACCCTTTCATACACTTTCTTAATATCCAATTTCAAGAGCATTGCAGGTTTCTTAGTCTTTTGAACTGAGTGAATCACCTCCTGAGTAATAATCACCACATCTAAAATCAATCTTCCCGAGACAAAACCAATCTATTCATCTGAGATTATAGATGGAAGAATCAACTTCAGCCTATTAGCCTCTACTTTTGAGAGAATTTTATAAAGCGTATTACATAAAGAGATGGGACAAAATTCATCCCATGACTCAGGCTTTTCTTTTTTGGGAATAAGAGAAATTAGCATATTATTTAGTTCCTTAAGAACCTTTCCAGACCCCCTAGAATCTTCAATAGCTTTCATGACCTCCTTCCCAAAAAACTCCCAACACTTCTAAAAGAACATAGTTGGAAAGCCATTCGACCCTGGAGCCTTCTCTGGATGAAAATCAAAGGTTGCAGCCTTGATTTCTTCCTCCATGAATTTAGCATTCAAAAGATCCAACTAAGAAGGGGAAACCAACTTTGGAATATTCTTAATAATCGCCCTCTGATCCACCAAATTTGAACCATCCCAGTCATTGAGGATATTTTGAAAGAAGGAAACCACATAAGCTTTAATCTCTTTTGAATCCTCAATAAGTTGACCAGTTGCGTCCCTTCTACAAGCCACCCTATTAATCTCCCTATGAGCCTTAGTAGAATTACATGGAAGAACTTTGTATTCCTATCCCCTGCACGCAACCAGACTTCCCTATATTTTTGTCTCCAAAAAAATTCTTCTTTTGCCAGAGCTTCATTAAGCTTCTTCGACAACTCCTTTTCCTTCTCAAAATAGGCATCATCCACCCCCTTTTTAAAAATTTCTTCAAACAAATCAGCTAGTTCTGCTTCCACCTTCACTCTTTCCTCAAAGATATTCTTAAAAGTGACCTTGTTCCATTTCTTAAGCTTTTGCTTTATAAATTTTAGTTTAGTAACAAGATTAAACATTTTGGAGCCTCCTGAAATACATTCCTTCCACTAGGATTCCAACAAAATCAGGATATTAGGGTCCTTGAACCACATCATTTCAAACTTAAAAGGACACCTAACAAGCCCCTTCTCCCCATCAATTTGAAGTTGAACTGGGAAATGATCTAAACCAGTCCCAAGGTTTATTCTACTATCCAGGCTAAAAAGAAAAGAACTTAAATTACCCTTAAAGAAAAATCTATCAAGCTTTTCTGCAGCAAAACCCCTTTCGGTGATTTGTCCAAGTGAAGCAACCATTACCCATTTGAATCTCCAACAACATGTTTCTCTCCACAAAGCTTTGAAAATCAATTTGTGAATGGAGAGCGCGACCCACACCTCCTCTTTTGTCTTCCAAATGAAAAATAACATTGAAGTCCCCACCCAAGATACAAAAATCTTGATTAAACCTATTGAGGACCTCATCCAATTATTGTCAAACCACCCTTTTAAATGCACTCAAAGAGGGACCATAAACATTTATAAGCAAGAAATGAAGATTAGAATTCAAGCTTCTTACCCTGCAAGCCATCCAATGACGCCTAGATGCAAGATTTTCCACCAAGACTGCTTGCAGTTTCCAGAGGGTTAACAATCCCCCCAAAGCACCTTCAACACCAACACTTGACCATTTCCAAAGCTTTAGTCTTTTGCTAAAGGTTACCAAATCCTGATCACCTAATTTTGTTTCTTGTAAAAGACAAATATCCGCCTGAAATTCTTCAATATGATGTCTGATAAGACACCATTTGTTAGGGGCATTTAAGCCTCTGACATTCCAAGTTAAGAGCTTCATTGTTGTTCAGGAAGAGTTGTGCTCTTCCCTAATTTCATCATTGAATTGATCTTCTTTTGGCTGTTGGCATCACCATCCCATCTTCACTTTTCTTGATTAGAAATCCATCCTCTCTTCTTATTCTCACCACAATCAGGTGAAGTCTTAGACATCCTTTTGATGGATACCCAACTTTTCTCTAACATTTGCCAGGTCTTGAGTTATTTTCCTTTTTTTACCAGACTGAGGGCTAAAAAACTCCAATCCCTCTTCATTCCCTTTCTAAAACTCATCAAAATTCATACCTTCTGGCATACCATCTTCCACTAAATCCCAAGAACTTGCTTTAGCTACTTCCGCCAAAACCACCAATTCCTTTCCAACTTCTATTAGGGATTTAAGCTCTACATTTCTTCAATTTCTGCCTAAAATGTCCAAAGCTTCCAAAATCTTATTATCTAGGGCCATATTTTGGGCTTCCCACTAGCATCCTCCCTAGTCTCATTAGCCAAAGCTCACAGACTTGAAGCAATCTGCAAGGGATTATCGAGCGAACCAGAACCAACATCTTGCCCCTTTTCACTAGGGATTTTAGAAACCTTAGAGGGAACTTCTTGTGCAGCATTGGTGGGAACATAAGGCATTTCAAGAAGATTACTCTTGATAACAATAGTCTCCCTTCGATGAGGACTATCAAGAGTCGAGGAGGCTCTAGATTTCTCTACATTCTAGAAAGACTCTTTGTAAACCAAAGTACTCACAAGGCTGCTACGAGTGAATGAATCGCACTCCAACTTCTAAACCCAATTCCCATAGTCAGTGAAAAGTTCAATCTCCTCCCAAATGTGTCGCACCGAATTATTCTCGACATAGATCCTTACATAGGATTGAGAAGCATCCTCTCTCTTCCTTTCTCCAGTGCAAACAAAGGTCCCCAAATGATTACCAATCTCCTCAATAATATTTGGCGCCTAGTATTCCACTGGAAGATTTAGAAGGCCATACCAGTCTTGAAAAATCTCCATGACATGCGTTTTTGGGTTAAAACTAGCCTTCCAACACCTCAAATAAAAACCACACCCATCCAGAACCCAAACACCGTTCACAATTTCATCCCTAACATCTCTAGAGGGACAAATAATCAAGAAATAACCGTTTTGTAGGGTTTTTAACTGCAATTCCTTACCCCAGCAATCTTTCCACCATTTGACCAGAAAATCCTAGTTAGGAACCGTGTCGTACCATTTACCAATCAGACCCAGATTTTCTAACCTTAAAACCTCAACATGAAGCTTTACTGAGCTAACCACTAAAGTAGCCCTACCACCTGGGATCTTGTTACCATTCTGTGAAGCCTCCTGACCAGAATCACCGCTTTGATCATCTTCCCTATCCTCCTCCCATTCCTTTTCTCCTTTTTAGTCACTTGAGATGAATCTTGCTACCCATGTTATAGATGCAACTTATTATCCATTGTTCCTGTTCTTGCAAATTTTGCAAAGTGGGCATGTTATTGCCACATCTCTATGCCCGGCAATAGATATAACCCTCCCTGGTAAATAATTGGCAATATTTTAATGTCCGTTCCAAACAATATACTACATCCCTACCCGGCAATAGATATAACCCAGAATTGCAATGATTATAAAATCAAGATGAATGATAGATCGCGGTTGCAATGAGTAGAAAAGAAATATCTAGGATTGTTTCCTCCCACCCATCCCTACGGGACACGAGACGTTGAATCCGCCGAGAAGTGTGCATTATGGATGAAATGGAGATTCTTCCTTTCAGCGCCCCGCTGATGACGAAGGAGATTGATCGACTCATTAATTATGGGTGGAGCAACTATAGTTTCCCACCCACCCGCCCCTACTATTCTAAGGGCATGAGGCCCTTTCTTTCATCCATTCCAGACGCGCGGGCGAGGCTTAGGCACGTTGAATAGAGTATGGTAGGGTGACCCGTTCGTTACAGCTGGAACAGCAGTGATGGAGGATAGGACACAAGCAGGTTCGGCTCCGGGCTTTCTCGGTTATTCCATCTTCTTGGTACCCACCACTTATCAATGTAGAGATTCCAGACCGCCGGATTGAAGGGCACTACCTCTTTTTGTATAGGAGCCTCGGCTACAGCAGCATTGGTCGAAGGAACATTCACTTATTCATTAGTGGCCTTATCCCATCCCAGTCATTCCGCCCATCTATCTCCTCCCACCCCAAACGAATTCCATCCAATGCAAGCCCATCCCACCCGCCCTCACCCCCCTCTCTACTGATGCCCACCGTCGCGACCGATGAGTACTTCCTGCTACTGGCCGGACGAATAAAACGAATACTCTTCTGCGGTTGCCCTACTATTCTAATGGGCCTTGAAGCAAGCGATTAAAGAAACAAAAGGGCTGCGAGCTCGGCCCGTAGGGCAGAATGCTAGAGAGAGGAATGCGAATCAAGAATGTTGCGCTCCCTCGACTACTGTAGATGGAGGAATGCTCGGAATACGAGAATGCTGTTACAAGACTCCTTGCCCTATCTAGAGTAGGGGGTTCGACAACAGGCACCCGCCAATGATTGATAGGGGTTCGTCTGTAGGGCGCCCGGAGCTTCGCTCTCAAGCCCTCTCTCCAACGATGCTATGGTCCTAGTGTGTGAATAAAAGTGTAAGCATTATATGTAAAGGGGAACAAAAATAATTCTTTCAATTTATTTTTTCAAGTGTGAGAACAAGTCTCATATTAAATATAAATAATATGTAATAAAATAAATTGTACAAGAGAAAAATATAATAGGAAATATGATGCAATTATTTAAGGATAATAATCTAGTTTGAGAGGGAAACTTTGAAAAAATTTCAAGAACACAATAATTTGATGACAATAAAATAATATCTAGCTTTTATATACCCTATTTATGCTTTGAATGTCACCTAGGCCTATTTAGATACCTAAATATAACACCTAGGATGACCTAATCATCTAAACAAGAATATAATAATGATTATATAACTTAATTAAGAGTTAAGGTAACCACAAGTTGACTACTCATAATCCTATGCACACTATAGTATTAGGGTTTAGGGTTTAGGTCTTCAGAATCTTTAGAGAAGTATTATCCTCAATGTTGATCAACTATGGATACTTTGACACAAAATTTTCATCTTTCTATGTGGAATATGCAATTGGAAAGTTCTTCCACTTAATGAGATACTCAATGATTGCCCTAGTCCTCAACTTATTTGTGCATTTTTAAAGAACAAACTTTAGATCCAAGATGATTATTCCTTCTTGATCTATCTCTAGCAACACTATCTATAGGGATCTATCAACCAATCACATTGTTTAAACAAGAAACATAAAAAATATTTGTATCTTTGTTGTTAGAAGTAACTCGAGCTTGTAGGCTACATTGCCATTATTCTACAAACTTTATTATGGGCCATAATATTTTGGTGACATGTTATTCTCAATTTTTTGCTTCAAGGACATTTACTTATAAGGTTACAATATTGAGAAAACATAGTCACCTACTTCAAAACTCTTTTTTCTATATTGTTGGTTAGCCTATTATTTCATTTTATTTTGTTTCATGACTAAATTGTCCTCAAGTCCTAAAGTACCTAATATTGATGATTCATGTGGTCTTCCACAAATTGAACTCTTAGTGTGACCTTCAATAATGATGTGATGGATTCAGGATGGTATCTATATAATGCCATAAATGGGGAATTTTTTTAATAAATATGGAAGAAGTGTTATACCACTATTCTGCAAGTGGTAACCAATCCACCCACCAAGTTTGCTTATCTAAAATGAAATAAAGTAGATACCCTTCTAAGAGCTTATTGACAACAACAAATTTCCCATATAATTAAGGATGGTATGAAGAGTTGTGAGCTAATTGAGTACACATACAAGAGAATAAATATGTTTGAAATTTACTAGTAAAGATAAGATCATGATCACTAATAATAACCCTTGAGGTACCATGTAGCTTTTGTATATTATTCATAGATGATTTTTCCATTGTAATTGCTATAGAAGGATGGGATAATACAATAAAATAGACATATTTGGTGAGACAATCCACCACTATCATAATGAAACTCTTACCTTTAGATATTGGAAGGAATGCAATGAAGGGCATGGATAAATCTCCCCACTGTTGGCTAGGAATAACTAAGGGCTAAAAAAAAATAGGTGTCTTAACTATATCTTCTTTATTTCTTTGACATACCAAACATTCTAATTGGATTTTTTTTCATGTCACCTTTAAGCCCCTCCAAAAATAAATTCTAATTGGAGCTCTTGGAGAATCTTGTGTTTGAGGGTGGAATTCTTGCATAGGTATAATGTCTCTTTATACCAAAGATTCTTCCTTATAACAAAAATTATATGAACTATTGGGATCATTTTGAAACTATTGAATGGGATTCCTTGCAACAATGTCATTCTATCACTATATTGGCTTATTCAACATAATATGCTTGTAATATTGAAATGATGCAAAATAATGCCTAATCATTCTTACATAGTGCAACAACCACTATATTGTCCTTCCCTTTACTATTGACAGTATCAAAGTAATAACGTGACATCTTAGTTACCCATTTTTGTTTCTCTTTAGAGGATAACCATTGCTCCAAAAAATAATTTAGGCTATCATGATTTGTCTTAACTTTGAAGTGTCTACACATCAAATATTCCCTCCACTATTCTATTGCATGAAGAGTAGCTAGTATTCCCTTCTCATAACTAGGTTTAAGTTTATTATTACCCTTCAATTGATGACTTTCAAAAGTAATGGATATACCTTCCTACATGAGAACTACTTTTATACTATTTCTTGAAGCATCACACTCCATAATAAAATCCATGGTGGTCTGGCTAGAAATAAAATGGAACACATAGCCTCTTTTAATCTCTCAAATGTTATATTAGTCATCTCATTCTATTAAACACCATCATTCTTCAGTAGATTTGTGAGGGGTGTTGCTATGCGACCATATTTCTTCACAAATCTTCTATAGTATCTAGTGTGTCTTAAGAAATCCGTTCAAGTTCTTAATGTTTTAGGAATAGGACACTCCAACATAGCCTTGAATTTTATGATCATCCTTTACTCCTTCATGATATAGTATAAGACCCAAGTACTCCACCTCTTTGAGACTAAAAGTACACTTGGAATGTTAAGCATAAATTCAATGTTGTTTGAGAACTTTTAATGATTGATCTACATGGTGTAAATGGTATTCCCATATCTTACTATAAATCAATATATCATCAAAGAATGCTAACACAAAATTCCACAAAAAAATGCTTAAAGTTGGAATTAAGTAAAAGTTTAAATATAGAAATAGCATTAGTAATGCCAAATTACATGTTGATAGAAACTCATAATAGTTGCATGAGTCCTAAATGATTGGGAATATCTTCTTGCTTAGTTCAAATTTGGTGATAACTTGATCTAAGATCAAGTTTTATAAAACCCATATATCAATTTTATTCATTTAGTAAATTATCAATGATTAGAATAGGAAACTTACCTTTGATGGTGTGCTTGTTGAGGTCTAAGTCAAAAGGACGTTCTAAGGCCCTTGATAATAGTATAGGTAAATTTGCAAAATTTTCAATTGAGAATAAGACATGTTACACATTCCAACATGAAACTAGATCAAGAGAGATTACAAAATAAGTAGCCAACAACAAACAAAAATCCTTGGAGATGGTTGCCTCCAGAAATTGAGAAAATGAGAATCCTATCCTAGAATATAAGGGGGACTTAAAATCCCCCACAAGTAGTTTTTACTTAAAAGCTACATTTTAGAAAATAAATTAAACAATATTCTAGTTCAATAGATTCAATTTTTGAGAATACCCTCTCATATTGCTAGTAAAATATGGCATGGTATTGATTTTCATATTATCCCAATTGAAGGTGATTTTGGTGGAATTATGACTATGTAGAATCTCAATCAATTCAAGGACAAGAAGGTGAAATCATCAAAATATAGCCTAAATTTTTATTTTTCTCACATTCTCAACAAAAAATAATAGATGTTATCCAATGTATATGCTCTAAAATCTAAAGTTTTCATAAAAGTTATATGGGAAATTTTAGCCATTTTCATTTGTAATCACTCTTGTAATTGGATGCTACCAAGTGACTTTAGTAGCCCTTTATTCCCCTTTGAAAAATTTGGTGGGTTGGAATACTTCTCTAATATTATGGTTGATCTATAATTTTTTATGAACAAAAGTGGTCTTATGGATGTGAAATTATCTAACAACCAATTTACTTGGACTAACAAGCATTTTTATGATGGCTTGATTCAATTGAAAACTAGATAGAGTTCTTACCTCCTAGTCCTAGGACATTATAGCCAATCTTTATTTGTCTACCATTCCTAGGATCGGGTTTGATCACAACCCTTTATTCTAAATTAGTCTTCACAAGTAAAAAAAGGACCATACCCATTTAGGTATGAGATAATGTGGACATCCCATCCTGATTCTAGGGTTCTTGTGGAAGATTGATGTAATACTCGTTATTTCTTTGTCATATTTTTTTAGCCAAGAATATTAATATCATTAGGGAAAAAGTAAAATATTGGAACAAGATTACTTTTGGAGACATATTCAAACAAAAGAAATATATATCAAGAGACCTCAAGGAATCCCAAGACATCATGGCTATTGGCCAAATGGATTCAAACACTTTCCTTCATAAAAAAGGTTGAGAGAGGATTGACACAAAATCATATTAAGGGAGGAAATATTTTGGAAGCAAAATTCTAGAATTCAATGGTTAATAAAAGGGGATAGAAAAACTATTTTTTCACTGATCAACTATTAAACATCGAAGAAGAAACATAATTACAAAGTTGAAGGAAAAGGATGGAAAATTGATTGCTTCATAAGAAGGGATTAGATTTGTAAGCACTACATTATTTGAAAATTTCTAGAAAAATATCCTCAAGATTATCCTTTTAATCTAAATAACCTTTTGGAGGTTATCCCTTCTATCTTATTTGAGGAAGATAATGAACACATGAAAAAAAGAGGTCATGGAAGTTGAAATAAGAAATATAGTCCTCTCTTTTAGGGATTTTAAAGCACCAAGACCTAGTGGGTTTCCTCTCTCCTTTTTTTATGACTTTTGTGATATTGTGGGTGGTGATATCACTATTGCTACTAAGGAATTCTTTAAATGAAGCAAACTAATAAGAAAACTTAATTGCACTTTTATTGTCTTGATTCCTAATAAAAAATATGTTGTCTCTATGAATCATTTCAAACCTATTAGCATTAGCAATGTTATTTAAAAAAGGTTTTATCCAAGATCATCATTCTCAAACTAAATCCACTCCTCCAAAAAAGGATCTCTCAAAAATAGAATGGGTTTAGATCCTTGGGCAATAAACCTTGGATTTTATTCTCACCAACTATGAGATTCTCCACCTAATGGACAAAAGCAATAAATCATGTATGATTCTTAAACTTGATATCTCTAAGTCTTATAAGAAAAAATCTTAGGATTTTATGCTTGATATCTTGATAATTATGGATTTGGGGGTAAACTTTTTGAATTGATCCAAGAATGTGTCACCACACCTAATGAAATCCATTCAAGTTCTATTTTATACCATATTTTAGCCTTTTTCCTATACCATTTAACCCATTTTCATATTCTATTTCCATACATTATCATACCATTTTGCCACCTTTTGCATATGGTTGAATATAAATAAGTAATGTTTAATTTAGTTTTCTAGATGAAATAAGTGAATAATAAATATTAGACTGTATTTACTTATATTTGCTATCATTATGTTGAAAAAATAATTTCAGCCAGATATCAATAAAGGTGGAGATAATAGGCTTCATGATAGAATTCATGTCGTCTTCATAACAATAAATCATTTCAACTATTAACAAAAAATAATATATTTGTACTCATATGGCACTAAATAGCATATATTATTTGTTGTTATAACTAATATAATTATGATGAACAAAGGCTAAACAAATGGCTATTTTTATGGCACAACAAAATCCTATTTTTATGGCTAGTTTTATTCCAACCCACAAGCCATAAATAATGCCATAAGAGGTGGCGTGAGAATAGGAGAAAATGCTATAAAATAGGGCTGCAAAAAATGTAATAGGTGTGGAAAAGAATATGAATAATATTAGAAAAATAAGACAAAAAAACAAACATGAGAAATGGAAGGAAGGACGTGAAAGTAGGGAATGGGTTAGATATTTGTTATATGCCTTATTTATGCCTTATTCATTATATAAGAGTGTGGTCCCATGGAGGGGGGCTTCCTTAAAAATCTCAGCGGGTGCTGCTTAGATTTTTTAGGAATATTTTAAAGTACATGGTCCCATGGATTTTAGTTGCAATTTTGCTTAAAAATTTAAGCTCTTAAATATAGGGAAGCTGGTGGTCCCATGAATTTAGTAGTGCACTGCTGCTTAAAATTTTAAGCTCTGAAATATGAGGAAGCTGGTGGTCCCATGGATTTAATGTTGCAATTCTACTTAAAAATTTAAGCTCAGAATTTTTTTTCTTCTATTTTTTAATTTCTTGTGTTTGAGATGTGCGACAAATGGCACACAAAACTCCTAAGCTGTAGGGGCAATTTCTAGCCCCACCCCATTTTCACCAGTTGAAAGATTCATCCCTATACTGTAGGGGCTCCTATTTTTCTGGAAGAGATTCCAATCAATCCCGTAGCACAATTTTTTTTTTCCATGGGACCTCCTGCTCCACGAAAATAGAAGCCCAAGCCCCCTCATGGGACCATGCAATAAGGCAATATAATAGAATTAAAGGGAGCACATTAGTATGATGGAAAATAGCACAACATGAAATATGTAATAGAAATAATATAGCAGGAAATAGGAAAGCTTGAAGATAGTGCAAAAATCAATAATGTAATATATTTTGCTAGAATAAGTACGCGAGATTTATGATTTGATTTTGTAACGGAGTGTTGCAACGACCCCATGGATAAAGAGGAGGGCCCACTCTCTTGAAATGGCGATGAATTTATTTTATGCTTTTTATTTAGTTTAAATTTAATATCATTTATAAATTGCAGTGTGTTGAATCAATTTTATTTAGGATTTAAATATAATGGTTTGTAATGATTTAGAATTTGTTGTCATTCTAATAATTCTTAGTTATTTAAAGTTATATTTTTATTTGCAACATTTTTAATGAGATTTAATTTTCTAGATGCATTTCATCAATACTCACCCACTACCTGCAGCCCTTGCACATACAACCACTACACCTTTTGCAAGTTTACACCCTCGGATTGACACTTAGACCAAACTAAAATTTTATTATTAAAACATTAAATCTACTTCACTCTTTACCCCAGTTTTGGCCTATCATTTTGGCGTTGTTGCCAAGGAAAGGTGTTAAAGTCCTGTTAGCTTAGTGAGATGAGTTAGGACCAATGTGTTAGGATGAAAGCTTGTGCAACTGCTAGCCTTGCCTAGGTGATTAGTCCTAATTTGTGTTGTTTTAAATCATATAGATACATGGTTTGATTTTGTAGGTAGATCATAGAAGACAAATTCATTTATATTCACACCAGTTGTTGTGAGTTAATTGATAGGTAAAGAAGTAATTTTGAAGAAATAGGAAAAAAACCATAAAAAATGTTGCATTTCAATAGACCTTACCACTGCCTTGAGACTACCATTTTCTTACCATGACTGCCCTATCTTGGTTGTCCTTTCCTTATGACCTTTGTCATGCTTGATTATGTAATATTTGTTTCTCTATACTTGGTATGATTGTCCTTGCCTTATTTCCTTCACTGTAGTCAATGGCATTTTCAAAAATCCTTGAGGGAGAAAGGTCACAAGATGAAGCACCATCAAAAGATCCCCTACACAATCCATAGGCATGAGGAAATATGTAACTAAACCAAAGAATCCTTGACAAGATATTTAAAGTTATTAGTAGCAAATTTTAGCAAATGATTGATGCAAGAGCATTCGGGCAAATTGGCAATCAACATCAACCAAAAACAAGCTTCAGGTTTGAATTTCAATTTTGGTGTGTTTTGGGGTTCATGTAGCATCTCTCAGCTTTGGAAAGCTCTTGGTGTGTTTAGATTTGCTTAAAGTTAGTTTTATTATATTGTCATTTTAAGGCTCTGTAGGCAATTTTCAAAAATTATTTCTGAAAAACTTGTATGGAATGGAGTAAAATACTTTGATAGAAGAATTCATGGAGGTAGCATGTGGAATGTGCAAAAAGAATCAAAGTCACACCTTTTCCAAATTGGGAGATTTTAACGTCGAAAGTTTGTTAAAAAAAATGTCAATAATTTACAAAAAGCTTAAAATTTCAAAATCCATGAAGGTTTGGAAAAAAATCCTTTTGCAGGTGTCCATGGGATACCATTCCAAGCTTGCACACCAATTTTTGTGTGAATTGGATAACTTTCATTTTCTCGCTTGTGAGCATCCAATTTTGCACTTCCAAAGCACCAATTTGATTAATTTTATTTTGGAAAGGTATTATGGAGGCCATGGAAGTCAAATATCATTTTTTATTTCATATTTAATTATTTATCTATTGCATAAATCATATGGGGGCGTTTGAAACATAAAAGAGGTAAAAACATCAAGATTTTAGAGCTTTTAAAATTCTCATAATAGAGAAAAACGCCCCTTGAGTAAAAGCAACATTTGGAGGAGTTTCTCGAAGTTTAAATGTCTCATTTAAGGCTGAATAAACATAGTATATGCAAAGCTATTCTTGGGGGAGAGTTGGGAGCCCATTCTTGGGCCAAAATTGATGATTTTAATGTATATTTTTGGGGGTTTTTGAAGAAAAAAATGTGGGAAGGAGAAGATATGCCTCTGTAGAGGTATCATTGGGAGTTTTTTGTTGCAGGGTTGAGCAACATCAGTGAAGAGAAGATAAGGCACCAATGTGTGAGAGGTGAAGAGAAAGATAAGAGCTATATGAAGGTTTGAACTGCAACAAAGAGAGCTTGGGGCAGCGAGAAGAAGTTACCGAAAGGGCCATGGTTCATTAATCTCATGTGTAGATTTTTGTATGCTCTATAATGGCATTTCATTTTGCCATTTGATGAAATTGTCATGAGTTTATTTGATGCAATAAAAAAATCAAAGTTTGTTTGCATTTGTTTTTGTATTGTGAGCGTTCTTTGTTGCAGCAAAGTTTGCATTGCATTGTGGGTTTCTGTGAGAAGCTATTTGTTTTGCATCAATGATATGAATATCTTGTGACTTGCTTCTCAAGATAATGAAAATAATTCTTTGTTTTTACAAGATATAAAGAACCATTCTCTTGATTTTGATCCACCTAAACACTCCTATAAAGAAAATTTTAAATTTTTACTGCCCCTTGTATAGTTTCTATACACAGGTTTCCTATTTCACCTTTGTTATCATAACTCGTGAATATCTTAAAAACTAAATCTTGTCTTCTTCATCTTGTATTCTCATTATGGTGATTGACATATACTAGTGAGAAAGGTATAAGGTCCTTCCTTTCCAGTCGATTTCCCATCATTGTCGTACATTGATTTTCCTCTACCATTGAATTTACCATGATAGGACTACCTGCATCACTTCCCTATTCACAACCAACACTTTCATAGCCTCCAAAAGTGATTTAATTTGCCTACTAACTTGTGTTGGAGAAAGAATATCAAAAGAAAATCTAACACAACATTGTCTCCCATAGACAACAGTACTAATTGTGATAGGGTGAAAATACTTGTTAGAAAATGAGCAGTAAACAAAAAGAGTGCAAATAACAACTAAAAACACCCTACACCTCAAGATTAGCCCAATGATTAACTTAACTAAGCAAAATGAAAGATTTCACCTTGTTGAGTTGTCCATTGGTTGGCCCTTCGATCTTCGATGTTGTATGCTCCTTGGATGGCAAGAGATGTAAGCTATGAGATGAGATGAGGATGGAAAGATGAGTGAAAATGGATGCAAGTATGAAAATATGGCTAAATATGGCTCAAGAATTTATTTTTTTGCAAAGTTTGGCTAGCATGAATGATCTCCCCCAAAATGAGAGAAAAGAGGGGGTATTTATAGAGAATTTGGAATTCTCTAGGGAAATGGATGGCTGAGATTGAGCCACCAAGATCAAGATGTAGGGCTAAGGTGAGTTGAGAACTCACAAGCCCTCACATCTCGACATGTGGCATGTGAAGTGGCTTGTAAGAGATGATGTGTACATGAGGTGGAAATAGGGTACATGACATGGAGGTACTACAGAGTACCTTGGGATTGGACAAGATCTCCCCATAAAGGAGGTCCTTGTCCCCATGTGGGTGAGAGGACATGTGAAGAATTAAAAATTCCTCAAATATTCTTATGGGGATGAGATAAGGAATTTAAAATTTCTTTAAATGCATTGGGGGATTAAATGTGAATTAAAAATTCACATGGGGAATGAAGTGTCTTTTTCAAAAAAGATAAAGTATTTAATAAGGTTGACTTATGACACATTCCATAAATGACATGGAGACTTAATTAAGTGATTAAGGTTGTGCAAATACTTGATTAGACAAATTAATGACATATTAGAAGAGGGTTAGATTTCACATGTGACTTGATGTGACAATTCAAAGATCACATGGGGAAGACAAAGGAATTTAATATTCTGTGGAAGGATAAAAATAATTAAAAATTCTTTGAGAGGTTGATTAGGCTAGTTAATAAAAGATTAGATGAGGGTTAGGTGGCTAAGAGAGATTAGAGGCCAACTTGCAAAAGTTGGAGGATGTGACACATTCTAATCAAGGATTATGCATGTGCACATCCCTAATGATAAGATCAGGAAAATAGTTAGGATTAAGAAAGTGATGTGACATGAAGGGAATTAAATAAATGGCATATTTATTTAATTCATTTGATGAAAGGGGAAGGTATTTAATTATTTAACTAGATACCTTAGGGAATAGAAGAAATTTAGAGATATTAATTAAATAATAGTGATATTACTTAATTAATGTGGATAAGGGGGTGTTTAGATGAAAAGGGATAAATTTGGATAAATTAAGTGTCCAAATTTAGGTGTCTACACTAACATCAAATCTATTGCTAGTATCTCCTCATATTAAACATTTATGATGTATAGAGGTTAACAGTCATTCCATATTCATGACTGTTATATACATACATTTGCCTTCTCCTCTGGAATACCTGTCATTTAAAAAAAACCTCCACTCACATACCCTATTGAGTGGTCTAAAAGAAACAAATATATTATTATAAAGTTATAATCATACTATTCAAGGACTTCTTGTATGATTATTTTTAACAAGACTTATTCAAAGATTCCTCCAATAGTTGGTTTCTACTTGATTCAATGGACATCCTACTCTCTTTGACAAGTAGCTCACACCCTATAACTCTTTGATTGAGCTCTTTGGCACATGATGATGAATTGCTCTTGCTAGCAACAAAAAATTAATAGGGTTTTATAGACCATTAGATAAATAATCCAAAACCTTGCAAATCGTAGGATTGTTCCAAATGGTATTATGTAAATGAGTGCCAACATTCTTGACATGCTAAAAAAATACACTGTCACTTAAGGAAACACACTTAGAACACATGATTTCTCACTTTTCCCTATTTATTTTATGCTTCCCTTTCTTATAGGGTCTTGATCATTAGCCCTCTGATTATCATAATTGGGGAAATATTTGCATTCCACTGGTGTCTTTGTTGCTTCTATGATTAATTTCATAAATTGCTTTCTTGAATACCCAATAAAAATAAGAGCTTCTACATTTTTTCAAATAGAAAGTACCACCTTTATGGAATTATGGGTTTGGATTCTCCTCAAGATCACAATAAAGAATGACACCATATTCATTATCCATCAAAGGTACTTTCCAAATGCATTGACAGTCAAGAAATACAAGTAAAAGATTATTATTTTCATACCATGGATAAATGTCTTACTCTACATGAACTCCTATGTAACTACACATCTAGAATATATTTTCACTCCATGAGAAATAGTTGAATCATATACAAGTGATTTATTCCCAATTACGGCTTCATTTGGTATATCACTTCAAAGAATAATTGAAGAAGCTACCAAAATATATTTAAGCTATCCTTGTTTTGTGCCTTCATCTTGACTTAATGAAACACTTCTTTGTCTAATGCCTCTTCCATGCTAAATGCCCAAGTTTTGTTATAACTTGGATCACAGGAACGCTCTAACTTCAAGCTACTACCACTTGTCATATTTCAATCTTCAAAAACTACATCTTGTATGTTGCTACCAAGGTGTGATGTTGTATGTTTATGATCTTGATGATAATGGTTGTTGCCAGGTCCCACATCTGACTTTACCTCTTTCTTATCCTTATGCATGATATTTCAATGTTGGATTAACTACCCTTACAAAAGATACAAAAAAAAAACGTAGCCACCAAATAAATTGATATTCTAGGATCTTTGGCAAGTGTAGCCCTCACATACTCTTCCCACAAGTTATAGACCTTGATTTTATATGATAAAAATCAGCTTGGTTCCCAACCAACTGATTCACAAAATAAGAAGTTGATTGAGCATCATATTGAGCCAATCCCTTCACTTTTGAATCATACCATTGTTCCTTATTTTGTTCTTGTTTCTTCCCCAATAATGTCACTGAGCTAGCCTTTAAATAGTGATGATTGTCTTCTACTTCTGAAAAATCTATGACCATTGTGACCTTCTGTCTGTCTTCTCATTTAAGGGACCTAGTTCAAGAATAAGTATACTCAACAAACCAGGAAGAATCAATGATATTGCTGATGAGATTGATGGGATTGCACTTATAAGGTAACCCTATCATGTAGTGTTTGGAATTTTTCATAGACAAAGGAGACATGTTGATCAATCAAATCATGTATCATGATACAAGGAAAGATAAACAACTCACTTTTAATATATGTTTATGCTAATATGGAAAAATCTCCATATTTTTTCTTTTATATCCTTCTTCTCAAAGCTCTTTGTCTTCAGTTCTTTTGGCAAGCCTAATACTCACCAATTCTAACCATCTAAATTTTTTGAGAACAAAATGACTATAGGTTCATAGAAATATTGAAAATTGTATGAATTCGGCTCTAGGTCTTGTATCCCTCTATCTTACCACTAAAAACTCTATTACTATCACTAATAACACCATATAGAAAGACACAAAATTATAGAAAAAATAACCAAGGGGCATTTCAATGGCTATTTGACAACATTTACCGACTTTACCATATTACATGTTCATTATATTTTGGTGCTCACTCAAACACAAGTGTTTCAAAAGAAAAATGATAGTAGTATTTGCATTTAACATTGAAAGCCTTAATAGTAAATGATGGTTTTAACAAGTTTTGGAACTTTTACTAATTTTGAAAGGGATTCAAGAGACAATACACCTGTATTCTATTGACTTCATGTATATTATCTTGTATGGGAGGAAAATGATGAACTTTTGGGGACCTTCAACCTTCTCAACACCTTTTACACTTATCGTAAATAGATATCTGTGTGGATTTTCCTCACAAAATTGCTTTAAAATCTCACAAACTAAAACAAACAAAACATCCACATTGCATGCCCTAAAAATCCTATAGTTGAGTGTTCAAGCAAATTAAAACCCCATGTTCTCCTTCAAAATGGTGTTTGACACAATCCTAGCTACCATAGTAGTTTGCTAGTTGTTGTGCAAAGAGTGTTGAGGTAGTGGAAACCCTAAAAACTTGACTTGTTCTCATTAAAATCATAACGCTTATCAAAGATAACTTCCCTCCAAACATACAAGCACATGGACTAGAAAAAGTCAAATGAATTAATAGGCCATGACTATACTCTTTTAAAAACTCATTATTAGCTTGTTTAGAAGGCTATTTTGAACCTAAAGGAGTGAAAATAGTCTAACAAACCTAAAATAATCTCAACCTAATAATTTAAAAACCACTCCTAAGTTTAGATTAGGTGAATAAATTAAGGGAGCCCAATAATTAATTAATAATTAATTAATTATTAGGTGATTAGCTATTTACTCCAATAGTTAGGACTAATGAATGTTTTATTCATATTGCTAAAAATACAAATATTTTGTAATTAGTTTCTATTGTTTTTTATACCTTTGTGTTCTCTCAAATTAAAAACTAAAAAATGAGGGGTTTAAAAAATACAAGAGATGATAGAGTAACTCAAAGTTGGAAAAATGCAAAAAGTTCTCTTACGTGGAATTTTTTGTTTGAGATTAAAGAAAGCTAGACAAGTGGGTGTATTTTGGCTAACACTTTCCACCAAAGTGCATTCTTTAATGCTCAAGTCAAGGGTCCAAAAAATGAAAAGTGTAGTTTGGTGTTTGATGTCCTTTGTTATGATAGTTTAAAGCTATAAGAGATGTAATATTTTCATAATCCATATTAGTGAGAATAATACTCTTGGATACAATTGTGATTGTTTTTTACATAAAAAACTATGATTATAAGAGATTTATTCCAGGAGAATGTTGGATAATGCCAAGATCAAAGACCTGAAAATATGCTTCCATAAGTGAACAAAATAAGCACAATAGTATTTCTATCAATACAATATGAAGAGTGTGTAAATACAATGACCAATCCTTGCTTATATAGGCAAGGATGAGGAGGTGATAAGGTAGGATTGAAAATCTAACTACCTCTCCAAAGATGGAACACTTGTGAGCTCACTTGACAAGTGTGCGAGCAAGTGCCAATAGGTGTCTTGAGTCATGAGGACGAATGTCTCAACCATATGAAGTGAGACAAAAGCAAAAGAAACCTAAGTAAACGTAAGCTAGGTATGAAAAGGTCAATCCTAGAAAGGTGATATAGCTAACTAGGTATGATAATGGCTCTATTTACACTAACACCCTCCTTAAGTGTAACTTAGGGAGTAATATGTGCACTAATGATGGGTCTCAACTATGAGGCCATGTTAGGTACTCATGTACAAATATCTTATAGAGTAGAGTAGAGAAAAAAAACCTAGTGGAAAATAAAAGCCCCTCTCAAAAAGAGAAATGGTGCAATGAAATAAAATGTACAAGTGAAGAAGATAGAAGGACTCACACAAGTACAATAAATGTTCCCCCCCTAGGAGATAAAAAGAGAGACTATGAATCCCCCCATAAGATCATAGAACCTGCAATGTTGAGTGATGCTCAAAGAAGAATGCAAAATATGATCCATGAATGTCAAATAACATTTCTTCCTTGTGGAAGAAGAAAACTATAGATAGGTGCATGTGACATCTTCCCATATGAGAATAATGAAATTTTGAATGATTCACAAGATCCAAAAACAATGGTGAAATCTCTAAAAGCTGCTCAAATGCTCCATGTGAAGGTTGATGTAGAACAAAAACCAAAGATGTAGATGGGTTGATGGCATAATTGATGTGGTTGTCATCAAAGGTGCCTGCCAAATCTATAAAATGGGATTCACTAAACAAGTATGATATGCCATGTAAGTAATAATCCCAATAAGCTATTGTAGAAACATAACTGTAAATATCCAACTGCCCTAAATCATGAGAAACTAATGATGTAGGAATACTCAATACCGAAGAAGCAGAATATGAAGGAGATGTGATATTAGTGTAAGGTGAAGCAATCAATGAGGATCGAACTCCAAGATTTAAATAACTATATTGTATCTTCTTATGTATGTTGAAGGTATTAGTGTCATCTATACTCAAACTATCATCAAAGTCGGTAGAACCAAACGAAGAAAAAGGAATACAATTTAGAATCATGGTCAGCTTGACCCATGGCAATGATGTCTCTACTCTGAAAATAATTGATGATCACAGAATGTGATGTGAACTCAATTGTTTTTGTTGCACCATTCTGTGTAATTTGATAAATTTAAAGGAGATTATTGGATAAGGAAGGTATATAAAGTACATCATTGAATGTTCCTTCTCCAATTTGAATAGATCCTTTCTAAAGAGCTAACATATAGGTGTTATTCATCATCAATATTGGTGGTAAAGAACAAGGATCAAATATAGAAAATAATTCCCTAGATACAACCATGTGGTGTGATGCCCTAGAATCAAGAAGCCACTTGTGTGATGTGTTGTTTGCAAAAGCAATGAGTTCCATACCTTTATTCTTATCCTTTGTTGAAAATGCAGATGATGTGGATGCAGAAAGGGAAGAATCACTTGTCTTAGACAATTGATTTTGTTGAAGAAGAGTCTTCAAGTTAGCAATTTCCTTTTTGTAGCATTGGTGTTCTTCATGCCCTAGTCTCTTAAAATAAGTACATTTGGGATTGTACTTAGAAATTCTCCCTTTTGATGAGGGGGATGAATCTAATGAAGTGTCTGATTTTGATCCCTTATCTTGATCCTTATTTTGTTTCTTTCCCTTAGATGATTGAGCAACTAATGCTTGAATTTTTTAAGAGGGGATAAAATCCACAAAGATTAATTTAGATTGTTATCTTGTGATTCTATCACAAAACTATTCAAAATAAGGCATTGCATTTTCTTTTCTAAGAGCATCTATTGTAGAGTAGAAAGAAAAAAGCAAACATTTGATAAGGATCTTTTAGGTTTGACAGAATTAAGAAGACACGTTCCTTGTTTTTTTTTTTTAACCATAATCTTGAAGTCTAAAAAGCAAGGACTTGAATTAAACAAAGAAATATTTAATAGAAGAGAAGGAATCATGAGACAACATTGTTAATTCTACATCTAATTGTAGAATCTTGAATTCCATCAACTTTACGAAAGAGATCTCAAATTTGACCCAACTTTAGAATCTTAGGAGTTGTACAACTAGAAATATGAAATTGCAAATTATCAAAAACAAGATGACCTATTAAACCCATTGCTTCATCTAACTTGTTTTGATAATTAAACTACTCAAACTCTTTAGTAAATTATATTTGTTGTCCATTTATCATTTTCCATAATCCCTTAGATTGAAGTAGTTGTTGTACTTTGACTTTCCATGTGTGGAAATTACGTGGTGTTAACAAGTCAATTTTTGGATCCATGATGCACACACAAAAAGGAACTTGAATTGTGCCTTACCAAATCCCCCAAAATTATATTATATTTAAATATAGAGCCCCCAAAAAGATGCAAGATAATATTTCCAAGCTTTTGTGAAGTTTGGAAGTCAAATCACCTGTTTATAACTCACAAAGATTTTTACAAATATAGAAAATGGGCTTTCCAAAACTTAATTTTAACTAGAAATTTAGAATCCTTGCAAAATTCTAATGAATTTCAAAAAAAATGTTTGTTAATTTTCAACAAACGTGGTGAAAGTTATGTCCAATCGAAAACCATACAAATTACACTAATTTTCAGAGGTTAAAAAATAGATTATAAATTACAACTTTGAAAATATCTTGACATTGAAATGTTAGCGACAAAACCAACTTCCCATCGATTTTTCACACTTGAAAAAATACCCCCTATTTGCAAGTTATGCAAAAAAGAAAAAAAAAAAAACTTTACAAACAATTTAAATTTCTCAGATGGTCTGTTAATCAATAGCATAAAATGTTATAGTTTACTATAAACCATTAAAGGTTAGAAAAATTGTTTGTAGAGTTATACATTGAATGCTAAAAAAGGAGTGGAAGACTGAGTCTTTCTTAATGAAGTCATTCTCTAACGACTATAAAAAACTCAGGGAAGCCATGTGGGTCTGGGCATTGCTTGAAGAGGGCAACAATTGTGAATGCAAGTCATGTGGGAGAACTAGGTGCTTATCAAAGTGAGTTCTTTAACACTCCTTTGCATTCACAAAGTGACATATGTTTGGTCAAAGTTGGATACTACTTAAAATAGAGGCCACGGTTGGTGAGATGTGAGTCGATCAATTGTGAAGAATCAACCAAGTCATCGGCACCTCGTGGATTTGTGTGACCTGATTGATTTGCTAGTGGTTAAAGGGAGGGCACACTTAAGGTTGTGTGGGAAGTGGGCATGTAAACAACATACATCTTAGAATAAGAGCACCATGAGGAACACCTATCAAATTCTTTGATATTAAGTGCCTATCGAATGTCTTATGAAGTAAAATTGAATCACTTGGAAATGCAAGCGATTAGTCACCAAGGGATTCAATGGTTGATGGTGTCCCGTAGGGTTTAAGCTCGTTTAAAATGAGAGATCACAAATGATGCATAACCACCAAGAGTAGAGGCTTGGTATAGATGCCCAGGTTGGAAAGCAATCAAAATTCCTCTATGGTGTAATGACTAAGACATGCAAAATTCAGGTTGATGGAGGATGTAGGCTACTATTGTCTCCAATAAGGTTGTGTAGATTTTCATAGATATACCTTAGAATATGGCATGGCTAGGAAGAATCACATAGAGGAGGCCACTTATGATACAATCACATGTAAGCCAAATAACATATGCTGCAAACACTCTGAAACGCTCTAAATAGGCCAAATGGCCAAAAGTGCTTGCAAATAGGCCAAAATGCCAAAAAAATGCCTATAAGAAACTATAATTTACAAGCAAAAAATTCAACCAAATAGGTTGATGGGCCAAAAATATTACAATAGAGATTCTTTTTGCAAAATACAATTTTTTATCCAATGGATAGATTAGTCGAGGGTTAGATTGGCCCTCTACTATTTTTTTATTTTTTTACAACTTTTGTACAATTAAACAGAGGCCCAAAAAATTGCAAAAATTGAAAATCATTTAAATTGAGAAATGAATTGTATTTTTAAATTTCCTGAGCCTTCTAGACACAATGACAATGTCTATTTGGCTATATGATGCTCCGTTGATAGGGCTATATATGAGAGTCACCTCAATGCGAGAAGGAACGTGATCTCATGGCTTTGATACCATGTTGGAGAATGCCAATATTGAAAAGAGCTAAAAATAGACTTCCATAAGTGAAAAATAAGCACAATAGTACATCTATCAATACAATGTAAAGAGTGTGTAAATACAATGATCAAGCCTTTCTTGTATAGGCAAGGATGGGGAGGTGATAAGGTAGGAGTGAAACTCTGACTACCCCTCCAAAGATGGAATGCTTGTGAGCTCACTTAACAAGTGTGCGAGAAAATGTCAATAGGTGTTTCAAATCATGATGATACATGTTTCAACCATATGAAGTGAGACAAAAGAAAAATAAACCTAAGTAAACTTAAGCTAGGTGTGAATAGGCCAATCCTAGAAAGGTGATTTAGCTAACTAGGTATGATAATGACTCTATTTACACTAACATAGAATACTTGGATATGTTTTCTTAATCTATAACTTTTCACAAATTATCTTAGTTAATTGGAAATATAAAACTATAAAATATCATTTAAGAATGACATATGTACAAATTATTTCATTAGACAAAGACTCTAAAACACAATTTAAGGGTGAGTTATATTTTTAATTTTTCTAGAAATTTCATGATGGATTTTCAAAAGCTAAAGCTCTATATGTCTTTCCAAATCATTTTAGATGTTAAATCCTGACAATTATGTACTATTTTTGTAAAAATTTACTACTAATGTGAGATACCCTAGTTTCAGGCTATAATGAACTTGATTCTCTATCTCATTTCCAATATTTAAAGCATCCTTCTCAATTCTTTAGGGAAAAATACATTTGAGATTGTTATTTAGGGTTTAGGTTATTTTAGGCCAACATTGTTTAACAAATATTTTTTCATAATGTGCTTTATGTTATCTATGTATTTTATGGTGGAAATACAACCAAATTATCTTGACCATGTTTTGCAAAAGTTATTTCAATTGTTTAAGAGTTTAAAAAGTACTTTTATTTTGTTGTCTCTACTAGAAGTGTTTTATTTTAACTTGATGGTTTCTACAATGCATGAATGATGTAGAATGGACTTGCTATCAAGGTGGAGAAGTTTAGTAAGCAAATGAAAAAAGAGGAAGAATAGATGCAATAATATTCATTGAGTTGAAAGGTAAATTTTTTTCAAAGAACATGTTAAAGTAAAATACTTTATTGAAATAACAAAAGTTTGTAATAATAGAAACCCAAGTTGGTTACATAATCACAAATAGCTTTTTTCTCTTCATGAACCATTTTATAATCACTAAAATATCTCCATTGTATACTAGCTAAGATTTATCATAAAATACACAAGAAACAAACAACATAGTGAATTTAAAATATTGTCTATTTTATATTTTAAATATCTGGTTTTGTGAAGAATACCATTCAACAATAACCCTTTGATGCATGTTGAAATTGAGAGCATATACTTGAATATGCCATTCTTTTAATATGTAATGTAACTTCATCATTGGCTAGATCATAGTTAATTTGGATTTTAACTTTATTTTTTATTATTGTAGTTATTTCTAATTCCAAACAAAATATTCTACGAGAGGGAGTATGGAGATCCCTAACTTGTGCATATCTTGCAAAATCCACTATAAGAACTAAAATTTATGTGTAGTGCCCCTCCAGTTGCTATTATGTATTTCTGATTTGTTCGGGCTATTAGTCGGTACTTTTACTATGATAGACCTTGATATTTTTTATTGTCTTATGATCGCTAGCTTTAGAGTGATGTGGATGTTATTCTGTAATGAGATGATGCACTATATGGATGTTATGTTTCATGTTATGCTTTTGATTAGCATAGTTGTTGATATTGATATATGCTTATCTGTTGATTAATGATGCTTTAATTTCGTCAGTCGTGATGTGACTGTATAGGTGAAGGGACGGGATTACATCACTCGCATGCAAACACTCTGTGATTCTGTGATTTCTCTTCACGATGTGATTGTTATGTTTATCCATGTACGAAATTTGTTTTGATTACAGGATTGTAGGTACAGGACATCGTCTCCACCTGGCTTCAAAGGTTTGAGCGTGTCCATATCCCAACGGTATTGTTGATTGAGAGGTGGTAATGAAGTTTCCTTGTCAAACCACAACCCTGTCATAGTGTGTCGTCAGTTTGTGTCTGGTATGTTGTTGGGTCATGTCGTTTTTGATGTTTTGATAATTTATTATTGGTGGGAAGTATATGTGAAAATTAGTGATTGTATGTTTTAAATGTTATTTATTTAGTTTGGAGTAAAGTTGTTAAAAAAACTTTTAATTTAACTTAATTAATTAAATTTAATGTATTTGGTAAAGTAAATTAATCTTTGTGATTAAAGTTATTTATCAAGTAAATAATTTAATTAAATAAATTTTAGTTGTTGAGTAAATAATTTAATCTATTAAATTTATTAAGTGAATAGTTTAATTGTATTTGTAAAGTGCATAAAGCAAATGATTTAAATCTATTTTGAAATGTAAATTTTGTTTTAAATTATTAAAATGTAAAATATTTTGTAAATGCATGAAAAATATCTATGGTGGTTGAAAGGGAGATATTTGTGAAATG
>VDFB02270670.1:103122-141957 GCA_007258455.2 Sequoia sempervirens
TGTCAGCAGCTGGTGGAAGCTCTTCGAAACAATTGGTAAAAAATGGGCCCTGGATGCAAGAAAGGTGGAAAATGAGTTGCAAGAAGCCCTCCTAGATTCTGAAACAAGGTTGTAGGAAACCCCAAATGATTTACTATTGGGGGAAAGGATGGTAAGTGCTAAGGATGGTCTAAGGAAACTCTAAACTCACAAGGTAAATGGTCTGAAAGTGAGGGCTAAGCTTAACTAGCTGGCCTGTGGTGATAGGGGTTCCAAATTTTTCTTCAAGTACCTTAAAGAGAAGAGTATAAAGGAGAAAATTGATCAGATCTGGGATGGGGAAAGGTTGCTCTCTAATCAAGGGCATATTCTAAAGTAGTTTCAACACTTCTATAAAGATCTCTTCACTTCAGAGGGGGGCTCAGCGGAATGCATTAAGGCAAGGGACACAATTCAAAAACTCATTCCAAAAAAGATTGCTAAAGATGACTCGACCAAGCTCCAGGAAGCTATAAGCAAAGAGGAAATCGACAGAGCCATTGATTTGATGTGCAATGATAAATCCCCAAGCCATGACAGCCTCCCTATTGAATTCTACAAATGCTTTTCAGATTAGGTTTGCAAAGATCTGCTCCAAGTTTATGATGAGGCCTTGGAAAGAGGGACCTTGGGTAATATGATCAACAAAGGGATTATAAAAATATTTCCCAAAGGGGGGGATAAAAGACTAATAAAAAACTGGAGGTCGATAACACTCCTTAATGTTTCATACAAAGTGTTGGCCAAGGTTCTTGCTCTAAGGTTGACCAACATTCTCCCCAAATTTATCAACAGTACTCAAACGGGCTTCATCAAAGGAAGGTACATTCTTGAGAATCTAATCACAACCTAGGAAGCTATGCAATGGGCCAAAGATTCTCAGCAAAATGCCATGATGCTTCTTCTGGATTTTGAGAAGGCATACGATAGAGTTGAGTGGGAGTTTTTAAGAGGTATTCTCTAGGAATTTGGTTTCCCAAGCTTGTTTTGTAAGATGGTGGACGTCTTACTCAAGGATGACAATGCACATGTTGATGTAAATGGAGCACTATCTGAGGAAATCAGATTGGAGGCAGGGATGCCCCCTGGCGCATGCTCTTTTTGTAATTGCTTCAGATGCCCTTTTCTATTTGTTGAGGGAGTCTTATGTTTCTCCTAGGATTAGGGGCATTAGACTTCCTAATGAGAAGGAATTGCTTAATGTTTAATTCACTGATCATACTACTCTTTTCACAGAGTTAGACAACCTGAACATTGAATCTCTAATGAAGAAAATGGAGATATTCTGCAAGGCCTCTGGGGATAAATTTAACAATAGAAAATCTATTGCTCTTGGGTGGGAGAGAAACCCACCGGAATGGTTCAAGAGCTTCAATTTTCAATGGGGAGGACCTAACCTCCAAGTGAGATACCTCGGTATTCCCTTTGCTATCAACCCCAACCTCAAGGAAATGTGGAATTGGATCAAAGGTAAAATTGAGAAAAAGCTTGATAGCTGGAATAAGTAGTATCTTTCCCTTGTAGGAAGAGTCCAAGTTTTTCAGAAGATACTCTCATCCTATAGTATTTATTTCGCCTTTGTGTGGTTCTTCTACAGTTACCAGGTTAACGAGATCCAAAAAAAGATAAGGAGTTTCCTTTGGTTAGATGGGAAAGGAAAAAGGAAAAAACATGTTGTGTGTTGGGACTGGTGTTGCCTAGGTAAGATGCAAGGTGGCCTAGGACTTAAAGATCTAAGATTGCAAGGCATATCTCTTGTGACAAAGTGGATTGTGAAAGCTTTGGACAATAACGAGCCCTGGAAGGTGCTAGTAAGAAATAACATCATCGTGGTTGTCCCTAAACAAGCAAAAGCTTCCCTTGAGTGACATTCTTATGAGTAAATTCTCTATGTGTCCTAAAGGGTTGGTGGTTTTTAGGAGCCTTTGGAAGGCCTGGGAGTTAATCAAACACAATGCCCAGTTCAATTCTAGTGACATAATCCTTAAGGACAATGTTAACTATCAATGCTTTAGCTCCATTTGGTGGAATGTGTCTCATAATCATAAACCCCTCGCCTTGCTACAGGGCTATTCTACTAAGAATTGGTGTCAAAAAGGCATCAAAACCTTTGGAGACAATTTTGGTCGAAGGGAAGATAAAGAGATGGGCTGAATTAGCGACGAAATTTGACCTCCTAGCCTCAAACTTCATAACATACTCTACACTAACAGAGGCCTGTAAGGATGTTGTCTTCCCCCGAGATTCTAGGAGGGCCCTTGATCTGACCAGGGATATTGTTTGGAAGGGAAAAGATCCTATCTCCAAGCTGAAAGCAAAGGATATCTACAAAGAACTAACCTATGTTAACACTATTTTTGAACATTTGAATAGTTGTTGGAATTTAAACTTAGATAAAAAAGATTGGCAAACAATACTAACAGATGTTTGGTGTAGTGGTCTCAAGCCAAAGAAATCTTGCTTCAGGTGGTTAGTGTTGCTTCAAAGAATTCCTTTTAAAGGCATTTGTGAGGATATTGATATCTGCAATATTTGTAAAACTCCAGAATCGGTAAAGCACATTCTTTTTTACTGTCATTATGCTAAAGAAATGTGGAAAGTTTTGTGTTGTAATGTTAAAATTTGGGATACTAATGATAAGTTGGTTTGTAAATATGTGTTAATCTATGATAGGAAAATGAGTAAAAATTGTAATTTTTTTTGGATTTTACTGTCTACAGAGATTATGTGGCATAACTGGAAAGCTAGGAAAGATGAAAAATTCAAAGGCACTAGGAGATCCCTTACCGAGTCTGCTAAAAGACTCACATTTCTACATGTTGCATTGTAGGTATCATTGCACATTAAGGTTTTGCTGCCCAAGTTCGTCAATCTTGTCAGAGATGGATCGAGGAGGATCAGCAAGGCTGAAGGCAGGTGTGGGCATGAGATCTTCTTAAATGTTATTAATGAGTTTCAAAGGGATTTCAACATGGCAGTAGAGGTGCAAGATAGGCTCAGGGGAAGGCACCTAGTCAGTCAAACTCAATTGAACGCTCAATCTATGGGTGAGGATGTTGAAAGTGGACAGACAATGGCTAGAGATAACAGGGGGGAGGCTAAAAGCTTTAGCAGGACGGTGGTTGGACAACAATCAGCTTGGGATTGGCATTAATTTTTTTCTTGTTTATATGTTGGGAAGCTACTTCACTTATCCATGAAATATTGTATTTGATACTATTGTATTTATATCTATCTTAGTCTGATTTTGCTGGGCAGTTCATGTATTTTTTTGTATTCTAGTGTATTGTTGGCTTAACTAATGTAATAGTGTTGTAGCAGTTCGCATGTTGGTTTAAACCTTTTGGGTGACTGTTCATTTTATACAGGCTTTATATACTATATCTAATATAAAACTTGAAACTCCTATAATAAATTATAAGAATATTATTTTGTGTACAACCTTCTTCAACAATGAATAATTTCTTGACATCTATAATTATCTAGATGGAGAGGTCTTCCCTCTAATTTTTCCAATTAAACTCACATATGCATTTATGAAAATGTTGAAAAATCATCTCTTAATTGCTAATGTGATCTACAGATGTAGAATAATGTATTTTTACTACAATATCTAAATAAAGATGAAAATCGACCATTGTATTGCATGAATCCCATTAGGACATTTGTGGAAACTATTGTATTGTTAAGATTCTTGTACAATATTTATTGCATATGTGATACAATTGGAGGAAGATAGATCAAGATTCACATCATTATGCCAAGAATTTTCCTTCTAAAAAATATAGTAACCTCAAATAGATAACTACCTAGCAACTCCAACTTTTCATTTCAACTTGGTGATTTATCATGTGGATTTAGTTTGGTACATAAAATATCCCTCCTTCTATGGAAATACATAAATTTATCATTAACATGACATATTACTTTACTAAATGGGTGAAAACCACCATGTTGATAAAAGCACTACCTCATATATATCTATAATTTTATAATGGAAAACATAATTTCATGATTTTGTTTACCTATTTCCATTGTCATAGATAATGGCACATCTTTAAAAAATAAATTGTGTGACAATTTTCATATCTAAAATCACTTTTCTTCTCCTTAGTACCCATAAAGCAACGACCAAATTGAATCCACCCATAAAACTATTAAAAAATGTGCAAAATCATGGATAGGCATGGCACAAATTAGTATTTTTGATATGGCTTTATGGTCATATCATATGAGAATTAAAATACATCCCCAAGTCATATCATATATTCACTTATGTATGGCACACTAAGGAAATCTTGCATTATCCAAGAGAATCTAAGTCCACAAGTAATCGTGTGCCATAAAAAATCATTGTAGGTTATTTTTTAGTTTTCTTCTTTAGTTTTGTGTGATTATTTCCTAGTAGTTTTTTGTCGATTTTCTTCCTTGGAAGGCTCCTACAGTAAGGATGCAAGTTTCCATTACATTTCAGACCATCTATAATTATGTTATAGGTCACCTTTAAGTTGTTATTATTCTAAAACAAGTTGTTATAGATCAACATTTTGTATAAAGGGATCATTTCAAAAAATGTGATAGGGACTATGGCTACAAGGATTGTGCATTACACTACAATATGATTATATGTGTTGTTCTATAGTGTATTACTTTGATCTTTTTATTGTCTCAAGGTTGTGATATGGAATATAAATAACCACATAAAAAATAATGATGAGTTATATGGTGGATTGGTTAGGTGAGTCTGAGTAGCTATGTTACCAATGAATTTTATCAGTCAAGGTAAATTTTCTAACTACCAATGAGTGTCTTGCTAAATAAAGGCATTTTATATCTTCTATAATCTTAGTGTCATTGGGTCGAATGACTAACCAAAATGGACAAGATATTTCTTTTCTAATAGTTTTTTTTATTTACTTTTTAGTTATATACTATTCATCAAAAAATTAGTCATATTCTTCTTTTTTGAGTGGGTAGCTAGGTTGGGGGAGAGGATGACATGCAGGGGGAATAAATATGTCACTTTTTTAGTATTCTACAAATTTTATATATAAAATTTTTTATTGAAAAATCATCTATAAACAATTTAGAAAGTTCTTTTCAATTTTATTTAATGAAATACTGAATGTTTTGTTTTGAAACTTTTAAAGCATTAATATGGAGTTGGGTGGTCCCATGGAAGGGTCTTGGGTTTCTATTTTATTTCAACAAATAGTTCCAAAGAATTGAAAAGTGTAGCTATGAAATTAAGATAACTTTCCATATAAAATAAGATCTCCAAATATTTAACTACAAGATTTTATTTTTTTTGATCGGTGATAATGTTTTGTTTTATTGAAAGCATAGAACAACAAAATACATAAGCATCATGAAAATTAACAACCATTACTGCCAACTATTTAACCAGTCCAAAAAGAGGAAAGGACACTACCCCTACCTAAAAACTGCCATACAGACCTATCCCCTAGAAACTACACCCAGAATAATATCAAAGTTTACAATTGCATTGTTTAGTCATCAAACAAAAAATTGACTCGTATCCTAAGTACAAAAGAAGCTACTAACACCATTATAATTCAATCCTCGCCGAAGGTTCGCCCTGCTCCAATGGAAGGATTTTTGTTATCGGTTTTGCTCTCTTGCGCAGTCTCAAACCCATCTCCCGCACACATCTCTTTCCTGGCTATCTCCTTCAGGTCTACAATTGTCATTTCCAATTTGGCCAACTCCACACAAATCTTAAAAGCTTTCCATCCACACTCAGCCTCATCCCTCCAACAGTCCTTCGTTCTCCCTTCCGACCATCGAATAAACAGGTGATTTAAGTCCACCATCTCTGGTCCACCACCATCCCGACCTTCAATTTTAACCAACCCCTCCCCTAGTATCACTCACACCAGGATGTCATCCATTCTAACCAAGCAAGCTTTCGGCACCAGGATTCTCATTATTCTCCTTACTTCACTAACAGGCTCCCCCAAGTCCAACCCCCATGCCATTATCAGAGAATAGATATCCAAATTCATTCTCATTATGTGTGTCAGCTTCTCAAACCCATCTCCCAACATTAGCTGCACTACCTGCGTCGCCTAGATATCATTGAAAAGGAGTAATCCCCGCAGCCTCTTCAATGAAGGCTTCCCCATGAATGGGTCTAGTTTCCTCTATGAGGATAATGTGAAACTAACTTCCATGGCCGCACCGCTTCACAAACAACCACCTATAAAGATCCACTAAAACAGTAAAGCATTCCCATCATCTACACCCCTAGAAGCATTTAAGGTGGTGGAGTAGTGATTAAGTTACCTCGCTTTGCCATCCAAAATCTTAAATGTTGAACGTACGTTCAGGGCCGACAAAACACCTCTATCAATGCTTCAAATGAAATACTCTCTCCTGCCAACTTGAGTGGTATGCCAACCTCCCATTACCATTAACGAAGCCTATTCCAAGTCCTTCGCATTTAAACCACTGAAATCTTCAAAAATTAAGACATTTGTCACTGTTGAAGAGATAGCCCACTTGGACAGTACATCCACCTCCACATTTCCTGAGTGCCTAATGTGGCTCACCTTATAATCATAAAAAAAAGCTAATTCCTCTATTATTTTCCTCACCACCCCATGCAAGTGCCACGCTTCAATTTTCCCTTTAGAGATTGCTTGGATTAAGATTAAAGAATCTCCCTCCAAGTGAATTCTTGGTAAGATTAGCCTTCTAGCTGACTTAACTGCCATCAAAGTCGTTGTCGCTTCTGCCACATTATTAGTGCCATCCTTCAACCTCATTGCACCTATGGCTAAAACATTCTCATTCCAATCACGAATGATACAACCGGCCCCAGAAGGTCTTGGATTGCCTTTCGACGCTCCATCAAAATTAACCTTCCACCAACCAGCCTGTGGTTTTTCCCATACTTCAACTTCTAAAGAGGAACATGTTGAATTAACCCAACTAGGCCCCTTAATGAGCATTTAACTACAAGATTTAAGTTGGTGTTGGGGAGGGAAAATGAAAGTTTCATAGATACCAACTTATAGATTTTTATGAAGGTTGGTAGATAAAACTTAAAAACTTGTGTAACATTTTTTAAATTATATTTTATATAAGTTTCCATCTAAAATTATTCACTTGCACTTAAAATTTCTTAGCATTTTTTTTTAAATTTATCAAACCCATTATTTTAAAAAATTAAAAAATTACTTTAATAACACTCATTAAGAAATGTTAATTTCTCACATGGTGTCATAGCCTAATTGATAGTCACAAACATTTTCTACATATTTGTGGAAAATAGGTTATTTAGGTTATAAGTAATAAACCATGAGTAATTTTTATTATGGTCATAAATTATTAGACCATGAATTTGTTATTATTTAATTTAAATGAAATATATATGTATATGTATATATGTGTAGTATCGTAAATTGTCACCCCTGACAATTTCACACTATCTTGACACCCTATTTTTCTTGTAACATTATTTATAACAATAATTTACTTGTTTTGGGGCTAGATCAATAAAATATATTTAAATCCCCATCATCCCTATCAATTCGGGCCAAAAAGAACTAGTCATGGGTGTTGGGCGCCCTGGAGCAAAAAGTTTTTTTTTAAATATTTGAATCTTGATTGGTAGTCTTTTGTGGTTTAAAAATAATCCCAGGTCGACCCCTACCCAAAAAGATTAAATAAAATGCATATATAAACATGTTTTCCCTCTCATTTTGAGGGGAAAGGAGGCAATTATGAACAAGAAGTGATTATTATGTAATTATGGAGAACTATTGAGTTATCCTCTGCATGATATCTATAACAAGCTATTGTGTTTTAGGAGCTAACCTTTTTTGGGTCTATCAAGCAATTAACGAATCCATCAATCAAATTTTGTGGTAACTTGTGGTGTGGCATCACTTCATCAAGGATTTCACATCAAGGTAACATTGTCATTTGTCATTTATCATTTCAATCAATTGTTGTTTTGGCCTTTGCGCACCCTGGGTATGCCCTCTTGATCATCATCAATTGTTGTACGTGGAGGTAGAAATACCAAAATGAGGTTTGACTTGGGAAAGCCCTTATATAGCATAACCTTTCCCCCTCTTTTCATGTGTGTAAGTTAGATCTAGAAGTTTCAGCAGAAGAGAGTCCTCAAAAACACAATGCAGACCATAACCTATTGTTTCAAACTTTATAGATCTAAAAAAAGAGGAGGCTAGTCTAGGGTGCCCCACACCCTTGGCCTTGTAAATTAGCTCCAAATTTATGTCACAAGTGCCTTCTATATCTCAATCTCAAATCTAAATCTTTTATGTAACTTCCCATTTTTTGTTTATGTAATATGTTATATTTTAAGATTTGGTTGCATAGTCAAAAAAAAATTATTCGTAATAGTATGTATTTATATTAAAATATCAAAAAAGAAGTTACAGAGTCTACCCTGTATGAAATGCAGGGCACCACCCATGCCAGACAAACCAACCACCTATCCCAACCAACAACCGCATAGGGGCTATATACAATGATACGACAAAATGTGGGGGCTAATACCAAAAATCCACCCAACATCATCCTATTAACTACCCATCATGCCAAAATTACAGTGGCCATCCAATGAAAACATAAAACCACTAACCCAGATACCCATTAGCAACTACAAATGCGTGGAAGTCTAGAACCCCACTGTGGTCGAAGGAATGCTCCACCTTGAACACCTGTAGAAGATAATTTTCCCCCACCGCCATGACTTGTTTATGCTCAACCAATGCCATCCCCTTCAAATCAAGGATGAAGGGATAATATTTCACCACCTCGCCAAGCTTGTAAAAGGTAGGGAAATCACGAGGCCGTGGAACACCCATCCTCTAGATGGAAACAGTGAGGACCTTCTCCAATCCAACCAATCAGTCTACAATGAAGAGTCATCGTATCAGAGCCTCGACATCCTTTTTGATCATCCTTATCTCTAGCAAAACAGTGAGAAACTTGGAGGTAATGTGAGCCTCGACCCATTTAAACTCGTTGTTCTTGATGAAGTCGTTACCCAACACCATTTTAACCGCAACCATGATGAATGGGTCATACTTCTTCAGTATCCACTTCAGTCATTGCTCCGTAACCTTGTTGTGAAAAGCCATCTCCCTCATCGAACTATCTAATTGAATTGGGGTGTTGACACCCATGTTGGTTAATGTCTTTGCAAACATTTTTACCATGAATTTGGAGCCCTCACCCATTGCAGACAAACCAACCCACACTAGCACCACTTTGCTCACAAATATGGTGAAATGAAACCACCAACAAACAATTATAGAAAGCCAGTGGAGGCGGAGGTCACTTCAAGAATAATAAAAGTGTTAGGAGATTAAAACTAGTTGTGCCTTAATCTTCCTCACCAACTCATGAGGACGTCCATTTTACATGATCTTGTCCTTTCGGCGGATCACAAGGATGATTTGAGATGATGGCTCAGACTCCCATATTGTGGGCTTTGTGTATCGCCCAAAGTTTCCATAATTGCATTGACAATGAGGCCATAAAAAATTGAGAAGTTGTCCACCTCACCTGGTACCCCACCACAGCTTCATTCCACCCATGGAAATAGTGTCCAATGTGGCACCAACCTGTTGACAATGATCCCTGGCCCCCCACACCAAAGGTGTGGGAAGGGTGCCCACTCAACCACCCACTGGTTGCATAGTCAAATTAAATCAATTAATTAACATAAAAATTCAATCAATTTCCAAGGTAATAAAAGAACCAGATTCAAGGTAGATTGGCTCTCTTTTTAGGTTGTTCATCAATCTCATACCCTTGTGATTTGAATTCTAATGTTATTTGAAAAAGGATTTATCTTAGTGATCTACACAGTAGGTCTAGGATCCCTTTTTCAATTAAACAATATATGCATATGTATATACATATACATATGTATATGTACTCACACACATAGTGTATATATACATATATGTATGTATACATGTATACATACATATGTAATGTATATAATATATATAATGTATATGTGTATGTATTTGTATATATTATATTACACTTAAGATGATATTTCTTGTAATCTATATTTTAGCTTTACATTAGATACATAGTATATATTAAATAAGGGATATGCAACCCTCATGATTGTTGAGAAAAAATAATTTTGAATTCAATTTCATGATATTTAAAAAAATATTTGCCCCTTTTTCTCACTAGTCACACAAACTCTTGTATATGAGGCTAAAGAAGGATAATAAAGTTAAAGTGAGAGAGTTATTGACTCCATGTTATCTAAATATCTCAATGACAAAGGAAAAAACCCCAAGGCATTATTTTTTATAAGTTCAATGTATGTAAGCATTCATTACTTTTATGATCTTCAAGGTGGTGAATATGATAAAAATAATTAGATAAGTATCCAACTTTTAATTTGATAGCCTCATGCAACCATATATATAATTTAAATTTACAATGGAGAAAACAGATTATGTGATCAATTTTAGCTAGTGTAAATCCTTCTCTCTTAGAAAAATAAACCCTCACATGGATAAATTTATTCAAGTATTTCTAAGGTGGACATAAATAGGGGCATCCAAAAATAAAATGTATAAATACTATCAAGGGTCTAATTGAGATCCTTGTGAGCCTTCCTCTTTAACTTATTATCATTAAGTTAAGACATATCTTCACTTTTTTGAATGCTCATTCAACCTCTACAAGACATCAAACTCCAAGTACCTTGCATACCTTAAGGGTTCAATGTCATAATGCAAGGATTGATCTAACTATAGCTTTGCATAGAGACATGCCATTAAATTTCTCAATTACATTATATCTATTCAATTTACAAATCACAAGGAAGAAGTTGATGAACATTTTTAGTTTTAATATTTGTAAATTATTATGAGATAAGAGGATAATTTAATTCTTTTTAAAAGATAATCAAATCAACTCTATCTAAATGTTATGAATAAACATAAAGATGTCAACCACTTTTTCTCTAGGAGATTCTCAATATTTGGAAACATATATTTAGAATGACTACATCTATAATGATTCTCACGACGATGATTAATTTGTATATTCTTCTTTGTAAAGTACTTATATAGATAGAGGAATGATATATTAAATATGATAGATTTTGATATGATTTGAATTTCAAGTTTAATAAATGGTTTGTATGTTATTAATTTGTTTCTCTCTTTCTTTCTACTTTTTGAATATATATGAACATATTTTTCATTTCTTATATTTTAATTTTCATTACATTTTTAACAAGCGTATAGACTAAATTAAATTTTTATAGATATTAATAAAAAAAAATTTGATACGCAAGATAGTCATTATATTAAATTAGAAATAAAAGTTTTAACAACAGAGAACTGCGAACGCAGGAGAATAAACCAGTTTCAACCAACAGGCTATAAGCCAAAAAAATAGAACTATCCAGAAACATCTACCCCCATGCCAACCAAAACCCTACATGCCTTCAAACACCAAAACGACCACTATGCCACCACTAAAACCAGAGCAAAGACCAGAAATTGGAAATGAAGAACCCTAACCTATGACACCAGAACCCAACCACCCCAGACTTACATGAAATGATTTAATTTTGCAAATTCCTTAAAGTCACTCTTCCACTCGTCACCTTCAACAGCCACCAAACCAAAAAACATCTTTAATAACTCCACCGCCACTGC
This sequence comes from Sequoia sempervirens, assembly GCA_007258455.2. Lineage (NCBI taxonomy): Eukaryota > Viridiplantae > Streptophyta > Pinopsida > Cupressales > Cupressaceae > Sequoia > Sequoia sempervirens. The sequence continues at coordinate 114,840 of VDFB02270670.1, forward strand.
CACAACCATCCTATGCTTCATGAGATCAGGCCCACTCAAATCAAGAAGAAATAGGTACAATTTTATGGCCTCGTCTGACTCTAACAGGTGCTCCAAGTTGCTAGGACGCAGGACGCCTCTCCCAGCCACCACCGCTCACAGAACATCATCGACCCCTTCCACCAAATCCTCCTTGAACATCTTTTCCAGCAGTGACTTTGCCTCAGCTTTAGCCACCTGGTTATCTAGGAGGGAAGCCAAGAACCGAGATGAAATATGCAAATTGTCTCTGTCATACTCCTTGTTTTCCAAATGCCTAACACCCAAGACCATCTTAGTTGCCACTACCATCAAAGGGTCATTTATAAGAAGAATCTGTTTCAAGTGCTGGTTCGAAACTTCTTTGAATGAAGCTTGTCAAGCCGACAACTGCAAAGAGATTGGGGTATCTGCCCCAAATTTTGCCACCCCCTCCACCGACACCTCTATCATGAACCTTGAACACTTGGCCATCGAAGCCCAAGCGCAAAGCACACTTAACCAAAAGAAACAAACACACCATCCACAGTCATCGATAAAAATGAAATGAAAATCCACCTTCGACAACCTAATAGCCAGCCCAACTTGGATTAAAGCCAAGTACGGATCGGTCACCACCTCCTCAAATGAGGCTCCTCCAAATGTGCTGAGGCCAACCAAAAGGACTGAAAAATTAAGGCAATATGCAAACTAGTTGTCCTCGGGACAAACAATCTCACCTTACCATCATTGCCAATAATAAAAATGAAAAGACAACTCCAATCCATCATCGGCACCAGGTAAACCACCCACCTCAGCCTAAGAACCCGCTCCTCCTGACACCGTGGAACAAATGCCATGTCCCCTTCGCCTTGATGGAGGGGTGCCCGCCCTACCGCCCACAATTAGGCCCTGACACATACTTCTTTGAAATCAGGACTGATAACACCCTGGTTGGAAAGTAAATCATCCTCTGCATTCCCTTCACGCAAATATATGATTACACATAACTAACTCAAAACCCCCAAGCATCTCCAAAGCCACTTCTAGAAACTCCCCCAGCTTCCAATTTTGTACTTGTTTAGACCTTAGCGCATTTATTACTAACAAAGAGTCCCCTTCTATTATTAGTCTCTTCACCCCCAATTCTTTACAAAGCTTCAGACCCAGTAGAAGGGCTTGGAATTCTACAGAATTGTTCATACCTATTGGTAGGGGTTTGGCCAACTTCCCCAGAACTAGCCCATTGCAATCTCTTACAATACAACCCATCCCATATGGACCCGAATTCTCTTTCGATGCCCCATCAAAATTTATTTTTTCCCATCCTGGATCTGAAGGAATCCAAACCACCTTCCTTCTCTTTTCCACAGTAGCTGCACCACCAGTTCCCCCACTAGGAGGAGCATTGATCCTGAACTAATGCTTCAAGACCCATGAATCCCACACTGAAAAATTTCCATTTTTTGAATTTAGTTCCACCGCTCTGGCATTAAAGAGTTCCACAATGCAGGCCTCAATTTTGCACTGCAACCTAGGAATTCATAACTCCTTTTCCTGAAAAATGCACTTATTACGCTCTTTCCAAACTTCCCATAACACTAACGATGGACTCGAGACCCACAAATCACCAAAAAATGAATCTTTTAAAGGAGCAGGCCAAGCCTTTAACAACTCAATCAACTTATTAGGAAGAGCTAACTTCCAATGCAGTTTCACACAAAGCCATCTCCAAAAACCCTGCAAAAATTCACAATTCAAGAATAGATGATCAACAGTCTCCTCAACAACATGGCACAACAGGCATCTAGAGGGACCTTGAAATCCCAACTTGGAAAATCTATCCCCTGTAAGAAATCTACCCTGCACCACCGCCCAAGTAAAGTTTCCAGCTTTGGGAAGACAAACTTTATTCCAACACAAGGCAGTTGGCAAACTATGAATACTCTCCCCTTCAGAGGACAAAACAACATATCCAATTTTGGCAGAGTAGACCCCATTCGAAGAAGCATTCCACCTTAATCTATCTTGACCCTGCCTAAGCCACACCCGCCTTTTCAACATCGCCTATTCAAAAGCGTCCACCTCTTGCTCTTGAAGACCTAAATTCCTGATAGACTTCCATTTATAGAAACCTTCCTCATTGGATGAATGAGTATTGAAGTAATCTTTTGCCTTGACACTCCAAGCTTGAACAGTCCTTTCCTGAACCTAAACTAAAACTAGATCCTCTGCCAAAATAGGAAGACCTTCCCATGAGTCCTCCCAGAACAACACTTCACCCCCATATACTACCTCCTAGGTTAAATAATCTATAATAAGGTCTCTTGAATTTTTAATAAAATTTCAGATACGGGAACCATTTAGAAGAGATTTAGCAGTAAAAAAACAATTTGGATCATTATCCAAATACTTAGCCCAAACTAACTTCACCCATTTCAAATCAGGTTGAGAATGAATCAACCATGCTAATTTTGCCCCTAACGCTTTATTCTGCAAAAGAAGACTTTTAAGACCAACCCTATCTTTTTCCTTGCTTTCACAAACCTTTTTCCATTTTACTAGAGGAAATTTTTTCTGTTATGAATTACCTTTCCAGAAGAAATATTTCATAGCTCTATTCAAAGATTTACTAGCTCTAGCTGACAACGACAAGTAAGACATCATGAAAATAGGAAGAGCAGAGATCACCGATTTGAGCATTGTTAGCCGACCAGCCCAAGATAGCCAACGATTTTTCCATGAGGAGAGTCAATCCTTACATTTTTCATACAAAGAGTTCCAAGTACTGCCATGTTGAACACCTTTAGCAAGAGGAAGACTAAGATATTTTTATGGAAATTGACCCATCTTAAAGCCCAACACTCTAAAAATCTGCATTTCACATGCATAGTTAGTGTTAAAGAAAAAACTTCTGATTTTGCAACACTAACCTCCTGCCTGAGGCCAAAAAATATTGATCAATAATTCCTTTTAGTCTTCTAGCTTCCCAAACCGAAGCCACACCGAACAACATTGTATCATTTGCAAATTGTTGATGCATGATGGAGGGGAGGCCACTTGTGACTTGAAGTCCCTCCACCCAACCAGACCTTCTAGCTTCCTCCAACGAACACCCTAATGCTTCAACCATGATTATAAACAAAAAAGGTGACAAGGGGTCACCTTGACGTAATCCCCAAGAAGTCGTGAAAAATCCTTCAGGAGACCTATTTACTAACACCGAATATCTCGAACATGCTACCCAACCAAAAAGCCAATCTAGCCAACTACTCTGAAAACCAAAAGCCTCCATCACTTTAAAAAGAAAACGCCAATTGACCCTTTCATACGCTTTCTTAATATCCAATTTCAAGAGCATTGCAGGTTTCTTAGTCTTTTGAACTGAGTGAATCACCTCCTGAGCAATAATCACCCCATCTAAAATCAATCTTCCCGAGACAAAACCAATCTATTCATCTGAGATTATAGATGGAAGAATCAACTTCAGCCTATTAGCCACTACTTTTGAAAGAATTTTATAAAGCGTATTACATAAAGAGATGGGACGAAATTCATCCCATGACTGATGCTTTTCTTTTTTGGGAATAAGAGAAATTAGCATATTATTTAGTTCCTTAAGAACCTTTCCAGACCCCCTAGAATCTTCAATATCTTTCGTGACCTCCTTCCCAACAAACTCCCAACACTTCTAAAAGAACATAGCCGGAAAGCCATCCGGCCCTGGAGCCTTCTCTGGATGCAAATCAAAGGTTGCAGCCTTGATTTCTTCCTCCATGAATTTAGCATTCAAAAGATCCAGCTGAGAAGGGGAAACCAACTTTGGAATATTCTTAATAATTGCCCTCTAATCCACCAAATTCGAACCATCCTAGTCATTGAGGAGATTCTGAAAGAAGGAAACCGCATAAGCTTTAATCTCTTTTGAATCCTCAATAAGTTGACCAGTTGCATCCCTTCTACAAGCCACCCTATTAATCTCCCTACGATCCTTAGTAGAATTACATGGAAGAACTTTTTATTCCTATCCCCTGCACGCAACCAAACTTCCCTAGATTTTTGTCTCCAAAAAAATTCTTCTTTCGCCAAAGCTTCATTAAGCTTCTTCGACAACTCCTTTTCCTTCTCAAAATAGGCATCATCCATCCCCTTTTTAAAAATTTCTTCAAACAAAGCAGCTAGTTCTACTTCCACCTTCACTCTTTCCTCAAAGATATTCTTAAAAGTGACCTTGTTCCATTTCTTAAGCTTTTGCTTTATAAATTTTAGTTTAGTAACAAGATTAAACATTTTGGAGCCTCCCGGAATACATTCCTTCCACTAGGATTCCAACAAAATCAGGATATTAGGGTCCTTGAACCACACCATTTCAAACTTAAAAGGACACCTAACAAGCCCCTTCTCCCCATCAATTTGAAGTTGAACTGGGAAATGATCTAAACCAGTCCCAAGGTTTATTCTACTATCCAGGCTAAAAAGAAAAGAACTTAAATTAGCCTTAAAGAGAAATCTATCAAGCTTTTCTGCAATACTGCAAAACCCCTTTTGGTAATTCGTCCAAGTGAAGCAACCATTACCCGTTTGAATCTCCAACAACATGTTTCTCTCCACAAAGCTCTAGAAATCAATTTGTGAATGGAGAGTGTGACCCACACCTCCTCTTTTGTCTTCCAAATGCAAAATAATATTGAAGTCCCCACCCAAGATACAAAAATATTAATTAAACCTATTGAGGACCTCATCCAATTATTGTCAAGCCACCCTTTTAAATGCACTCAAAGAGGGACCATAAACATTTATAAGCAAGAAATGAAGATTAGAATTCAAGCTTCTTACCCTACAAGCCATCCAATGATGCCTAGATGCAAGATTTTCCACCAAGACTACCTGCGGTTTCCAGAGGGTTAACAATCCCCCCGAAGCACCTTCAACACCAACACTTGACCATTTCCAAAGCTTTAGTCTTCTACTAAAGGTTACCAAATCCTGATCACCTAATTTTGTTTCTTGTAAAAGACAAATATCCGCCTGACATTCTTCAATATGATGTCTGATAAGACACCATTTGTTAGGGGCATTTAAGCCCCTGACATTCCAAGTTAAGAGCTTCATTGTTGTTCAAGAAGAGTTGTGCTCTTCCCTACTTTCATCATTGAATCGATCTTCTTTTGGCTGTTGGCATCACCGTCCCATCTTCGCTTTTCTTGATTAGAAATCCTTCCTCTCTTCTTATTCTCACCACAATCAGGTGAAGTCTTAGACATCCTTTTGATGGATACCCAACTTTTCTCTAACATTTGCCAGGTCTTGAGTTATTTTCCTTTTTTTACCAGACTGAGGGCTAAAAAACTCCAATCCCTCTTCATTCCCTTCCTGAAACTCATTAAAATTCATACCTTTTGGCATACCATCTTCCACTAAATCCCAAGAACTTGCTTTAGCTGCTTCCACCAAAACCACCAATTCCTTTCGAACTTCTATTAGGGAATTGAGCTCTACATTTCTTCAATTTCTGCCCAAAATGTCCAAAGCTTCCAAAATCTTATTATCTAGGGCCATATTTTGGGCTTCCCACTAGCGTCCTCCCTAGTCTCATTAGCCAAAGCTCACGGACTTGAAGCAATCTACAAGGGATTAGAGAGTGAACCAAAACCAACATCTTGCCCCTTTTCATTGGGGATTTTAGAAACCTTAGAGGGCACTTCTTGTGCAGCATCGGTGGGAACAAAAGGCATTTCAAGAATATTACTCTTGATAACAATAGTCTCCCTTCGATGAGGACTATCAAGAGTCGAGGAGGCTCTAGATTTCTCTGCCTTCTAGAAAGACTCTCTGTAAACCAAAGTACTCACAAGGTTGCTACGAGTGAATGAATCGCACTCCAACTTCTAAACCCAATTCCCATAGTCGGTGAAAAGTTCAATCTCCTCCCAAATGTGTCGCACTGGATTATTCTCGACACAGATCCTTACATAGGATTGAGAAGCATCCTCTCTCTTCCTTTCTTCAACACAAACAAAGGTCCCCAAATGATTACCAATCTCCTCAATAATATTTGGCGCCTAGTATTCCACAGGAAGATTTAGAAGGCCATACCAGTCTTGACAAATCTCCATGACATGCGTTTATGGGTTAAAACTAGCCTTCCAACGCCTCAAATAAAAACCACACCCATCCAAAACCAAAACACCATTCACAATTTCATCCCTAACATCTCTAGAGGGACAAATAATCAGGAAATAACCATTTTGTAGGGTTTTTAACTGCAGTTCCTTACCCCAGCGATCTTTCCACCATTTAACTAGAAAATCCTAGTTAGGAACCGTGTCGTACCATTTACCAATCAGACCCAGATTTTCTAACCTTAAAACCTCAACATGGAGCTTTACTGAGCTAACCACTAAATTATCCCTACCACCTGGGATCTCGTTACCATTATGTGAAGCCTCCTAATGAGAATCACCGCTTTGATCATCTTCCCTATCCTCCTCCCATTCCTTTTCTCCTTTTTTCCTCTGCCAAACCATCCTATTGGAGCCATTTCTCTGTACCATGTATCACCCTCTACCCGGGCCCTCCATCCAGGGAAGGCCACCACCAGCTCTAAAACCACCATCTTGTTGATGAGGTTTATGAAAGGCAGCGTTTCGATACCCTCCTCTATCTTGTTGACCCCAAAAAGTTGGCTCATCTTTTCTTAAATGGTGCCCATCTTGACCACGAGCTTCTGCTATTAGATTGATTTGATCATTTTTAGGGTGGGCCCATCTGTCTTGCTACCAAATGCATTCATAATTCACCTGACAGGAATCTCTGTTTGCCTCCTGTCCTCTTCCAAAATGACACCCAACACCAAACCGTTGCAGATCTCCATGACTGTTGCAGTACGCCCTTTTTGTTACTAAGGTTAGTATTTCTTATAGATATTAATAATATTATTATCAGTATGATTGTTACTTTTAATAAATTTTATCTTATAATCTTAAATTTATGTTCTATAGTCAATTTTTATTAAATGTTTCTTACATAATTTATATTAGAATTTTTAATTTTTAAATTTTAGATTGAAGTTATCTTATCAACTTGATTAGACATCTTACATAAATAAGAATTATGTGATGTATCCCTCTAAATTTAGAATCAAATTATAAATTGGTCTCGTGAACACCCCTAAAAATTTTGTTATTTAAGCCTTAATGGTCCCACATGAATATTTTATAGGTCTATAAAAAAAACTTCAAATCTTCACCTAAAAATTAGGCATAGATACAATTTACTTGATGAAAAATTCTAACCATGGGTAAAGAGACATGATAAAGTCTTTTTTTTGCCACATGGCTCTAGATAAAATATTCCATTCAAATCTTCTTTTCTTTTTTACCATATAAAATCATGTGATAGTGATAGTTGAAAATAAGAAGACTATTTAAAAAAAATAGTTTAACTAACACTAGCAACAACTTGAATAATAATAAAAAATAATTCCTCAATTTATTCAACCACTGTAACCTTTTTTGGAAATTGATTACATGGGATGACATTCACATAAAGAAATTAGTTTAATGGGACTATGTGCATTATCCACATTACAAAAATGTTGAAATTTTATGAAACCAAGATCTAGAAGACATAAATGAAAGACTTTAAGGTAAAAAATTTAATAAAGATATTATGTATTCATATCACATTAAAATTTACATTATATAAGATCATGTTGTTTTTAAGTTTACATTGAGGGAGATGAACTTCTTAAATAGTTAGGGATGGTCATTTAAATTTGAGTAGATAAGAGTGAAATGACCATATATGTCCATGTGTTGGTCCTAGTGTGTGAATAAAAGTGTAAGCATTATATGTAAAGGGGAACAAAAATAATTCTTTCAATTTATTTTTTCAAGTGTGAGAACACTTGTCTCATATTAAATATAAATAATATGTAATAAAATAAATTGTATAAGAGAAAAATATAATAGGAAATATGATGCAATTATTTAAGGATAATAATCTAGTTTAAGAGGGAAATTTTGAAAAAAATTCAAGAACACAATAATTTGATGACAATAAAATAATATCTAGCTTTTATATACACTATTTATGCTTTGAATGTCACCTAGGCCTATTTAGATACCTAAATATAACACCTAGGATGACCTAATTATCTAAACAAGAATAGAATAATGATTATATAACTTAATTAAGAGTTAAGGTAACCACAAGTTGACTACTCATAACCCTATGCACACTATAGTATTAGGGTTTAGGGTTTAGGTCTTCAAAATCTTTAGAGAAGTATTATCCTCAATGTTGATCAACTATGGATACTTTGACACAAAATTTTCATCTTTCTATGTGGAATATGCAATTGGAAAGTTCTTCCACTTAATGAGATACTCAATGATTGCCCTAGTCCTCAACTTATTTGTGCATTTTTAAAGAACAAATTTTAGATCCAAGATGATTATTCCTTCTTGATCTATCTCTAGCAACACTATCTATAGGGATCTATCAACCAATCACATTGTTTAAACAAGAAACATAAAAAATATTTGTATCTTTGTTGTTAGAAGTAACTCAAGCTTGTAGGCTACATTGCCATTATTCTACAAACTTTATTATGGGCCATAATATTTTGGTGACATGTTATTCTCAATTTTTTGCTTCAAGGACATTTACTTATAAGGTTACAATATTGAGAAAACATAGTCACCTACTTCAAAACTCCTTTTTCTATATTGTTGGTTAGCCTATTATTTCATTTTATTTTGTTTCATGACTAAATTGTCCTCAAGTCCTAAAGTACCTAATATTGATGATTCATGTGGTCTTCCACAAATTGAACTCTTAGTGTGACCTTCAATAATGATGTGATGGATTCAGGATGGTATCTATATAATGCCATAAATGGGGAATTTTTTTAATAAATATGGAAGAAGTGTTATACCATTGTTCTGCAAGTGGTAACGAATCCACCCACCAAGTTTGCTTATCTAAATGAAATAAAGTAGATACCCTTCTAAGAACTTATTGACAACAACAAATTTCCCATATAATTAAGGATGGTATGAAGAGTTGTGAGCTAATTGAGTACACATACAAGAGAATAAATATGTTTGAAATTTACTAGTAAAGATAAGATCATGATCACTAATAATAACCCTTGAGGTACCATGTAGCTTTTGTATATTATTCATAGATGATTTTTCCATTGTAATTGCTATAGAAGGATGGGATAATACAATAAAATAGACATATTTGGTGAGACAATCCACCACTATCATAATGAAACTCTTACCTTTAGATATTGGAAGGAATGCAATGAAGGGCATGGATAAATCTCCCCACTGTTGGCTAGGAATAACTAAGGGCTAAAAAAAAATAGGTGTCTTAACTATATCTTCTTTATTTCTTTGACATACCAAACATTCTAATTGGATTTTTTTTCATGTCACCTTTAAGCCCCTCCAAAAATAAATTCTAATTGGAGCTCTTGGAGAATCTTGTGTTTGAGGGTGGAATTCTTGCATAGGTATAATGTCTCTTTATACCAAAGATTCTTCCTTATAACAAAAATTATATGAACTATTGGGATCATTTTGAAACTATTGAATGGGATTCCTTGCAACAATGTCATTCTATCACTATATTGGCTTATTCAACATAATATGCTTGTAATATTGAAATGATGCAAAATAATGCCTAATCATTCTTACATAGTGCAACAACCACTATATTGTCCTTCCCTTTACTATTGACAGTATCAAAGTAATAACGTGACATCTTAGTTACCCATTTTTGTTTCTCTTTAGAGGATAACCATTGCTCCAAAAAATAATTTAGGCTATCATGATTTGTCTTAACTTTGAAGTGTCTACACATCAAATATTCCCTCCACTATTCTATTGCATGAAGAGTAGCTAGTATTCCCTTCTCATAACTAGGTTTAAGTTTATTATTACCCTTCAATTGATGACTTTCAAAAGTAATGGATATACCTTCCTACATGAGAACTACTTTTATACTATTTCTTGAAGCATCACACTCCATAATAAAATCCATGGTGGTCTGGCTAGAAATAAAATGGAACACATAGCCTCTTTTAATCTCTCAAATGTTATATTAGTCATCTCATTCTATTAAACACCATCATTCTTCAGTAGATTTGTGAGGGGTGTTGCTATGCGACCATATTTCTTCACAAATCTTCTATAGTATCTAGTGTGTCTTAAGAAATCCGTTCAAGTTCTTAATGTTTTAGGAATAGGACACTCCAACATAGCCTTGAATTTTATGATCATCCTTTACTCCTTCATGATATAGTATAAGACCCAAGTACTCCACCTCTTTGAGACTAAAAGTACACTTGGAATGTTAAGCATAAATTCAATGTTGTTTGAGAACTTTTAATGATTGATCTACATGGTGTAAATGGTATTCCCATATCTTACTATAAATCAATATATCATCAAAGAATGCTAACACAAAATTCCACAAAAAAATGCTTAAAGTTGGAATTAAGTAAAAGTTTAAATATAGAAATAGCATTAGTAATGCCAAATTACATGTTGATAGAAACTCATAATAGTTGCATGAGTCCTAAATGATTGGGAATATCTTCTTGCTTAGTTCAAATTTGGTGATAACTTGATCTAAGATCAAGTTTTATAAAACCCATATATCAATTTTATTCATTTAGTAAATTATCAATGATTAGAATAGGAAACTTACCTTTGATGGTGTGCTTGTTGAGGTCTAAGTCAAAAGGACGTTCTAAGGCCCTTGATAATAGTATAGGTAAATTTGCAAAATTTTCAATTGAGAATAAGACATGTTACACATTCCAACATGAAACTAGATCAAGAGAGATTACAAAATAAGTAGCCAACAACAAACAAAAATCCTTGGAGATGGTTGCCTCCAGAAATTGAGAAAATGAGAATCCTATCCTAGAATATAAGGGGGACTTAAAATCCCCCACAAGTAGTTTTTACTTAAAAGCTACATTTTAGAAAATAAATTAAACAATATTCTAGTTCAATAGATTCAATTTTTGAGAATACCCTCTCATATTGCTAGTAAAATATGGCATGGTATTGATTTTCATATTATCCCAATTGAAGGTGATTTTGGTGGAATTATGACTATGTAGAATCTCAATCAATTCAAGGACAAGAAGGTGAAATCATCAAAATATAGCCTAAATTTTTATTTTTCTCACATTCTCAACAAAAAATAATAGATGTTATCCAATGTATATGCTCTAAAATCTAAAGTTTTCATAAAAGTTATATGGGAAATTTTAGCCATTTTCATTTGTAATCACTCTTGTAATTGGATGCTACCAAGTGACTTTAGTAGCCCTTTATTCCCCTTTGAAAAATTTGGTGGGTTGGAATACTTCTCTAATATTATGGTTAATCTATAATTTTTTATGAACAAAAGTGGTCTTATGGATGTGAAATTATCTAACAACCAATTTACTTGGACTAACAAGCATTTTTATGATGGCTTGATTCAATTGAAACTAGATAGAGTTCTTACCTCCTACTCCTAGGACATTATAGCCAATCTTTATTTGTCTACCCTTCCTAGGATCGGGTTTGATCACAACCCTTTATTCTAAATTAGTCTTCACAAGTAAAAAAAGGACCATACCCATTTAGGTATGAGATAATGTGGACATCCCATCCTGATTCTAGGGTTCTTGTGGAAGATTGGTGTAATACTCCTTGTTATTTCTTTGTCATATTTTTTTAGCCAAGAATATTAATATCATTAGGGAAAAAGTAAAATATTGGAACAAGATTACTTTTGGAGACATATTCAAACAAAAGAAATATATATCAAGAGACCTCAAGGAATCCCAAGACATCATGGCTATTGGCCAAATGGATTCAAACACTTTCCTTCATAAAAAAGGTTGAGAGAGGATTGACACAAAATCATATTAAGGGAGGAAATATTTTGGAAGCAAAATTCTAGAATTCAATGGTTAATAAAAGGGGATAGAAAAACTATTTTTTCACTGATCAACTATTAAACATCGAAGAAGAAACATAATTACAAAGTTGAAGGAAAAGGATGGAAAATTGATTGCTTCATAAGAAGGGATTAGATTTGTAAGTACTACATTATTTGAAAATTTCTAGAAAAATATCCTCAAGATTATCCTTTTAATCTAAATAACCTTTTGGAGGTTATCCCTTCTATCTTATTTGAGGAAGATAATGAACACATGAAAAAAAGAGGTCATGGAAGTTGAAATAAGAAATATAGTCCTCTCTTTTAGGGATTTTAAAGCACCAAGACCTAGTGGGTTTCCTCTCTCCTTTTTTTATGACTTTTGTGATATTGTGGGTGGTGATATCACTATTGCTACTAAGGAATTCTTTAAATGAAGCAAACTAATAAGAAAACTTAATTGCACTTTTATTGTCTTGATTCCTAATAAAAAATATGTTGTCTCTATGAATCATTTCAAACCTATTAGCATTAGCAATGTTATTTAAAAAAGTTTTATCCAAGATCATCATTCTCAAACTAAATCCACTCCTCCAAAAAAGGATCTCTCAAAAATAGAATGGGTTTAGATCCTTGGGCAATAAACCTTGGATTTTATTCTCACCAACTATGAGATTCTCCACTTAATGGACAAAAGTAATAAATCATGTATGGTTCTTAAACTTGATATCTCTAAGTCTTATAAAAAAAAATCTTAGGATTTTATGCTTGATATCTTGATAATTATGGATTTGGAGGTAAACTTTTTGAATCGATCCAAGAATGTGTCACCACACCTAATGAAATCCATTCAAGTTCTATTTTATACCATATTTTAGCCTTTTTCCTATACCATTTAACCCATTTTCATATTCTATTTCCATACATTATCATAACATTTTACCACCTTTTGCATATGGTTGAATATAAATAAATAATGTTTAATTTAGTTTTCTACATGAAATAAGTGAATAATAAATATTAGATTGTATTTACTTATATTTGCTATCATTATGTTGAAAAAATAATTTCAGCAAGATATCAATAAAGGTGGAGATAATAGGCTTCATGATAGACTTCATGTCGTCTTCATAACAATAAATCATTTCAACTATTAACAACAAATAATATATTTGTAATCATATGGCACTAAATAGCATATATTATTTGTTGTTATAACTAATATAATTATGATGAACAAAGGCTAAACAAATGGCTATTTTTATGGCACAACAAAATCCTATTTTTATGGCTAGTTTTATTCCAACCCACAAGCCATAAATAATGCCATAAGAGGTGGCGTGAGAATAGGAGAAAATACTATAAAATAGGGCTGCAAAAAATGTAATAGGTGGTGTGAAAAAGAATATGAATAATATTAGAAAAATAAGACAAAAAACAAACATGAGAAATGGAAGGAAGGGCGTGAAAGTAGGGAATGGGTTAGATATTTGTTATATGCCTTATTTATGCCTTATTCACTATATAAGGCAATATAATAGAATTAAAGGGAGCACATTAGTATGATGGAAAATAGCACAACATGAAATATGTAATAGCAACAATATAGCAGGAAATAGGAAAGCTTGAAGATAGTGCAAAAATCAATAATATAATATATTTTGCTAGAATAAATACATGAGGTTTATGATTTGATTTTGTAACGGAGTGTTGCAACCACCCCATGGATAAAGAGGAGGGCCCACTCTCTTGAAATGGCGGTGAATTTATTTTATGCTTTTTATTTAGTTTAAATTTAATATCATTTATAAATTGCAGTGTGTTGAATCAATTTTATTTAGGATTTAAATATAATGGTTTGTAATGATTTAGAATTTGTTGTCATTCTAATAATTCTTAGTTATTTAAAGTTATATTTTTATTTGCAACATTTTAAATGAGATTTAATTTTCTAGATGCATTTCATCAATACTCACCCACTACCTGCAGCCCTTGCACATACAACCACTACACCTTTTGCAAGTTTACACCCTCGGATTGACACTTAGACCAAACTAAAATTTTATTATTAAAACATTAAATCTATTTCACTCTTTACCCCAATTTTGGCCTATCATTTTGGCGTTGTTGCCAAGGAAAGGTGTTAAAGTCTTGTTAGCTTAGTGAGATGAGTTAGGACCAATGCGTTAGGATGAAAGCTTGCACAACTGCTAGCCTTGCCTAGGTGATTAGTCCTAATTTGTGTTGTTTTAAATCATATAGATACATGGTTTGAGTTTGTAGGTAGATCGTAGAAGACAAATTCATTTATATTCACACCAGTTGTTGTGAGTTAATTGATAGGTAAAGAAGTAATTTTGAAGAAACAGGAAAAAAACCATAAAAAATGTTGCATTTCAATAGACCTTACCACTGCCTTGAGACTATCATTTTCTTACCATGACTGCCCTATCTTGGTTGTCCTTTCCTTGTGACCTTTCTCATGCTTGATTATGTAATATTTGTTTCTCTATACTTGGTATGATTTTCCTTGCCTTATTTCCTTCACTATAGTCAATGGCATTTTCAAAAATCCTTGAGGGAGAAAGGTCACAAGATGAAGCACCATCAGAAGATCCCCTACACAATACATAGGCATGAGGAAATATGTAACTAAACCAAAGAATCCTTGACAAGATATTTAAAGTTATTAGTAGCAAATTTTAGCAAATGATTGATGCAAGAGCATTCGGGAAAATTGGCAATCAACATCAACCAAAAACAAGCTTCAGGTTTGAATTTCAATTTTGGTGTGTTTTGGGGTTCATGTAGCATCTCTCAGCTTTGGAAAGCTCTTGGTGTGTTTAGATTTGCTTAAAGTCAGTTTTATTATATTGTCATTTTAAGGCTCCGTAGGCAATTTTCAAAAATTATTTCTGAAAAACTTGTATGGAATGGAGTAAAATACTTTGATAGGAGAATTCATGGAGGTAACATGTGGAATGTGCAAAAAGAATCAAAGTCATACCTTTTCCAAATTGGGAGATTTTAATGTCGAAAGTTTGTTAAAAAAAATGTCAACAATTTACAAAAAGCTTAAAATTTCAAAATTCATGAAGGTTTGGAAAAAAATCCTTTTGCAGGGGTCCATGGGATACCATTCCAAGCTTGCACACCAATTTTTGTGTGAATTGGATAACTTTCATTTTTTCGCTTGCGAGCATCCAATTCTACACTTCCAAAGCACCAATTTGATTAATTTTATTTTGGAAAGGTATTATGGAGGCCATGGAAGTCAAATATCAATTTTTATTTCATATTTAATTATTTATCTATTGCATAAATCATATGGGGGTGTTTGAAACATAAAAGAGGTAAAAATATCAAGATTTTAGAGCTTTTAAAATTCTCATAATAGAGAAAAACGCCCCTTGAGTAAAGGCAGCATTTGGAGGAGTTTCTTGAAGTTTAAATGTCTCATTTAAGGCTGAATAAACATAGTATATGCAAAGCTATTCTTGGGGGAGAGTTGGGAGCCCATTCTTGGGCCAAAATTGATGATTTTAATGTATATTTTTGGGGGTTTTTGAAGAAAAAAATGTGGGAAGGAGAAGATATGCCTCTGTAGAGGTATCATTGGGAGTTTTTTGTTGCAGGGTTGAGCAGCACCAGTGAAGAGAAAGATAAGAGCTATATGAAGGTTTGAACTGCAACAAAGAGAGCTTGGGGCAGCGAGAAGAAGTTACCGAAAGGGCCATGGTTCATTAATCTCATGTGTAGATTTTTGTATGCTCTATAATGGCATTTCATTTTGCCATTTGATGAAATTGTCATGAGTTTATTTGATGCAATAAAAAAATCAAAGTTTGTTTGCATTTGTTTTTGTATTGTGAGCGTTCTTTGTTGCAGCAAAGTTTGCATTGCATTGTGGGTTTCTGTGAGAAGCTATTTGTTTTGCATCAATGATATGAATATCTTGTGACTTGCTTCTCAAGATAATGAAAATAATTCTTTGTTTTTACAAGATATAAAGAACCATTCTCTTGATTTTGATCCACCTAAACACTCCTATAAAGAAAATTTTAAATTTTTACTGCCCCTTGTATAGTTTCTATACACAGGTTTCCTATTTCACCTTTGTTATCATAACTCGTGAATATCTTAAAAACTAAATCTTGTCTTCTTCATCTTGTATTCTCATTATGGTGATTGACATATACTAGTGAGAAAGGTATAAGGTCCTTCCTTGCCAGTCGATTTCCCATCATTGTCGTACATTGATTTTCCTCTACCATTGAATTTACCATGATAGGACTACCTGCATCACTTCCCTATTCACAACCAACACTTTCATAGCCTCCAAAAGTGATTTAATTTGCCTACTAACTTGTGTTGGAGAAAGAATATCAAAAGAAAATCTAACACAACATTGTCTCCCATAGACAACAGTACTAATTGTGATAGGGTGAAAATACTTGTTAGAAAATGAGCAGCAAACAAAAAGAGTGCAAATAACAACTAAAAACACCCTACACCTCAAGATTAGCCCAATGATTAACTTAACTAAGCAAAATGAAAGATTTCACCTTGTTGAGTTGTCCATTGATTGGCCCTTCGATCTTCGATGTTGTATGCTCCTTGGATGACAATAGATGCAAGCTATGAGATGAAATGAGGATGGAAAGATGAGTGAAAATGGATGCAAGTATGAAAATATGGCTAAGTTTGGCTCAAGAATATTTTTTTTGCAAGAGTTTGGCTAGCATGAATGATCTCCCCCAAAATGAGAGAAAATAGGGGGTATTTATAGAGAATTTGGAATTCTCTAGGGAAATGGATGGCTGAGATTGAGCCACCAAGATTAAGATGTAGGGCTAAGGTGAGTTGAGAACTCACAAGCCCTCACATCTCGACATGTGGCATGTGAAGTGGCTTGTAAGAGATGATGTGTACATGAGGTGGAAATAGGGTACATGACATGGAGGTACTACATAGTACCTTGGGATTGGACAAGATCTCCCCATAAAGGAGGTCCTTGTCCCCATGTGGGTGAGAGGACATGTGAAGAATTAAAAATTCCTCAAATATTCTTATGGGGATGAGAGAAGGAATTTAAAATTCCTTTAAATGCATTGGGGGATTAAATGTGAATTAAAAATTCACATGGGGAATGAAGTGTCTTTTTCAAAAAAGATAAAGTATTTAATAAGGTTGACTTATGACACATTCCATAAATGACATGGAGACCTAATTAAGTGATTAAGGTTGTGCAAATACTTGATTAGACAAATTAATGACATATTAGAAGAGGGTTAGATTTCACATGTGACTTGATGTGACAATTCAAAGATCACATGGGGAAGACTAAAAGGAATTTAATATTCTGTGGAAGGATAAAAATAATTAAAAATTCTTTGAGAGGTTGATTAGGCTAGTTAATGAAAGATTAGATGAGGGTTAGGTGGCTAAGAGAGATTAGAGGCCAACTTGCAAAAGTTGGAGGATGTGACACATTCTAATCAAGGATTATGCATGTGCACATCCCTAATGATAAGATTAGGAAAATAGTTAGGATTAAGAAAGTGATGTGACATGAAGGGAATTAAATAAATGGCATATTTATTTAATTCATTTGATGAAAGGGGAAGGTATTTAATTATTTAACTAGATACCTTAGGGAATA
The DNA here is from genome assembly GCA_007258455.2 of Sequoia sempervirens. Lineage (NCBI taxonomy): Eukaryota > Viridiplantae > Streptophyta > Pinopsida > Cupressales > Cupressaceae > Sequoia > Sequoia sempervirens. Next base: position 132,457 of record VDFB02270670.1, read on the forward strand.
GAAGAAATTTAGAGATATTAATTAAATAATAGTGATATTACTTAATTAATGTGGATAAGGGGGTGTTTAGATGAAAAGGGATAAATTTGGATAAATTAAGTGTCCAAATTTAGGTGTCTAAACTAACATCAAATCTATTGCTAGTAACCCCTCATATTAAACATTTATGATGTATAGAGGTTAATAGTCATTCCATATTCATGACTGTTATATACATACATTTGCCTTCTCCTCTGGAATACCCTGTCATTTTAAAAAAAACCCCACTCACATACCCTCTTGAGTGGTCTAAAAGGCACAAATCTATTATGATAAAGTTATAATCATACTACTCAAGGACTTCTTGTATGATTATTTTTAACAAGACTTATTCAAAGATTCCTCCAATAGTTGGTTGCTACTTGATTCAATGGACATCCTACTCTCTTTGACAAGTAGCTCACACCCTATAACTCTTTGATTGAGCTCTTTGGCACATGATGATGAATTGCTCTTGCTAGCAACAAAAAATTGATAGGGTTTTATAGACCATCAAATAAATAATCCAAAACATTGCAAACCTTAGGATTGTTCCAAATGGTATTATGTAAATGAGTGCCAACATTCTTGACATGCTAAAAAAAATACACTGTCACTTAAGGAAACACACTTAGAACACATGATTTCTCACTTTTCCCTATTTTTTTTATGCTTCCCTTTCTTATAGGGTCTTGATCATTAGCCCTCTGATTGTCATAACTGGGGAAATATTTGCATTCCACAGGTGTCTTTGTTGCTTCTATGATTAATTTCATAAATTTCTTTCTTGAATACCCAATAAAAAGAAGAGATTCTACATTTTTTCCCATAGAAAGTACCACCTTTATGGAATTATGGGTTTGGATTCTCCTCAAGATCACAATAAAGAATGACACCATATTCATTATCCATCAAAGGTACTTGCCAAATGCATTGACAGTCAAGAAATACAAGTAAAAGATTATTATTTTCATACCATGGATAAATGTCTTACTCTACATGAACTCCTATGTAACTACACATCTAGAATATATTTTCACTCCATGAGAAATAGTTGAATCATATACAAGTGATTTATTCCCAATTACGGCTTCATTTGGTATATCACTTCAAAGAATAATTGAAGAAGCTACCAAAATATATTTAAGCTATCCTTGTTTTGTGCCTTCATCTTGACTTAATGAAACACTTCTTTGTCTAATGCCTCTTCCATGCTAAATGCCCAAGTTTTGTTATAACTTGGATCACAGGAACGCTCTAACTTCAAGCTACTACCACTTGTCATATTTCAATCTTCAAAAACTACATCTTGTATGTTGCTACCAAGGTGTGATGTTGTATGTTTATGATCTTGATGATAATGGTTGTTGCCAGGTCCCACATCTGACTTTACCTCTTTCTTATCCTTATGCATGATATTTCAATGTTGGATCAACTACCCTTACAAAAGATACAAAAAAAAAACTTAGCCACCAAATAAATTGATATTCTAGGATCTTTGGCAAGTGTAGTCCTCACATACTCTTCCCACAAGTTATAGACCTTGATTTTATATGATAAAAATCAGCTTGGTTCCCAACCAACTGATTCACAAAATAAGAAGTTGATTGAGCATCATATTGAGCCAATCCCTTCACTTTTGAATCATACCATTGTTCCTTATTTTGTTCTTGTTTCTTCCCCAATAATGTCACTGAGCTAGCCTTTAAATAGTGATGATTGTCTTCTACTTCTGAAAAATCTATGACCATTGTGACCTTCTGTCTGTCTTCTCATTTAAGGGACCTAGTTCAAGAATAAGTATACTCAACAAACCAGGAAGAATCAATGATATTGCTGATGAGATTGATGGGATTGCACTTATAAGGTAACCCTATCATGTAGTGTTTGGAATTTTTCATAGACAAAGGAGACATGTTGATCAATCAAATCATGTATCATGATACAAGGAAAGATAAACAACTCACTTTTAATATATGTTTATGCTAATATGGAAAAATCTCCATATTTTTTCTTTTATATCCTTCTTCTCAAAGCTCTTTGTCTTCAGTTCTTTTGGCAAGCCTAATACTCACCAATTCTAACCATCTAAATTTTTTGAGAACAAAATGACTATAGGTTCATAGAAATATTGAAAATTGTATGAATTCGGCTCTAGGTCTTGTATCCCTCTATCTTACCACTAAAAACTCTATTACTATCACTAATAACACCATATAGAAAGACACAAAATTATAGAAAAAATAACCAAGGGGCATTTCAATGGCTATTTGACAACATTTACCGACTTTACCATATTACATGTTCATTATATTTTGGTGCTCACTCAAACACAAGTGTTTCAAAAGAAAAATGATAGTAGTATTTGCATTTAACATTGAAAGCCTTAATAGTAAATGATGGTTTTAACAAGTTTTGGAACTTTTACTAATTTTGAAAGGGATTCAAGAGACAATACACCTGTATTCTATTGACTTCATGTATATTATCTTGTATGGGAGGAAAATGATGAACTTTTGGGGACCTTCAACCTTCTCAACACCTTTTACACTTATCGTAAATAGATATCTGTGTGGATTTTCCTCACAAAATTGCTTTAAAATCTCACAAACTAAAACAAACAAAACATCCACATTGCATGCCCTAAAAATCCTATAGTTGAGTGTTCAAGCAAATTAAAACCCCATGTTCTCCTTCAAAATGGTGTTTGACACAATCCTAGCTACCATAGTAGTTTGCTAGTTGTTGTGCAAAGAGTGTTGAGGTAGTGGAAACCCTAAAAACTTGACTTGTTCTCATTAAAATCATAACGCTTATCAAAGATAACTTCCCTCCAAACATACAAGCACATGGACTAGAAAAAGTCAAATGAATTAATAGGCCATGACTATACTCTTTTAAAAACTCATTATTAGCTTGTTTAGAAGGCTATTTTGAACCTAAAGGAGTGAAAATAGTCTAACAAACCTAAAATAATCTCAACCTAATAATTTAAAAACCACTCCTAAGTTTAGATTAGGTGAATAAATTAAGGGAGCCCAATAATTAATTAATAATTAATTAATTATTAGGTGATTAGCTATTTACTCCAATAGTTAGGACTAATGAATGTTTTATTCATATTGCTAAAAATACAAATATTTTGTAATTAGTTTCTATTGTTTTTTATACCTTTGTGTTCTCTCAAATTAAAAACTAAAAAATGAGGGGTTTAAAAAATACAAGAGATGATAGAGTAACTCAAAGTTGGAAAAATGCAAAAAGTTCTCTTACGTGGAATTTTTTGTTTGAGATTAAAGAAAGCTAGACAAGTGGGTGTATTTTGGCTAACACTTTCCACCAAAGTGCATTCTTTAATGCTCAAGTCAAGGGTCCAAAAAATGAAAAGTGTAGTTTGGTGTTTGATGTCCTTTGTTATGATAGTTTAAAGCTATAAGAGATGTAATATTTTCATAATCCATATTAGTGAGAATAATACTCTTGGATACAATTGTGATTGTTTTTTACATAAAAAACTATGATTATAAGAGATTTATTCCAGGAGAATGTTGGATAATGCCAAGATCAAAGACCTGAAAATATGCTTCCATAAGTGAACAAAATAAGCACAATAGTATTTCTATCAATACAATATGAAGAGTGTGTAAATACAATGACCAATCCTTGCTTATATAGGCAAGGATGAGGAGGTGATAAGGTAGGATTGAAAATCTAACTACCTCTCCAAAGATGGAACACTTGTGAGCTCACTTGACAAGTGTGCGAGCAAGTGCCAATAGGTGTCTTGAGTCATGAGGACGAATGTCTCAACCATATGAAGTGAGACAAAAGCAAAAGAAACCTAAGTAAACGTAAGCTAGGTATGAAAAGGTCAATCCTAGAAAGGTGATATAGCTAACTAGGTATGATAATGGCTCTATTTACACTAACACCCTCCTTAAGTGTAACTTAGGGAGTAATATGTGCACTAATGATGGGTCTCAACTATGAGGCCATGTTAGGTACTCATGTACAAATATCTTATAGAGTAGAGTAGAGAAAAAAAACCTAGTGGAAAATAAAAGCCCCTCTCAAAAAGAGAAATGGTGCAATGAAATAAAATGTACAAGTGAAGAAGATAGAAGGACTCACACAAGTACAATAAATGTTCCCCCCCTAGGAGATAAAAAGAGAGACTATGAATCCCCCCATAAGATCATAGAACCTGCAATGTTGAGTGATGCTCAAAGAAGAATGCAAAATATGATCCATGAATGTCAAATAACATTTCTTCCTTGTGGAAGAAGAAAACTATAGATAGGTGCATGTGACATCTTCCCATATGAGAATAATGAAATTTTGAATGATTCACAAGATCCAAAAACAATGGTGAAATCTCTAAAAGCTGCTCAAATGCTCCATGTGAAGGTTGATGTAGAACAAAAACCAAAGATGTAGATGGGTTGATGGCATAATTGATGTGGTTGTCATCAAAGGTGCCTGCCAACTCTATAAAATGGGATTCACTAAACAAGTATGATATGCCATGTAAGTAATAATCCCAATAAGCTATTGTAGAAACATAACTGTAAATATCCAACTGCCCTAAATCATGAGAAACTAATGATGTAGGAATACTCAATACCGAAGAAGCAGAATATGAAGGAGATGTGATATTAGTGTAAGGTGAAGCAATCAATGAGGATCGAACTCCAAGATTTAAATAACTATATTGTATCTTCTTATGTATGTTGAAGGTATTAGTGTCATCTATACTCAAACTATCATCAAAGTCGGTAGAACCAAACGAAGAAAAAGGAATACAATTTAGAATCATGGTCAGCTTGACCCATGGCAATGATGTCTCTACTCTGAAAATAATTGATGATCACAGAATGTGATGTGAACTCAATTGTTTTTGTTGCACCATTCTGTGTAATTTGATAAATTTAAAGGAGATTATTGGATAAGGAAGGTATATAAAGTACATCATTGAATGTTCCTTCTCCAATTTGAATAGATCCTTTTTAAAGAGCTAACATATAGGTGTTATTCATCATCAATATTGGTGGTAAAGAACAAGGATCAAATATAGAAAATAATTCCCTAGATACAACCATGTGGTGTGATGCCCTAGAATCAAGAAGCCACTTGTGTGATGTGTTGTTTGCAAAAGCAATGAGTTCCATACCTTTATTCTTATCCTTTGTTGAAAATGCAGATGATGTGGATGCAGAAAGGGAAGAATCACTTGTCTTAGACAATTGATTTTGTTGAAGAAGAGTCTTCAAGTTAGCAATTTCCTTTTTGTAGCATTGGTGTTCTTCATGCCCTAGTCTCTTAAAATAAGTACATTTGGGATTGTACTTAGAAATTCTCCCTTTTGATGAGGGAGATGAATCTAATGAAGTGTCTGATTTTGATCCCTTATCTTGATCCTTATTTTGTTTCTTTCCCTTAGATGATTGAGCAACTAATGCTTGAATTTTTTAAGAGGGGATAAAATCCACAAAGATTAATTTAGATTGTTATCTTGTGATTCTATCACAAAACTATTCAAAATAAGGCATTGCATTTTCTTTTCTAAGAGCATCTATTGTAGAGTAGAAAGAAAAAAGCAAACATTTGATAAGGATCTTTTAGGTTTGACAGAATTAAGAAGACACGTTCCTTGTTTTTTTTTTTTAACCATAATCTTGAAGTCTAAAAAGCAAGGACTTGAATTAAACAAAGAAATATTTAATAGAAGAGAAGGAATCATGAGACAACATTGTTAATTCTACATCTAATTGTAGAATCTTGAATTCCATCAACTTTACGAAAGAGATCTCAAATTTGACCCAACTTTAGAATCTTAGGAGTTGTACAACTAGAAATATGAAATTGCAAATTATCAAAAACAAGAAGACCTATTAAACCCATTGCTTCATCTAACTTGTTTTGATAATTAAACTACTCAAACTCTTTAGTAAATTATATTTGTTGTCCATTTATCATTTTCCATAATCCCTTAGATTGAAGTAGTTGTTGTACTTTGACTTTCCATGTGTGGAAATTACGTGGTGTTAACAAGTCAATTTTTGGATCCATGATGCACACACAAAAAGGAACTTGAATTGTGCCTTACCAAATCCCCCAAAATTATATTATATTTAAATATAGAGCCCCCAAAAAGATGCAAGATAATATTTCCAAGCTTTTGTGAAGTTTGGAAGTCAAATCACCTGTTTATAACTCATGAAGATTTTTACAAATATAGAAAATGGGCTTTCCAAAACTTAATTTTAACTAGAAATTTAGAATCCTTGCAAAATTCTAATGAATTTCAAAAAAAATGTTTGTTAATTTTCAACAAACGTGGTGAAAGTTATGTCCTATCGAAAATCATACAAATTACACTAATTTTCAGAGGTTAAAAAATAGATTATAAATTACAACTTTGAAAATATCTTGACATTGAAATGTTAGCGACAAAACCAACTTCCCATCGATTTTTCACACTTGAAAAAATACCCCCTATTTGCAAGTTATGCAAAAAAGAAAAAAAAAAAAACTTTACAAACAATTTAAATTTCTCAGATGGTCTGTTAATCAATAGCATAAAATGTTATAGTTTACTATAAACCATTAAAGGTTAGAAAAATTGTTTGTAGAGTTATACATTGAATGCTAAAAAAGGAGTGGAAGACTGAGTCTTTCTTAATGAAGTCATTCTCTAACGACTATAAAAAACTCAGGGAAGCCATGTGGGTCTGGGCATTGCTTGAAGAGGGCAACAATTGTGAATGCAAGTCATGTGGGAGAACTAGGTGCTTATCAAAGTGAGTTCTTTAACACTCCTTTGCATTCACAAAGTGACATATGTTTGGTCAAAGTTGGATACTACTTAAAATAGAGGCCACGGTTGGTGAGATGTGAGTCGATCAATTGTGAAGAATCAACCAAGTCATGGGCACCTCGTGGATTTGTGTGACCTGATTGATTTGCTAGTAGTTAAAGGGAGGGCACACTTAAGGTTGTGTGGGAAGTGGGCATGTAAACAACATACATCTTAGAATAAGAGCACCATGAGGAACACCTATCAAATTCTTTGATATTAAGTGCCTATCGAATGTCTTATGAAGTAAAATTGAATCACTTGGAAATGCAAGCGATTAGTCACCAAGGGATTCAATGGTTGATGGTGTCCCGTAGGGTTTAAGCTCGTTTAAAATGAGAGATCACAAATGATGCATAACCACCAAGAGTAGAGGCTTGGTATAGATGCCCAGGTTGGAAAGCAATCAAAATTCCTCTATGGTGTAATGACTAAGACATGCAAAATTCAGGTTGATGGAGGATGTAGGCTACTATTGTCTCCAATAAGGTTGTGTAGATTTTCATAGATATACCTTAGAATATGGCATGGCTAGGAAGAATCACATAGAGGAGGCCACTTATGATACAATCACATGTAAGCCAAATAACATATGCTGCAAACACTCTGAAACGCTCTAAATAGGCCAAATGGCCAAAAGTGCTTGCAAATAGGCCAAAATGCCAAAAAAATGCCTATAAGAAACTATAATTTACAAGCAAAAAATTCAACCAAATAGGTTGATGGGCCAAAAATATTACAATAGAGATTCTTTTTGCAAAATACAATTTTTTATCCAATGGATAGATTAGTCGAGGGTTAGATTGGCCCTCTACTATTTTTTTATTTTTTTACAACTTTTGTACAATTAAACAGAGGCCCAAAAAATTGCAAAAATTGAAAATCATTTAAATTGAGAAATGAATTGTATTTTTAAATTTCCTGAGCCTTCTAGACACAATGACAATGTCTATTTGGCTATATGATGCTCCGTTGATAGGGCTATATATGAGAGTCACCTCAATGCGAGAAGGAACGTGATCTCATGGCTTTGATACCATGTTGGAGAATGCCAATATTGAAAAGAGCTAAAAATAGACTTCCATAAGTGAAAAATAAGCACAATAGTACATCTATCAATACAATGTAAAGAGTGTGTAAATACAATGATCAAGCCTTTCTTGTATAGGCAAGGATGGGGAGGTGATAAGGTAGGAGTGAAACTCTGACTACCCCTCCAAAGATGGAATGCTTGTGAGCTCACTTAACAAGTGTGCGAGAAAATGTCAATAGGTGTTTCAAATCATGATGATACATGTTTCAACCATATGAAGTGAGACAAAAGAAAAATAAACCTAAGTAAACTTAAGCTAGGTGTGAATAGGCCAATCCTAGAAAGGTGATTTAGCTAACTAGGTATGATAATGACTCTATTTACACTAACATAGAATACTTGGATATGTTTTCTTAATCTATAACTTTTCACAAATTATCTTAGTTAATTGGAAATATAAAACTATAAAATATCATTTAAGAATGACATATGTACAAATTATTTCATTAGACAAAGACTCTAAAACACAATTTAAGGGTGAGTTATATTTTTAATTTTTCTAGAAATTTCATGATGGATTTTCAAAAGCTAAAGCTCTATATGTCTTTCCAAATCATTTTAGATGTTAAATCCTGACAATTATGTACTATTTTTGTAAAAATTTACTACTAATGTGAGATACCCTAGTTTCAGGCTATAATGAACTTGATTCTCTGTCTCATTTCCAATATTTAAAGCATCCTTCTCAATTCTTTAGGGAAAAATACATTTGAGATTGTTATTTAGGGTTTAGGTTATTTTAGGCCAACATTGTTTAACAAATATTTTTTCATAATGTGCTTTATGTTATCTATGTATTTTATGGTGGAAATACAACCAAATTATCTTGACCATGTTTTGCAAAAGTTATTTCAATTGTTTAAGAGTTTAAAAAGTACTTTTATTTTGTTGTCTCTACTAGAAGTGTTTTATTTTAACTTGATGGTTTCTACAATGCATGAATGATGTAGAATGGACTTGCTATCAAGGTGGAGAAGTTTAGTAAGCAAATGAAAAAAGAGGAAGAATAGATGCAATAATATTCATTGAGTTGAAAGGTAAATTTTTTTCAAAGAACATGTTAAAGTAAAATACTTTATTGAAATAACAAAAGTTTGTAATAATAGAAACCCAAGTTGGTTACATAATCACAAATAGCTTTTTTCTCTTCATGAACCATTTTATAATCACTAAAATATCTCCATTGTATACTAGCTAAGATTTATCATAAAATACACAAGAAACAAACAACATAGTGAATTTAAAATATTGTCTATTTTATATTTTAAATATCTGGTTTTGTGAAGAATACCATTCAACAATAACCCTTTGATGCATGTTGAAATTGAGAGCATATACTTGAATATGCCATTCTTTTAATATGTAATGTAACTTCATCATTGGCTAGATCATAGTTAATTTGGATTTTAACTTTATTTTTTATTATTGTAGTTATTTCTAATTCCAAACAAAATATTCTACGAGAGGGAGTATGGAGATCCCTAACTTGTGCATATCTTGCAAAATCCACTATAAGAACTAAAATTTATGTGTA
>VDFB02270671.1:0-26481 GCA_007258455.2 Sequoia sempervirens
TTCAAAATGAAAATAAAATCATAGAAAAAAACCTAGTTTTTTCTCCAAAGCTTGAAAGATTGCCAATGGTTCTTTCAAATCTTATTTTGTTTCCAGCTCATCCAAGAAATCCAATATTCTTCAAATCCAAAAAAACAACAAAAAATCCTTTCCTCTTCTCTTCTTTTTCCAATCCTTTCTTTTTATCTCCACAAATTCAAAATTCCCATTCCAAATGAAAATGCCCAAAAAAAATGCTCTTAGAGTTTTCGCCAAATCTAGTCAAACCCTTAAAAATATCCCATCCACCAAATTTATTGCAAATTTGGAGATATTTTTCATTTTAAAAATTTAAAACAAATTGCTTTCAAAATGGATTTTTCATATATTTAAAAAAAAACTCTTTTCAACAAAAAAGGTATTTAACTTTTTAAAAGAAAATTCTTTTACACAATATTTTCAAAAAGTGCAATTTAAAACATGATTTTCATTTTCATTTTTTTTAATTTAAATCAAAATATTCAATAACGCCAAAACAACTAACTTAATTCAATTTATCACCATTAACTTAATTAATCAATAAACTAAATTTAATCCAGGATTAGATTATTTTATTAATTAAATTAAATTAATCAATAAAATAACTAACATTTCAACATTGCAACCAGATATATTTAATCATCATTTTAACTACACCAACCATTTAATAAACTTTATAATTTGAAATTAAATAAAAACTAAGGTGAAATGGACAAAATTTAAACAACTAAACCTGACCACAACCTGACGACACACTATGACTAGGGTGATGACTTGGCACAAAAAATCTAGCTACTATCTCCCTATCGACTACCATTGGTCAATGGACATGCTCAAACCTGTGAAATCAGGTGGAGTTGATGTCCTATCCCTATCAACCTGCAAGCAAAGAGTATATCGAACATGCATATATATGATATAATAAAACACACCGTGAACAAGAAATCTCAAAATCGTAGGGTGCTCGCAAGCGAGTGATACAATCCTGTCCCCTTCACCAATGTAAACTTTCTAATTGACGAGTCTAACATCAATAATTTACTCAAAAGCATAAAGCATCATTAATTAAATATCCACTAAGATAATTCAAAATAGGCTATAATGATAACATCAGAGTAAAATTCCAGCACAACAAAATATAACATATGCATCACTTAACAATTTGTGATCAAATAGAACCAAGTACCATAGTCCAGTAATAGCAGAACAAAGCATAACAAAGAAAACACTATCTGATCAAAAGAGCCAAAATGGAGGGGTACTACATCCTCACCCCCTAGGGTCAAACTTACTCCTGGAAGCCTACAAACAAATAGGGATAGAGCTCCCTCATCCTAACTGCATCCTCCCAAGTGGATGAGGCGTCATCCCTAGGATCCCATTGGACCCTAACCTGATCAATATCTCACCCTCAAAGAGTGAGCGTTCTGCGCTCCATTACGGCCACGGGATCCAAATCCAGCTACCCATCCTCTACCTGTAATGCATTCCAATTAAGTACATGAGAAATGTCTAGATGGTATGGCTGAAGAATTGAAACATGAAAAACATCATGAATACATGAGAGACTGGGTAGTAAAGCAAGAGGGTAAGCAACTAGACCAATCTTCTCAAGTATCTCAAAGGGTCTCACAAACTGAGGTGCCAACTTAGAGCCCTTCCCATAATGGATGGGACTCTTTCATAGACGCACACACAAGAAGACTCTATCGCCCATAGAAAACTAACAATCCACTCTATGTGCATCCACATACTTCTTCTACCTATCCTATGCTGCCACCAAGTGCTCTCTAATCCTATCCACCTGTTGTTCCATATTCTGTAACATCTTAGGACCCAAAGTCACTCTATCCTCAAGTGGATCCCAACTCAAGGGAGTGCAACATGGTCGCCCATATAATGCTTGGAATGGAGGCATGCTGATAGAACTTTGGAAACCATTATTATATGCAAACTCTACCAAATAGAGATAATATTCCCATCATGTTTGTTAGTCCATTACATACATACGTAACATGTCCTCAAGGATTTGATTGACCCTCTTAGTATGTCCATCTGTCTCTAGGTGGTAAGCTTAACTGAAGTTCAACTATGTCCCGATCGCATGTTGTAATGAAGTTTAAAGAGCTGAGGTGAATACTGGATCCCTATCATAAATAATCTGACGTGGAATACCATGTAACCTCACTATGTCCTCCATGAACACTCTGGCTATGGATGATGCAATATAAGAAGAGCGAATAGGTGAGAAGTGTGCCACCTTCGTCAACCTATCAACTGTTACCATAATTGCATCATGTCATCTCAAAGAGTTGGGTAAACCAACAATGAAATCCATTGAGATAATATCCCACTACCAATTTGGTACTAAATGTGGTTGCAAAAGCCCTGCTGGATGCTAGTGTTTAGCCTTCACTTGCTGACACTCAAGACATTGCGACACATAATCTGCAATATCATGTTTCATCCCTAGCCAGAAATACAACTAACACAAATCTACATACATCTTCTTCACCCTAGGATGGGATGAATAAGGTGCACGATGTGCTTTAGTCATAACCAAGGTGCGAAGATCACCTGATGAAGGAATGTATATGCATCCCATGTGCCTTAATATCTCATCTGAATCCAAATAATAACCTAAATACCTGCCCCCAAGGGGTCTTCCTGTCTCAATTTCTATCCTAACCTCCTGATACCAACTATCTGCTGGAAGGGCAGAAAGAATCTAACTCCACAAATCTACAACAAGAGTAAACTCAAATATCTCATGTCTCCTCCTACTAAGTGCATCCACTATGACATTCTCTTTTCCCTAGATATACTTCACCTCAAAGTCATATTCACAAAGAAACTCCATCGAGCACCTTTGCCTAGCATTAAGGTTGGGGTGCGTGAAAATATAATGAAGGCATTTGTGATCACTGTGCAACTCAAATGTATGGCCAAGAAGGAAATGCCTCCATCTTATCAATGCATGAACAACTGCCACTAACTCAAGATCATGTGTGGGATAGTTCAGCGCATGATACTTGAGCTTTTGTGACTCGTATGTAATGACACAAGCCTCTTGCATCAACACTGCACCTAATCCCTCCAAGGACTCATCTGTACAAACTACAAAGTCCCCAGTTGGATCCGGTTTCGCAAGTATTGGTGCACTAGTCAGCTTCCCCTTAAGATCCTGAATCGCTACCTCAAGTTTCTCTGACCACTCAAACCTCTTGCCTTTCCATTGAAGGGAGGTGATAGGATAGCCTATTCTCAAAAAACCCTACACAAAATGCCTGTAATAACCCACTAGCCCCATAAAGCTACGTATCTCTGGCACATTCGTGGGCACAGGCCAATCTGAGATCGCTTGGATCTTTGTAGGATCCACTGAAATACCTTCCACTGAGATCACATGACCAAGGTACTGGACCTCAGTCTAGAAGAATTCACACTTTGATAGGTTAGCATAAAGCAGATTATCCCATAGACATTGTAATACCTACTGTAATTGTTCCTCATGCTCTTCCACTGTACTAGAGTATACCAAAATGTCATCAAGGAACATAAGGACAAATCTATCTAGGTATGTACAAAATACCCCGTTCATCAAACTCATGAACATTGAGGGTACATTCGTCAACCCAAATGGTACTACTGTGAATTCATAGTGACCATACCATGTTCGAAACATTATCTTATGGATGTCTGATTCAAAGATATGAATTTGATGGTACCCCGACTTAAGATCAATCTTTGAAAAGATTGTGGCACCCTTGATCTGTTTGAATAGATCATCAATCCTAGGAAGCAGATATCGATTCTTAATGGTCACTTTGTTCAACTATTGGTAATCAATACATAACCGAAGTGAACCATCCTTCTTCATGAAGAAAACTGGTGCTCCCTGTGGAGAAACACTAGGGTGAATAAAACCCTTCTCTAAAAACTCCTCAAGCTGTGAGTGAAGCTCTTTTAGTTCCTGGGTGGTCATACGATAAGGAGCTCTTGAAATGGGTTTCGATCCAGGTATAAGGTCTATCTTGAAGTCTATATCCCTTTTAGGTGGCATCCCTAGAATATCATCTAGAAAGACATCAGAATACTCCTGAAGAATGGGGTGACTATCAAGAGATACTTTCTCCTCTCCACCTGCTAGATCCAAATCATCCACTGTAACAACAAATAACTAGAAACCTTGATGCACACACCTCCTCAACTGCATAGCTAAGATGAACCTCAAGGAAATCAGCCTCTGAATTCCCACTATCTCAACCTCTCTACCAGATGTCTCAATGCATCGAATCGACTAATGTTGACAATCTATGACCGCACTATGCACCTCTAGCCAATCCATCCCTATGACAATGTCATAAGAACCCAAAGGAATAACTCGAAGTCCAATGTAGTATGAAGAGGTCCAACCTCCAATCTACAATCTGGTACAAGGGAATGGGATGCAACCTTCACACCTGAGGCTAACTCGACTTGCCACTTATCGACTTTCCTTACCACACCCAGTCTACATCGCGTCATGACGGAAGAAGAAATGAAGGAGTTTGACACTCCAGAATCAAACAAAATGGTAACTGGGTTACTTGATAACATATCATATGACTCAACAATGGTATCATGATGCTCTTCCTGGTGGTTATCAACCACTGTGATAACACGATGCCCTCGACCAACATCTCCAACTATAGGCTTAGATGCCGCTGGTCCCTGAGAAAACCCAGATGTGCCCTGTTGGGACACATTCTAGCTATATGGCCCTGCTATCTGCATGCGAAACACTTAGTACCTCTGCCATGGCCCCTGCCTCCAGATGGTGCGTTAGACTACTACGCACTACCCCTGAAGGTGGACTGGGAACTCTGAGCTAGCTCATCAAAGTTGAAGTGTTTAATATGCCTCCAGTTTATGTCCCCCTGTCTCTATTGGAAACCTTTACGTTTCCCTTGCGATGCCTGCTACTACTATTGCTGCCCACTCTGCGATGGTCTCTGCTGAGCTCTGGAAGGTGCACCTCCCTGAGACTGTCCTCCTCTACCACTAGTCCCTACTATTGAACTGCTACCTATCTACACACCCATATGGCCTCCTAGCGCCAAAGCCAAATTCTCCTCCACCAAACATGCCTTATCCACTGCTACCTCCATGGTCTTGGGTTCAAAAACCCTCACACCTTCGCTAAGACGGGCATTTACGCCCCTGACAAAATGATGGACCAACATACTCTCATCATCTTCTACCCCTGCATACTACTTGAGCTCATAAAAGCATTGCTCATACTGCTCAACTGATAGGGCCAACTGACATATGGATGCATCACAAAACACCTATCTAGATCTATGAGCCATGTCTCAGCCTCTAGCCTAGTGCCAACTCCATCATACAATGGTGGACGTGCCCTGAGCAAATCTCTCATGTGCATCTCTGGCTAAGGTGGAACTTCCCTCTCAGTAGGGTTACCCTGTACCACATCCTGTCTCTGACCAAGGAGTGCTAGTGCCTCCTCTAGAGCTCTACGTGCAGCCAAAATCCCTAGTGGATCCTGCTACTAAGCTATACCCCCTGAAACATTCTGAGATGCTTGGTGCTCTTCCTGATCTGGTATAATAGGAACATCAGGAGGAGAGTCATGTTGACTCTCACCGTGACCACCTACATGACCACATCCACACCCTCTACCTCTTTCTCATCTGGGAGGCATAATACTACATAGACACATCAAGGTATTAGGTAAGGTACACAACTTAAAACCTACACAACTAAAAGCTTAATGGGTCCATCATAATCCTAGAGTACCCAGTGTTTAAACGTGGGCTTTGATACCATGTGTAACGCCTTGCCACACAACCCTAGGGGAAGTTCCAATTAACTACTCAAACACAATAATTTTTTATTTATTTTTAAGTAAAAATAACATGAAAGTTCACTACCCATTGCCAACAACCCCTAAGGTGACGAGACTGAGTTTACTTAAGCCCAAACAAGAAACATGAATTAAAACCATAACATTTAATTACTTAACAAATTAAATACACATCCATTCCATACAAGATAAAATTACATCTAGGCCTAAGAGATAGCACATGTTCCAATAATATAATTTACAATACGATTACAACTCTCATTCCCTGAATGAGGTAATTCCAATTAGCAAGATTACAAATTACTCAATTCCACCTCGATACAAATGAGGGGTCATAAATTACAATAATAACTGAAAAGAATAAAGCATGAAAGTATTGGATCCCACGAGCTCTCCAACTGAAAATCTCATCCACATGAACAAGAAGATGACCCAACAGTTTAAGGTACATGTTCCACCCAACCATGTGATACTAGAAGGCTCACCTCCATGCTAGGAGATAGTAACAAGGATTCCTAGGCAAGACCATCTACCTCTAGACATAGGCTACACAAAACTGAATTGAATTAAATACAATTACAACATCACATAACACAATGGTTACAATGTTTCTAGAGTTAAATTATCAATCACATCACTGATACAAACATACTATTGACTTAAGAGAAGTGTCATCACAATTTCACATGGGATATCATGGTAAGTCTTCCAAGGTCCCGGCCCCCATCTTGGGATATCCTAATAACCTCTAATGACTTTCGACCCCTTATGCAAACCAATACAGAATCAGTTATCTCTCATAGAGATGAGATAACAATCTTTCCATTCTAGGCCTTCTCATCTCATCCCAAGTCTATACAAACCCTTGTGTTCATGAGCGAGGAAAAATTAATCTTGTTAAGTGTTTAATGCAACCTAAACCTCTAATAAGTTTATTACATTATCACTGAATTAACTAACTTACAAAGAGTTTCCCTGACACCACTTTATGTGTCGACCCTCATTACAAGCCACTCCTTTAAGAAAACACTTGAAATAACTCCACACCCAAGGGTACACAAGTGCAACCTAAGGAGAATGAATCCCTATACATGACATAAAGTCCACACATCTTGTTCCTGATAACAGGTATAACACTGGATACGTTTAGACACACTACCCAACACAATCCAAAGGTTGACTATCATAACGACAACCCATACAAATAAATGAAACTCCATCTGGAAGACTTACATAACAATTGACACAATTTCCCAATGTAAAACCCCATCCCACAACTTAACCCCTCTCAAGAAGCATCAACACATATAACAAAGTCTCCTGTAGGATCGGGTACTACAAGGATCAGTGTGCTAGTCAACCTCTCCTTCAATGTCTGAAATGTAGCCTCACTCTACTATGAACAATCAAAATTCTTCCCTTTCCTCTGAAGAGAAGTAATAGGGTGACCTACTATAGAAAAGCCCTGAACAAACCACCTATAGTAACCTACTAGCCCCATAAAGCTATGTATCTCTGCCACATTTGTGGGCGTAGGCCAATCCATGATTGCCTAGATCTTTGAAGGATCCACTACAATTCCCTCTCCGAATGGAACATGACCAAGGTAGTTGACCTCAGTTTTAAAGAACTCACACTTAGACATGTTGGCATACAACTTATTATCCCTCAGACACTGCAATACCTACCTCAAGTGTTCTTCATGCTCCTCAACAGTCCTAGAATAAATCAAAATTTCATCAAGGAATACCACTACAAACCTATCCAGGTACATACAAAAAATTCTATGCATCAGGCGCATGAATACCGATGGCGCATTTGTCAATCCGAATAGTCCCAGTGTGAACTCATAGTGGTCATATCATGTGTGAAACACTGTCTTATGAATATCAGCCTCTACAATCTGCAACTAATGGTATCCTGACTTAAGGTCAATCTTAGAAAAGACTGTCGCACCTTTGACCTAATCAAACAAGTCATCTATCCTAGGTAGAGGGTATTGATTCCTGATGGTGACCTTATTTAACTATCAGTAATCTATGCAAAGACGAAGAGATCCATCCTTCTTCTTCACAAAGATCACTGGTGCTCCCCAAGGTGATACACTAGGGCGAATGAACCCCTTCTCCAACAACTCCTCAAGCTGTAGGTGGAGCTCCTTAATCTCTTGAGTCGTCATGCAGTAAGGTGCTCGTGAAATGGGTTCAGAACTAGGTGAAAGATCCACCTTGAATTCTATGTCACGCTAAGGTGGCATCCCTAGAATATCATCTGGAAAAACATCTGCATACTACCAAAGTATGGGGTGGCTATCTACGGACTTCTCCTCTCTATACCCCATCTCCAAATCATCTACTATAATAAAAAATAATTGGAACCCCTATCGAGCACACCTTCTCAACTGCATAGCCGAGATCATTCTCAGAGATATAGGCCTCTAGACCCCTACTAACTCTACCTCACTACCTGATGCATTAGTACATAGTATCAAATTGTGTCGACAATCAATCACTGCCCTGTGAGCATTGAGCCAATCCATCCCTAGCACTATGTCATAAGAACCTAATGGTATAACACGAAGATCTACAGTGGTGTGGAAAGAACCAATCTCCAGTCTACAATTCAGTACAAAGGAATGTACTGCAACCCTAGCACTAGATGCTAACTCAACCTGTCGCTTACCTTTCCTCATTACTCCTAGTCTATCACGTGCCACAATGGATGATGAAATAAATGAGTTAGAGGCTCCTGAATCAAACAATATGGTAACTTGGTTACCCTGTAACATACCTGTAGTCTCCACCACTATACTTTAGTGGTCATCCTGACAGTTATCAACCACAACAAATACATAGTGTCCTCTGCCTACATCCCCTATAGTCGGCTCTGACGCTGCTCGCCTCTGTGTATATCCTCAATTCCCAATACACAATTACAGAAGAATACACAATTGCAATAAGCCACTCAAGTAATTAAATAAACAACCATTAGGATTTTCCAAATCCAATAAATCAACAATGAATTAAACCAATTGTTTAACTTTCAGTTTGACAATTACTCATAATAGTCAATTCAAATTTCTCGCAAATGTGAACAGAAAAAAATACTACATAAAATAATTCAGTCACTTAAATAATCTAATATTCAAATTTCCTAAATCCAAATTGAATCAATATCTCATCACATGCAATTATTCAAAGTAAATATAATTCCATTTGCAATAATAAGGAAATAAAATAAAACTATTTATTTAACTTCAATTCCACAATTTCGTATATAATAATAACAAACTCAATTTCTCTATTACAATCATTGCATTATAAAATCCTTTACTTGCACATTAAACATTTTAATAATACAATATCTATTTAAATATAAATCAACTTTTTCTCCAAGTCATTTTATTTTAAGATTTACTAGCCCATGCATTTGCATGCTTATATTAAAAATATATACTTCCATTTACAAACCATAAATAAATTAAAACTAGTTGTTAACTCAAATTTCACAAATACATATAAATAAAAATCTCAATCTTTCTAATAAAATCAATTTATTATAAAACATATATTGGTGTTTTGCATGCATTAATTAACAAATATAATATTCATTTAAATAAATATATATATTTAAAATATATATATATATATATGTATATTCTAATTACATAATCTAATTATTCTTTCTAATGTTCATTTTAAAATATCTAATTGTGTGTGCATGCAACTCATTTAAAAAATACATTTAAATATTCTAAAAATTATACACAATTTTTAAATAAATAAATATATATATATATTAATTTACAATTTTCAAACAATATTAATCATAAAACCAATTTGTTGCGACTTTAATAACTTTTGTTTTCGGATATGGATTTCTCTGAAATTTTTACTGAAGGTGTGCCATCAAGTCGTTTAAAACATATAAAAAATTCAGCCCTACCTAGTTCGTAAATTTCTAGTTATGATTAATTTAGTGACTCACTCTCTCTGCTGTTTTGATTTACAAATTCCCAAGGTTTCCAATTATTTCAATTTTCTCAAATTTATCAGAAGATTTCATTTTCAATCCTACAAAGGTTTTCTAATTCATCAAATACTTTTCTTTGAATTTTTTATTGTGTTAAAAATCATTCCCTACAAGAATCTAAATCTTCAACGGTAATTTACCATTTTCTAAGAAGAATAAATTATATTTTTACAGGAAGAGGTTTCTAAGTTTTGATTTAAATTCAACAAAGGTTCAATAATTCCACTATAATTTCCTTCTGTATAAATCTATTTCAAATACTCAATTTAACTTTTGTATAAATCTATTTTGAATGAACCAATTAGATGAGGATTTTTAAATTATTTTCTACGAGGTTTCACATCCACAAAATCTTTTAAAAGAAAGAAAACAAGAACTTCTACAAGATTGAAAGTCTTTTTCCCAAACATTTCCAATTTGCATTACATTAATAAAATAACTTTTCAATACAAAATTTATAAAATTCATAAAACAGTAAAGGAACTCGTTTAAGAAACTATTGCCTTGAGAATTGTTGTCGAGCTTCTCTCAGAACTTCAAATTGCCAATGTAACCAAAACTTCCTCTAGTAAATTTTCCTCTTTCTAGAAAACACACAATACACAGCCAAAAATTCTACAGTAAAATTCTAAAACAATTCCTTAGAGAGATCCACAATTTTCTCCCCAATTTTCAACAACCCACACAAAAAATATCGTGAAACAACTTCCTTTTCTTTTCCCAATATCCCTTTGTAAATGAATTTTCAACGATTAGATAACAAATTTCTAACTCATTCCTTAGAGAGATCCACAATTTCCTCCCCAATTTTCAACAACCCACACAAAAACTCTTGTGAAACAACCTTTTTTTTCCCAATATCCCTCTGTGAATGAATTTTTAACAATTAGATAACAAATTTCTAACTCATTCCTCAGAGAGATCCATAATTTCCTCCCCAATTTTCAACAACCCACACAAAAACTCTCGTAAAACAACTTCCTTTTTTTTTTCCCAATATCCCTCCGTGAATGAATTTTCAACAATTAGATAACAAATTTCTAACTCAGAGTTATCTCAAACTAAATATCTTTTCCCTCAACAACCCATATATTTTTCATCCACATGCATTTAAATAAAATAATACAGTTTACTAATTGCAACTAATTTAACTACTCTTATTTATTTAATTACCATTTATTTTTAATAATAAAAATTACTCAACAACATAATAAATTAAATTAATTAATTTATTTATTCTAAATCCTTCACAACAATAATTCAATTAATTAAATATATAAATTAATATGTATTTAATCTACCAAATTAAACTTGCATAATAATAAAATACCCAGAACAACAATGATAAGTCTAAGACCAAAACTCAAATTGACGACACACTATACTAGGGTAAAGGTATGACTAGATAGCCCGTTACTATCTCCCAATATTACTGTTGAGTAGTGGACATGCTCAGACCTGTGAAACCAGGTGAAGCTAATATTTTATATGTACAATCCTGCAAACAAGCAAATGTCACACATGTATACAGACAGTAATTCATACACACCGTGAAGAGAGAATCACAGAAATCATAGGGCACTTGCAAGTGAGTGATGCAATACCGTTCTCTTCACCAATACAATGTCACATCAACTAATAAGATAATATATCAATTAAACTATGATAAGAAAATATAACAATCCCATAACAACTAAGCATCTATGCAAACATAAAACATATTGACAAAAATCATCATGCATATAATGTGTCATTACATCAATATAGTCTATCATCGCTCCACTGTCAGCAATAGAATAACCACCACATAAAACATAGTCTAACAAAGTATCTGAGCTATCAAGAAAACATAACAAATCAAAGGGGTGTCACACCCAACACCGAGAATGACAAAAAAATCACTAGAAAGAATTTTAGGAAATTAAACAAACTACAGTTAGGATTTCTTAAATCCAATCAACTCAATCAACATTACTTACATTTATTAAAAAATAAATAGAATTTAATTCGCAGCATTGAAAAATTTAAAATCAATGATTTAACTTCGTGTTTCTCAATCATACAAAATAATCAAAATCAACTTGCTAGATAAAATCATTTGATTAATTTTTTTTTTTTAATTCAACTACGATAATGAAATAATCACCTTAAAATAAATTGTATTCAATACACATATATATTAAATATATATATAAATATATATACTTAGTATATATACAAATATATATATATACATATAATATATATATTATATATATATATATTATATATAATATTATATTTATATTATATATATAGCTATATTATATTATATTATATATATATATTAATTAATAATTAATAAAATTTAATTTTAAAAATAAATTATAAAAAAAACCACACATCACAAGGGCCGCAGGCCTCTCCCAAAGGAGAGGCGAGGTTGCCTGACCTCCCCTCCCCCTTTTAGGGTGCGCTGTGTAGGCAGTGCTATTTCCTTTGGAGGCAACGATGTTGCCTCCATAACGCCTCCCATGGGGGGGCGACTGTGGGGGGGGCAGCCCAGCCTCCCTCCACTACCCTTTTATTTATTTTATAATAAAATTTTTTTTTAAAATGAAAAAAAATTCCTCATTTATATAAAAGGAGAGCAAAACTTTTTTCTGGGTATTTCTTCAACATAAAAGAAAAATCCAGGTAAAAAATTTTTGAAAAAAAAATTCCCAGCATGAAATTTAATACAAATATATACATATATATATATATATATACAAAAATTATATATATACAAATTTTCATTGGTTAACAGTGAAGTTGTGCAAATTTTTCCTCCAAAACAAAATACAGAGCAAAATAATTTGCAAGCATAAATTCTTAATTTATAATTCATAACAGAAATTTTTTTTGTTCATTTTTCTATTTTCTATAGTTTGATTCTTTCTTTATTTTCTTTTTCCATGATTTTAGTAGAGTTTTTGCAAGTTTTGAAACAAGATTTGACATGGGTTTTCTTCCAAACCAAAATAAGTTTAATATTTTCCAACAACATATAAAAATTTGAAAACTCTTTCAAAATGAAAACAAAATCATAGAAAGAAACCTGGTTTTTTCTCCAAAGTTTGAAAGATTGCCAATGGTGCTTTCAAATCTTATTTTGATTCCAACTCATCTAAGAAATCTAATCTTCTTCTTCAAATCCAAAAAAAAAACAACAAATCCCTTCTTCTTCTCTTCTTTTTCCAATCCTTTTTTTTGTCTCCACAAATTCAAAATTCCCATTCCAAATGAAAATACCAAAAAAAAATGCTCTAATAGATTTTTCCCCAAATCTAGTCAAACCCCTAAAAATATCCCATCCACCAAATTTATTGCAAATTTGGAGATATTTTCATTTTAAAATTTAAAACAAATTGCTTTCAAAATGGATTTTTCATATATTAAAAAAAACTCTTTTCAACAAAAAAGGTATTTAACTTTTTAAAAGAAACTTCTTTTACACAATATTTTCAAAAAGTGCAATTTAAAACATGATTTTCATTTTCATTTTTTTTTTTAATTTAAATCAAAATATCCAATAATGCCAAAACAACTAACTTAATTCAATTTATCACCATTAACTTATTTAACCAATAAACTAAATCTAATCCAAGATTAGATTATTTTATTAATTAAATTAAATTTAATCAATAAAATAACTAACATTTCAACATTGCAACCAGATATATTTAATCATCATTTTAACTACACCAACCATTTAATAACCTTTGTAATTTGAAATTAAATAAAAACCAAGGTGAAATGGACAACGTTAAAATACCAAAACTCAACTACAACCCGACGACACACTATGACTAGGGTGATGACTTGGCATAGAAAACCTAGCTACTATCTCCCAATCGATTACCATTGGTCAATGTACACGCTCAAACCTGTGAAATCAGGTGGAGTCAATGTCATATATCTGTCAAACTACGAACAAAGAGTATATCGAATATGCATATATATATATGATATAATAAAACACACCGTGAAGAGGAAACCTCAGAATCGTAGGGCGCTCGCAAACAAGTGATACAATCCCTTCCTCTTCACCAATACAGTCTTTCTAACTGACGAGTCTAACATCAATAATTTATTCAAAAGCATAAAGCATCATTAATTAAATATCTGTTAAGCTAATTCAAAATAGGCTATAATGATAACATCAGAGTAAAATTCCATCACAACAAAATATAACATACGCATTGCTTAACAATTTGTGATCAAATAGAACCAAGTACCATAGTCCAGTAATAACAGAACAAAACATAACAAAGAAAACACTGTCTGATCAAAATAGCCAAAATGGAGGGATGCTACATAATACAAATAATTCATAAACTACTTCATTTTCTCAATGAATGGGTTCATTATATAATATTCAAATGTATTCGACTTTAATTTGTTTGAAAAAAATAACACCAAACAATAAACATTTATTCCAATTTATTTTATTTTCAAATATTTAACATCAAACAAATCAAACAAGATATTTACATTACATAACCAAAACATATAAAAAAACCAACATTATTAATCAAACAAAAGTCAAAACTAAAATACAACAATTAAAAAAATTATATTAAATTTTATTCACATTAATTAAACTTACATTTATTTTATTCCAACTCTACAAATCTCTAATTAGAATACTACAAAGGAAAATACGACCACTTTATGCTTGTTTATAATTTGCATTTTACATGTCATAGTATCTCAATCTCAACCCATAAATTAATTTAAAATCTAATTATTGTTTATTGGTTATCAGCTCATATAGAAACTCCTAAAACTTTAAATATGTTGTTTTTAGTCAATCAAGTTCGTGGAAGAGGTATGCTTATATTTGTTTATTATGGGCTTTGTAAACTAGTATCATTCTATTAGTCTCTCAATTATATGAAAAAGCTACATCCTTATCAACATGCTTAGAAAAGATGCCCATTACTATCCCGCCCCATTGAAGTGGGTGGCAATCACCATCATCGTTTTGGTGTATATAAATAGAGTGTGAAACTCTTAAAAGGCCATTTTCCAAAGATAAAAGTCACGCAAATTCGAAGTCTTTGAATTATGTAATATATTGTAATCAAGTGGGCATTGACCCTTCAAGCATCTCAAAATTACAAACAAATTTGCACCATACTATCTTTCGCTTATTTGAGCCCCTTAATTGAATGGAAATTCAAAAATGTTAAAACACTAATGAGACTTACCTTCCAGGGCCGATTTCTATTTTAATCTTATTAGTGGAAACTAGCTCAGCTTCCGTACACCATACAGATCTAAATGTCTATGTAATGTCCCTCCCATCGTGATACTCTGTTTGGTTTGTTTCAGTTGTTTGTTAGATGTTTTTATGTTTTTGTGACACTGTGGATGATATGTTGGACATCTTGATTTTCAGTTGTGCTTTCCTTTGTGAAACAATTATGATAGACTTATGTGTGATGCAGTTATGATGTTTATCATTTTTAGAGATATTATCATGATGCTAGTTCTGTTATGTTATATGACTTGTATCTGATTGAGTGAAGAAGACAGCGTAGCATAACTCATTCGTGAGTACTCTACTGCGCTGCGATTCTTCTTCACAGTGTGCTTATATGTATATGTTTAACTTTGATGTTTCATGCAGGCATAGGTACTGGGTAATAGCTCCACCTGGCTGTCAGGTCTGAGTGTACCCCGATCCAATCTTATTATGTTGATCGGAGATTTTGACAGGTCTGTGTTCACCCATCATTCTTTGTGAACAAGTATCTTTTTTTTTTCTTGTGTTGTCGTTGTCGTCTTCGTTTTATCGTCGTCGTCATCATCATCGTCATCGTATTCATCTTTATCGTTCTTATTGGTTGTGTTTCGTCATGTTCATTCGTATTGTCTTGGTTGTGAATTTTGTATGTAAATTTAGTGTTTAATTGTTTGACCATGTATACAAATATTTACTAAGTTTTGATTTATTTAATTGGTAATGTTATTCTTTTGTAAACATTAAATTATTTTTATGAGTTAAATAGGTGTATATCCATTTATTATTGTGTATTTTGAGCCTATGCTATGTTTAATAGGTGAATTGAGTTTTGATTTAAAAGTTAAGCTCTCATTTATACTTGTGTTATGATTAACAAATTGAAAATAAATAAACAAGCTAATTTTTTATTACATGAACGGAAATGATTAATTATATTTTGAAATGTTTGTTTTGTTGGTTATTATTGGTGTTAATCATTGGATTTGGTTTAAAGGTTTACTTATCTTTATGTTCTTTTTAAGAAGAAGTTAGTTTTGAAATTTCAATGATATGAGTAGGCTTATGGAATAATTACGCAGACATCAGATATTTTATTGGGAAGTTCGGTAAACAATAAGTTTTCTAACTGCCATAATTATGAAGTTGGCCTGTGATAAATTTTAAAAGATGGGAACTAGTCGATAGGATTCAGTTGGAGGGTTAACTATCTGGAAACTGATTCATTAAAAGCGAATTGATTGCATGAGAAATGGAAAAGACAGAAAATGAGGGACGTAACTAGTTGGATGAGGACGTTTTACTGGAGTAATGATAACTACGCAAGAATTAAGGGAGATCTGGAGAATTAAAAAAAAAATGCCAGATTAGAGAGCAAAAACATGAGATCTGAACAAAAAGACGTGAGGTCAGAGCAGAAGAAAAAGGATTGGTTAAGCTACCTATTGAGGGAAAAAGAACGAGTTCTTTAGGCATGATATGTTAAAAATGCCAAATTAAAAAAAAGATGAAAAACGTCAGTTCTGGAGGGGACGAATGTTCTAAGAAAGGAGAACGCCAGAAAAGGGAGAGAAATAGGAAACGAAAGATAATCTGGAAGAAGAAGATTAGAAAAGGAAACTAATTTTTGACATTCTGTTGTACGGAGTTTCTTGTTCTTGGAGCTATTTTCTTTGGTTCTTGAAACTTGGGGATTGCAGAACTGGTTGGAATTTTGGGAAGTTTGCTAAAGATCTGAGCTGAAAGTAGTGAGCTCTGCAACAAACCACCTCATTCAAGCAGGAAAAATTCCAGGTTCCTTGCTAATCTCAATTTTAATTTTGAAGAGAATAAAATACAGAGCTTGTATTTCTCTAAAAAAAATAAAATAAAAAATTAAACAACTCCTGTTTAAATCTAGGATAGTCATTTGTTCTATTTGTATATCGAATTGCATTGCTTAAAGAAAAATTTATATACCCCTTAAGTCTTTCGAGAATTCCCTTTACTCCATTGAGATAAATTCTAGCTTTGGCTTCGGTAGCAAATAGATTGTACTCATGTTACTTGCTTAAGGTTTTTAAATCTTGCACATCCTATCATCATGCGTGCATTGCTTTCTTCTTTATATCTTCCTCTCTGTCGCGGCCCTGTATGGAGCTTATATCTTCTTGGCTCAACTGTGGGTTTTTCTCTAGAAACAATATACATTTGATATTCTCCTGTATTAAAATTTTCCTATGTAAGCACTGGCCGCCCCTGAAGATTTTTCACTTATTCCAATCGTGCCAGTCATTGAAGTTTAAGTGCGTATTTCTCTCCATAGTTTGATTTTGAATCTAGATATTGTTTTCTTGATGCACGTATTGGCGTCGCTGTAGGTTGAGCATATAAGGGACTTAATGTTATTCTTTGTTTCTTTGAGGGACTCCCATATATCACTTAGTTTGGAGTTATGCCGACCCTGTAGCTTTCTACCTTGCGAATTGGTTATTTGATAGCGTTGTTTTTGAAATTCCTTATTCATAATTATTTCATTCAATCAAGCCACTCTCAGGCCACTGCCCCTGTTTATAGAGAGAATTTAAATCATGTCTAATCTCTAGATTAGTTGGCGTCTTAATCCCTTTCTGCAGAATTCGATGGGCTTTACTGTTTGTGTAAATCAAAAGATTATTTAATCGCACTGCTGTGAATACTTCCAGTTAAGCCAAATTGTATACTGAAGACCTCCCAAGTTTATGCATTATAAACTGTAGATGAACTTCATTAACTCCAACTATTGTGCAAAACATTCAGTTAATTTTCAGCACCTTATGTGCATGTATGATTTGTATGGAGATTATATATATATATATATGCTGGCCCGATCCACAAGTCTTCCAGCCTAATTGGCTTTGTTTTGAAAGCTGAAGTTTCTCCTGAGTCACCAGTGTAGCTCTCTCTGCCTTTTCAGACTCTTACATTGCCACAGATCGACTGTGGGATTTAATTATTTGTACCACATGGTTGATGTGCTTCGAATCCTTTGATCTAAAGGAAATTTCCTTAACATAAATACTGCTAGGGAATTTCAATGTTGGCATTAAAGCCGGTACCTGGAACATTGAAAATTTTCCTTATATAAGAATTCCCTCCATCTTGTTGGCTTGAAACAATCTTGACGGTGGCTACATGAAATGGAATCATGATGCCATATATGGGTACCTGAACAACATCATTCTTCGTATCAACCTGAATCATGAGCTCTCTAGAAACCGGGATATCATCCACATTTTGTAGGGTTCCCTTGGAGATTCCTGATTCTCCTCCATTTACCTCAGCCTTGGGTTTTTGTTTCACTTCCTCGTCTTTATCATCGTCATTAAATGAGTATGCAACATCAGTGTATTCTTTGGAGCTAATCTTCACTTTAGTTCGACGCACCTTTATACTCTTGTCTTGCGTGGACACTGACCAGTTGTGTGACTGAACTTTCTTGTTAATCTGTTCGATTTGATACTTCCTTGAACCATGCAATTCGCTGATTGAAATATGGACATGCGTGGAATGTGTTTAACTTGCATACTATTCAGGGATATTCACAAGATTAGACAGGTTGTTTATGTTAAAACAGTCTTCTTCAGATTTTTATAACATTTGACAACGTTATCCTGATGCGCTCTGAACTCTGTAGTTCTGAGTAGAGTAACAAACTTGTGTGGACTGTTGTTCTTCATACATTTATGATAGTACCCATAAGTGTTGTTTTGGTTGTTTATAGAAAGAATTTGTTAAAGCATAAATATTTATGAAATTTATGTTCATTTGAGAAGAAAGAATACAATTGAATTAGTTGAATAAATACAGATTGAATTAGTTGAATTAAGGTTTTTATTGTACCAATGTATATTCTATTTCTTCCTTATGCTTAATAAAATCTTTGATGGGGGATATATCTATAAATTGAAGTTGAAGAGGGTCTTGTTTCTCAATGGAATGAATTAATTTTACTTTTGAATTATATTTGAATAGAATATAGCCCATGTTTTTATGACTTAAGGGTTGTTAAGCTTATAGGGATTAGAATACTCTTGGAATGGTTGATTAGTTATGAGGGACAAGATTTTTATTTGATATTGCTATCATGAGATTAACTTTGCTCGTTGTATATCATATCGGTGTGGTATTTGAAATGAATCTTAGCATGATGTAATTGTTTCCTTTATGATGCCATGAGATAATTTGAACTGGGTCATGCGGAGAATGAGTTCTTTCACAATTTTGTTCCTAGTACTTGAGAGCTATGTACCTGATTTTGAGGCATGTCCTTAGGAAGAGTGGCTTACGTTAGGGGCCGGAACCCTAAGCGATTGCCAGGGTAACCTAACCTAAGTTTGGTTAATTCAGTGAAAATCTAACAAATTGTACTAGGGGTTTGGGTAGTATGAAATTTTAATTCAGATATTAATTTACCTCCCCTGTACCTTAATGCTCATTTAGATCAAGGTAGGGTTGAGAAGGCCTGGAATGGCGTGTCATCTCTCCTGTCTTCGTGAAGGAAAGTATGACTCCACTTTTGTCTGTTTAGGGGCCAAAAATCGTAAGAGACTGCCAAGGTAACTCTGTAGGAGGGCCGGTAGTCTAGGAATATTCTCCAGGGTAACCTAACCTGACACTGTGATGACACTCTAGCCTGTTACATGACTGTGTTATACTGTTGTGAGTCGTTTGTTGTGTTTCTTTGTTACTGCGAGTTTAATTGTTTTTCTTTGTTCTCGTAATGTTGTGACAGTGAATGTTAACCCAGTTCATGTTTTGTTCTGCGTTCATGTTCGTATTTTTGTGGACCTGTCAGTATCTCCTAGCACGGAGGGAGTGGACCTTTTTGGTTCCACGCGGTTGGGAGGAAACCGTGCTATCACCATTTTTATCCTTTTTGCAGGTTGCACGGGGTATGTTAGAGGGTCCTGATTTCATTCTCTTTATGGCGAAGGATTGCAGCGTGATCGTAGACTTGACCTTTTATGTTGAGAGTTTACTACTCTTCTTGTATATCTACCTCTTGCATGAGGGAACTTTTGTATCTATGCTTATTGTATCAAGATTAGAGAAATCTCATCTTTGTAACTTATCTTGTATATCATTGAGTTGTTATGAGCTTACAATGAGTAATGAATTATGGTTTGTTTATGTTTCAAATTGTACTTGTGTACTTTGAAAATTGAAGATGTTTGCTTATTTAAAGTAACGACACCTTAAGTTGTCATGATATATGCGTCTTAAATATTATAAAAAAAAAAAATTGTTCGCTTATCTTTATGTTCTTCAAGCTTTATTTTAGCAACTAAGGGGGGCGTTACTAAGCATATATTTTGCAATGATGTGCCAAGTGACTTTCATATTTAACAATAATGAAAATAATAATACATGGGACATGATGGTCATGATTACAACAAAATTCTGGTTTTTGACTACAAAGTTATTTATTTAGATTCAATTTAAAGAGCAATGAAATAATCTTTACATTTAAATTTAATAGTAGTTTCAATCATTTGCAATTTAATTTGTCTTTCTTGAAATTAATTATGTTGATTGTGTTCTTTAAATACCCCTCCTCTTACTGGTAGGATTTAGTATTTTTCAATGCGGTTGTTTGCTACTTGTGACAATGATGATATTGTTTGATTTGGTTAGTTAGACGTTAGATGATGCTATTGTTTCATTATGGACATGATTATTTCGTATGACAGTATGGTTGGTTATATTAGTTGATTTTCAGAATTATATTATGATGCAATGATTTAATGAATTATGTCATGAGATGAAATTGTTAGTTTAGAAATGTTATTTTATCAGTTAAATTATAATTGTTAGGATAGGTGTGATGAAGGACAATATAGCATCATTCGTTCGCGAGTGCCCTGCTATGTTGCGATTCCTTCTCACAATGCAGTACTTCAATTTAATGCTTTGATTTTATATATATATATATGCACATGTACACAACTTCATTTGTATGCAGGATTTGCAGGTACAAGTCTTGATTCCACCTGCTTCGGCAGGACAGGGCGAGTACCTATAGCCCAACAGTTAAATGTTGAAACAGAGGTGATGATGAAGTCCTCCCATCCCATGATGTCAGATTGTCTCGTTTGATTGGTATTCTTCATTTTTGTAACTGTCGTCATTTGTGGTGTAATGCCCATACGCAACCCTAGAGAGGAAGTTGCAGTCACTACTTAAACGTGCCAATTTTTTTTTTGTTTAAGTATAAGTAACATGTAAAGTGAATTCATAATGCCAACAACCTCTAAGGCCACGAGACAAAGATTACTTAGAAACCCAACATCACATAACATTAGCATAAACCGAAACATTAATCACTTAACAAAATGAAACAACATACATTCCATTCAAGATAAATTACAACAAGGATAAATAAATACCTCAAGATTCCAATTAACATTTAAACAATAAGGTTACATCACTCATTCCCCGAATGAGGTAAATCCAATACTCATAATTACAATTACAAATTCCACCTCGAAACAAATGAGGGGTAATAAGATACAATAAGAACTGAGGGAACAAGGCAAGAGAAGAAACTGATTCCCACGAGCTCTCCAGCTAGAAATCATGAACACACGAACGTGAAGAAGAACCAACGGAAAAAGATGCACGCCACCCGACCACGTGGAACCCAAAGGACCCACTCCCTCCATGCTAGGAGATAGTAACAAGGATTTCCTAGACAGGACCATCTACCACCAGGCACAGGCTTACATAAAAACTGAATTGAAATAACTACAATCACAAAGCCACTTAACATCTATAACCACAATGCCATTAAGCCACAACAGTCACAACATCACTTAACACGAAGATACAATGCTTTCAGAGAATAACGATCATGTACATCACACAATAACTGATTAACGGTCGACATAGGAAAAGTGTCATACATAAATTGCCATGAGTTACCCTAGCTCTACCTTCCTAGGCTACCGGACCCCCATCCTGGGTTACCCTGGCTTGCCTCTACCGGCGCCGGACCCTCATGCAAAACTATGCGTCCCATCTCATCTCGAGCCTTATCATTCACTTGCTTCACGAGAGAGAGGCATTCATTATCTTATTAGTTTGAAAGATCCCCATTAATTCATTTAAGTTATCACTTAATTAAACTCTAGGTGAGTTACCCTGGCGCCCCTTTGTGTGCCGGACCCCCACCAAGAGCCACTCTCCTATCGAAAACACACCCACAAGAAGAAACTAGATAACATGACCTCTCCCAACCAAGGAGGAAACAGAACAAGAACTTACTCCAACACTGGAGGAAAACAACGTACAAAACCCACTCCAACATTGGAGGAAACCAATTACATTACCCTCTCCTACACCCAAGGAGGCACAAATCCCCATTCGTGAAAACCGGGTGATCCACAAGGTATTACTATGCACATTTTCTACGACACACCTAAAGGTGGACTTTCAAAGAGACAACCCACAACGAGATACAAACCCCCTATCTGAAAGACTTCAAACAATGACTTCGTACTCCCAAAATTGAGCAAGGAAGAATAAACATCAAGAGTATTTCAAGCAATTAAATAAACTAACATTCGGATTTCCTAAATCCACTCAAACATAGGTTTCATGACTTGCATTAATCCAAACGATGGATCCCATTTATTTTCACAACCTTGAAATATTTCAAGAATAGATCATTTACCCTAAACTTCATAACCATATTCATAATCAAAACACTTTAACAATGCAGCTATCTGAATAAAATTAAAACAACTGTTCTCCCTAGGTTTCAGGATCACATGCTAAAGATAAACCACCTTATAAAAAAAACATTTAAGTTAACTAAAAAGTTCATCCTTTACTCTCAGTTCCGCAACTATAATACTCACAATGTCGTTTAGAGGTTCTAATTTGACATGTAACATTATTTGAATATACCAAAAGAATAATATTTTATTTGCAATGAAATAATCTATAACACTTTAAATTTAAGTTCTCATTGAATAAAATAGATCAAATAAACATTATTTTAATTTCTACTTATTCCCTACTTTTAATTCCTCATGATTAATCATAAAATATATCTAATACCTTTTATATTACCATTAATCATTTCTAAAAACTTATAATTTAATCTAAAGGATAAATCATATTTTAACTTAAACCAAAATTCAGCTAATCTAATATATATTAAATATATTATATTTTATATAATATTTAATTTTAAACATTATAAATATTATATAAAAAAATAATATAAAATAATATTTTAAAGGAAAATTTAAATTAAATAAAAGTAATTTTTGAAATACAGAAAGGCGTTGGAAAGAGGGCCGTAGCCCTAGGCACGCAGGCCCCTCACATGGCCATGAACCTGAGCCCCCGCCCCGTGAGCCGGGCGGGCTGTGCTTCAGTGCGGTGCACCCTTCCGTGGCCCGGAGCGTGTCTTTGCAGCGCCCGCCTCCCCGCGGGGGCGGCGGTGGCTGTGTACTGCGCACACAGCGCCGCCTCCCTGCCGGGCGGCGGCCGCGGTGGCAGCAGCGGGGGGTGGGGTTTGACCTCCCACCTCCCCAAAATAAATTTTAAAATATATTAAAACCTACGTTTTCTCAATCCGATTTTACCAGAAAATATTTTCTAGGTTAAACCCCAAATCTAAAAATTTTGAAAATAACAAATATATTCTATATATATTTGTGGGTATTTCCATATATGAATATATATGGGTATATTCACAAATGTACATACCCAAATTTTGATTCCAAGCACATAATGCAAAACTAATCTAAATCTAATTCAAGAACTAAAACTTATTTCCAAACAACAAAATAGGTTTTCCAAAATCTAGATTTAACATTGGGTTTTCTTTTTGGTTTCAAATCCCATTTACAACTTTGCAAATTGATAAGTTTTTTTATGAATTTCTATTGAATCTAAAACTATGTTTTAATCATTCAAAGGAGCAAGAAGAGGAAGGGAGAAAAGGTAAAACCTTATGTTTTCTCCAAAATTTGCAAGCCTCCACCATGAAGATTTTCCAAGCACTCCTTCAAGCCTCTCCACACAAAACTCCAACCAAGAATCCATGGAGGATTGAAAGAAAAACCCTAACTAAACATATATCCCTTTTTTCATACTTTCCAAATTCAAATTCAAACTCAACCTCTAATTCAAATTCTAATTCTAATTTCATTCAAATACAAAAGCAAACTCACTTTCCAATTTCAAATTGAATTCAATTTCAAATTCATATTCAACCCTTCACAAATATCTTTCCCAAAATGGTCAACTAATCCAGAAAATATCTTTTCTACTCCAAAGTCTTGCATAGGAAATTATTTGAATTTTTAATAACTTTAAACCATTTCTATTTCCAATTTGAATTCAAAATACTTTAGCATTTTATTTCAACAAAAGCATTTAAAACTTTTAACACTTTAATTCAAAGGGGTAATTTAATTAATTCCCACAATTAATTCCAATTATCAATAAAATAACTCTAATTCAAAATTAAATTATTTTATTAATTCAATTAAATTAATTAATTAATCGCTAATCTTTCCAACATCCCAATAAGGCAAAACATTCATCATTTAAAATTTCCAAAAGCTATTTAATCCCTTTTAGCTTGCAACCAAACACGTTTAATTCATTGATCAAACTACGCAAATCATTAAATGAACATTAAACTTGAAATTAAATAAACACTCAAAGGGAACTGACCAAGTTAAAACAACTGACCCTGACGACAAACCAACAACATGCTATGACTAGGGTGATGACCTGGTTCGGAAACCCTAGCTACTATCTCCCAATTAATTTCCGTTGATCAATGGACATGCTCAGACCTGGAAACCAGGTGGAGTCGATGTCATGTACCTGCCAACCTGCAACAAAGAGCATGTCGAACGTGCATATATACACATAATATGATCAGACACACCGTGAAGAGGAAATCTCAGAATCGTAGGGCACTCGCAAGCGAGTGATACAACCCCGTCCCCTTCACCAATACAATATCACTAACTGACAAAGCTACCATTATTAACATAATCAAAGCATAAAGCATCATTAATTCACATGTTAACACGATCGGAGCATAGCATAGGAAAACATTGCCTAATTATCAGAGTACAAAAAGGAGGGGTGTTACATGGCTTGTGTTTTGTGTGTCATCATATTTTGATTAATGTGGTATTTTATAAGTTATGATTATTTTATTGATGTTGATTTTTTACAAGTTGTGAATTTGTTAATTAAAGGTGGATAATAAGTGTGTATGTTAATGTTGGTTTATTTGTATGAAAATATTTAAATGTTTTATTTAATTTTTTATAAAGTCATGTGTTTCAATTAAATGATAATTAAATATTAAATGTGTGTTATTTATTTTAATTAATTATCTGGTTGAAGATAATTATTAGGATAAATTATTTAAATTAAATAGATAATGTGATGTGCAAGAAAAGTGGTAAAAGCATAAATTAAAACAATAAAACAAATAAAAGAATGAAAAGTTGTGCAAACGAATAGGAATACAGATTTAATTAAAAAGCTGGCTTTTAAAGAATTGTTTGCTTTTATTTTTTATTTTTAGAGTTTTTGGTGAGAGATGGACAATATATTTTTATTTAATTAGGAAAAAAAAAAAATTGTAAGTTTAGACACACAGAGGATATC
Organism: Sequoia sempervirens; assembly: GCA_007258455.2. Classification (NCBI taxonomy): domain Eukaryota; kingdom Viridiplantae; phylum Streptophyta; class Pinopsida; order Cupressales; family Cupressaceae; genus Sequoia; species Sequoia sempervirens. The sequence continues at coordinate 25,857 of VDFB02270671.1, forward strand.
TGTTACAAAAGTTGCACAAGATTTGGGCTTTGTATTTCTGAAAATTTTAGAAAGGGAGTTTCAATCTGTTCTGGTAATTGTCCTGGAGAGTTTTCTGAATAAAGAACTAGATTTTAGTTTGAGGGCGAAAGTCTGTAGAGGAGATTTGGAAGCATGAACAGGAAGCTCTTCAAGGTCATCAGAGTCAAGCAGGCATCTTCAGATTTTTGAATAAGCGTTGGACACCAGGTTCCACTCGAAGTCTCCTTCTCGTACCTTCTCTTTTATCTATCTGCTTTAGAAAAGAAAAATAAATTTTATTAAAAATGATTTTTGTGAATATAGAAAACTACTGTTTGAACTGAAAACTAGTGCAAGATATTAGACTAGAAATTTTAAAGAAGGAAGAAAATTATAGAACAGCTTCCAATCTGTCAAATCAAAAACCTTTGTCTTCTGAAATATTCAGTTTATCAATATGAGGATTTTAAAAAAATAGTTTTTGTAGAGAATAATAAATTTGAAGTTTTATTAATCTATTTATATATATATAATGGATCTATGTTATTTCTCTGTATTTTCCTCTGTTTTTTCTTAACATTTATGAAAATCTGTTTCTCCGTATTCTGCCTCTGTTTTTAAATAT
>VDFB02270672.1:0-69854 GCA_007258455.2 Sequoia sempervirens
TAACCTTGTTTCCACAACCTCTAACCCTTTTACTATGGATTTTCCTTCAGAAAATGTTTGAGAAAATTCAAGTGCAATTCCTTCATCAAAGCCATCTAGCTTCTTGAAGTAGTCGAACCATCCACAGTGTTGAAATTTTTCTAGGAAATGTGCATCTTGCAACAGAGCATCATGAACTAAGAGCTCATTCCAAATTAGGCCACCTCCCATTGTCTAAAATCACTGTCACTCTACAAAATTTCATTTTTCTCTGTAATTACTATTTGAAAGCCACCACCTTCCTGCTAAATTTTCAATGCTATTATTGACTTAATTTCCTTTTGTTTTTACTTCTTTCCTTTTGTAACTCAAAATTATGATAGGGTTAATTATGGAAAGGAAATGAGTTATAAAAAGGGAGTGATAATGGGAAGAAATGGTGGCTAGACTTAATGTTGCTTCACACATATGAGCCATATTTTCAAATTGGCTCATTTTAAATTTTCTAACATACCCTAATTATGATTTGACACTTGACCAATGTACTTTTAGTTTTTACATCCTCCCCCAACTAAAATTTGGACATGTGTCTTCACATGTGAGAAGGGAGTGGTGATTTGACAGGAAGTAATGACATATTATGTGAACATCTGTACTAGCATGACATGATTAAATGAGCACACTTATAAATCAAAAGATTATAATTAATGCACACATATCTAAGCATGTGGAGGATTTTTTGTAAAGATCGTGGAGAGAAAGTACAATTCACCTTTTTTAGAAAATAATTGAGCAATTACTAAAAGTGAAATGGAGTGAGGCAAGGTGAAATAAAATGATGGAAGAGAGAAAGGTGATACAGATGGATAGATGGGTGGATGGGTGAAGAAATGAACTTCCACAAAAGTGGAAATCTTTATTATGACAATTACATACCTTAATTTAGCCAAAATGAGGGATTCTAGGTCCACTGCCTTCGACTGCAGGAAGCTCATGTGTTAAGCATTGAGTGAATTGCTATAGAAACTCTTCTTTAGAGACTGGCTTGTGATATAATTTGAGATGATGACCACTAACAGGCAATTCAAAATTTTCAGGGTCAATGGTAGTGACCTGAACAACTACATTAGGAAAGACCTCATTAACTTTGTATGGTCCTATCCACCTTGTCTACAATTTTCCTACATTGTCCTGATACCTTGAGTCATAATAATGCCCAGTCATTTGGCTGAAATTTATTCTTCTTGATAAATTTATCATGCCACCTCATTCTTTGATTTTGCACTACCTTAGTGTGGTGCAAGACTATTCTCATATCATCCAAAGCATTTAGCTATATGACTCTATCTTTTTGTGCCTCAGAGATATCCATATATACCTAGGTCTATTGTAGTACTAAGAGTCTTTTCCCCAAATTCAATAGGCATCATAGTTGTTTTCCCATACAATAGTTCAAATGGAGTAAAGCTTGTAGTAGTTTTCGAAGCGGTCCTATAGGCCCAAATAGATTTTGGTAATCTACTTGCCCAATATTTTTTTATGGATGGCAACTGTCTTGGTCAAAATAGCTTCAATTTCTCTATTGGTTACCTCAACTTGACCATTGGCTTGAGGGTGATAAGGAGTAAACTTCCTATGCCTTACGTTATACTCATTAACCAAGGTTGTAACAAGAGTTGAAGTGAATTGAGCTCCTTTTTCAGTTACTATTTCTCTATGGACTCCATACTGTGTCAAAATTTCTTCATAAAGAAATTTTGTAACATTATTGTGTCTTGCATGCCTCATGGCTTTACCTTCTACCCACTTAGTTATATAATCAGTGCATACTAAGATATAAGATTTACCATTTGATGGAGGGTCAATGAGTCCCACAAAATCCAATCCCACTTGTCAAAAGGAGTGATCACTACTTGAGGTAAAACTAGCATCTCATGAAATTTTGTTGGTTGGCCCATCCTTTGACACCTATCACATTTCCTTGTGTATCTTCCTACATCCTTGTGGAGTGTAGGCCAATAGTATCTTGTGTTTAGAATATTCATTGATTTCATTTGTGCTACAAAATTCCCTCCAAAGGTCACATCATGACATGCATATAGGATGTCATATATCTCATCTTCCCTCATGCATCTTCTCATAACATGATCTGGTCTAGTGTAAAACAAGCATCCAACAATCCATGAAAAAAGGAAAATATTTTTCAATGTGCGCTCTTCTCTCTTTTGGTGAGAAATGAGGAGGAACTCTCCTTGTTACAAGGTAGTTAGCTATGTCAAGATACCAGGGTGTTTGAACATTGATGGAAAATAGATGCTCATCAAGAAAGGATTCATATATGGCTTGAATATCGTTAGATGTAGTTAGCCTTGAATGAAAATCTACAACAATATTAGCCTTCCTTGGCTTATCCACAATGGTTATGTCAAAGTTTTGTATCAACAATAACCATCTTGCCAATCTACTTGAGATCAGGGGTTTATTCATGAGGTATCTAATTGTTCAATGATTGATATGCAAAAAGATTGTATTGTCTGAATTTTTTTAGGGCATAGATCACTGCTAGCATTTCTTTATTTTTCATAGTATAGTTGAATTCGGCTCCCTATAAATTTGTTATGATGAAGTAAATAAAATTTTCAATGGCTCCCTCTTTCCATCCTAATCCTGCTCCTATAGCATAATCTAATGCATTTGTATGAATGTGAAAAGGGATCTCCGAATTAGGTCCTTTCAATACATGAGCATGGGTCAAATATGCCTTCAAGTCAAAAAATACTTTATCACAATCTTCTTTCCATTGGAATTCATCATCTTTGGTTAGGAGAGTGTACAATGGAGCTGCCATTTTTATGAAGTCCTTGATGAAATGTCTATATTATCCTGCATGTCCCATGAAAATCCTAACATCATTTTATTTTGCAGGTGTAGGAAGATTAGTTATTACCTCAACCTTTGCAAGGTCTACTTGAATTCCTTTGTGAGAGATGTAGTGGACAAGAACTACACCTTCCTACATCATCATGAAGCACTTCTCACTATTTAAGGAAACGTTTTGGTCTTCAAATCTCTATAGAACCTTCCTGAGATTTTTGAATGGTTCATTTAAATCAGCACCATAGGTAGTAAAGTCATCCATGTGAATCTCCATGAAATCAAGGGAGATGTCTAAAAATATGCTAATGACTACTCTCTGGAACATCATAGGTGCATTGCACAAGCTAAGAGGAAGTATTGAATAGGAATATGTTCCCCATGGGTAGGTAAAAGTTGTCTTCTCTTGATCCTCAGGTGCAATTTGAATATGGTTGTAGCCACTAAATCCATCTAGGAAAGAAAATTATTGTTTTCCTACAAGTGAGTCCAAGACTTGATCTACAAAAGGCAAGGGAAAATGGTCTTTTTTGGTGGCAGCACTCATTTCTCTGTAGTAAAAAAAAATTCACCATTTTCCTCCTTTTTTTGGAACAATCACTAATGGGGACACCCACTGGTTGTCTAAGATAGGATAGATAAATCCGACATCCAACAATTTTTGCAATTCTACTTTAACAATTTCTCTCAATGCAGGGTTGATTCTTCATTGAGGCTTCCTTACTAGTTGAAAATCATCTCTGATGTACACTCTATGAGTGCAAATCTTAGGATCCAGTCCTTTCATATCATGATAGTCCCATGCAAATTCACATTGATGAGACTTCAATAAGTCTGCCAATGTCAACTGTTGTTCTTTGCTCATCTTACTATTAATATTCAAATATTTCCCTTTAAACACTTGTACTTGTGTAGTTAACTCTATCATGGTTGCTTCATTAACACATGGTACCTTGAATTCATATGGAATCATTGTGTGGAACATACCTATGGTTGTAGGAAGTTTATCTACAGGTATAGTGGCTGTAGAAAGAGTGGTTGTAGGAAGTTCATCTACTGCGATGTGGCTGCAGGAAGAGCAAGTAGAGCAGGAACAAGTGTCTTTATCAAATTAGAAAAACTAGATGTATGGGAGGATGATGCTTCCTCAACTTCACAATGGTTCTGAATTATGTTTGACAACACTTCATCTTCATCTTGAAGTTGCAAGAAAGGACTTCTTCCTAACATCATAAGTTGTTCCACAAAGTTAACTTCCTCGATTTCTTCACCATCTTTCCATAGAGGATTCTCCTCATCATGGGATGACTGAGTAGGTAGATAAAGAACAAGCTTTTTGGTATTCCTGCCATCAAAAATAGTCATGTCACCTAACTGACACCTAATATAAGCATCCACTATTGCTAAGCATGGTCTTCCAAGAATGATAGGATATCCTCCTAGTGTAGCTTTAGGAGTGAGAATCATGTAGTCTAATGGATACTCCCATGATTCTAGAATCACCACAAGGTCTTCTACTAAACCATCAAGCTTTATAGTAGAACTATCAGCAAGTTGTAGGAGAGTAGGAGTAGATCTCATGTTTGCAATGTTTAGTTGTTGCAGGATGTCCTTAGTCATCACATTTATTGATATCCCCAAATCAATCAATGCATTCTTTATTTGGATCCCATTTATAACAATTTCTATTACAAAACTACCTAGATCATTGTACTTGGGAATAGTCACTTTTCCAAGCATGATGTCAGTGAGCTATCCCACCACATGGACTATAGTTGGGTCTTTCTTCTTCCTACTTGGCATCTTGAGGCATACTTCCTTGATCAACTTAACATATATAGGAACATCTTTTATGGCCTAAAATAGGGGGATCTAGACACTTGTGTTTCAATTGCTCCAAGATATCAAAAGTTGTATCTTCTTTGTCTTCATTATGCTTGGAAACTTACAATCTCTGAGGGAATGGTGACTCTTGTGCAATCTTCTTGACTAGAACTAGTTCAAGATTTTTAGGTACATTTGGATGAATGGAATCATTCAGAGGTTCCTTTTCCTCTTCCACAGGTAGAGCGGTGATGATGGGGGTGGAAGGAGTTGGGAAACTAGTTCTTGAATGCAAATGGATGTCACTCACACTCACATCACATGCAGGAAATTGATTTGGATCATTAGAATATATTGGTTGATGTTGTGGTTTGTTATTTGGGTTAGGTGTGGGTTGAGTTGGTAACTGAGTAGGTTTGGGTGCATTTGAGCTTGAATTAGCAGGTGGAGGCATTATAGCAAACTATTGGGGTTGAGAAGGTGGTTGCATGTAACTATTTATCTGGTTTGGCCATTGTTTACCTCTTCATTAAGCTGTTTGTTACCAATTTCCTAGAGGTGGTGGCAAAGGTCCTTGAAACTGTTGCTATTGTGGATATCCTCCATAGTTGGATGGATATGGAGGCTTCCATTGGATACCAAATGAATAGGAATTAAAATATGGTTGAGCAAAAGATAATGGATCTAGTGGCATCCCATGGCTATCTTTGTGCAACAAAGCAGACTTGATCTTCCTTAGTCTAAATTGGTTTGAACTTAAATGGATTCTTCTTGCTATCAATGTTACCTACCATCTTGCATCTACAATCCCTCTTCTTTTGTTTGCAATGAGGGTAGTATTTTGTCAACATTGCCTCTACCTCCTCATGTTTCTTTTTGGCCTGAAGTGTATCCAACTGAGTGGCTAAATTATTTATAATATCTTGCTTGAAATTTTCCAACAAATGAGTAATATCCATTCTTGAAACTCCATTGGTAGATGACTTACCCATAGAATATTGGTAAGATCTCCCTTTCTTTGAAGCTTCTCTTGAATATTTCTGACATATTTTCTTGATATCATCCTAAGGAACTTGGTTGATATCCCCTCTTGCCATCAGGTCCAAAGCATTAGTGTAGCTCTCATTGATTCCTCTCAGGAAAAGTAGCTTTTGTGATTCTTCATTGAGTGTATGGTGTAGATATTTTTGTAAGAAAAATAGAAACCTTGAAATATAATTTTTCAAGCTCTCATCCTCCTTCTATTGCATCCTAAAGATATCACCTCCTCTCATATCACTACCCCTACAATATTCCTAGTATGTTTCAAGGAAGTTTGTCTTCATTTCCTCCTAAGACTCCATAGTATCTCTGCCTAGGCTCATAAACCATCTTAGTGCAACTTCTTCTAGACTGGTAGAAAATAGCTTAAGCCTATGAGCATCAGTGGTATAATCATAACTTTTGTAGAGTACATGCCAAACTTAAACAAGAAATCATCAGGGTCTTCTATAACAAGTCCATAGAACTTAGGAATTGTTGAAGCATGTATTTTTTTAATGTTTTCAACCTCATTTTGATGAGCAATGGGGAAAGGAAAAGTTGGTTGGTTAGGTTTGTTTCTATTTGCATCACCCATGTATTCTTGATGGATTCCCAAGGCAAAGGGGTTGTCAATCTAGTTTTGATCTTCAGTGGAAGCTTCAAAACTAGTCAGATCAGGATATGCATCAACAAAGGGAAGTGGCTCTTCTTCTTTTGTGTTTCTAAAAGGATTTGGAAGCTCTACTAATTGAAATGGATCAAGATTATTAGGAACAAATCTCCCATAAGCATCTCTTCTTCTTCTATGTGTGCAGTATCAACTCAGCATCAACCAACTTAGACAAAGAATTATAAAAAGAATAGTAGAGCATTACTTGTGTAAGAAAAGGGGGTATTCTAAGAGAAAATAAAAAATGCTATAGAAAAAAAGCTATCAATGACTCTAAAGAACTTTGTAGCTTGACACCATCCCTTGCAACAATGCCAAAAATGTTGGCCTCCTACAATGATTCGGTAACTAAGCCTTTACAACCATAATTCAAAGATTGGAAATCTAACCTGAATAGCTATCTCAATATTCATTAAGGTTCATTTAACTTGTCAACCCAGGGATGTGAACTTGAAATGGGTTAGCACAGTATGTGCACTAGGAACTCAAGGTAGCCATTTTCATTCTACAACTAATAAAAGCACAATACTGGAAAGTAAATTTCTTGGAAAGGAATTAAAAAAGACTAATCATCAATTAAAAACTATAGTAAGCTACAATGCATAACAAGAATAAAGATCCAAGTGAACAAATCTGAAACTAATTTGTCTACTTTTGTTGCAAGAATAGACACAAAATGATATTCTAGTGGCTACAAGAACAGTCAGTGCCAAATTTTGAACTAAGTACAGAACAAGAAGTAATAACTAAATAAACTATTCTAAGGGACAAATTACTCACCAAGTGGGCCCCCTTGGATGAGTATCCTCTAAGACTAATATAAAGTCAAATGATAAAACTCTGAATATCATTTCATTCATTGAAAAATGTCTAAACAAAATAGTAGCATGACTATATTGAAAATGAAGAATGCTTAGTAAACCATCAACTATCAATAAAAACAACAATAAGGAACTAAGAACCTCTAAGAAGAAGGTTCAGATCCTTATGTATACTACCAGCTAAATAGGGTTGTCCACTCCCACTAACTGAGAGGATGCCATTTAGGGAAAACAAGGAAAAAAGTGGTAGAGCAATTACGCCTACAAGGAATCTAGTCAGAAATGCATAACAAAATGTGGACTCAGCGTTGTAGTAACCCTCACATTTTCTCAATGCCATAAATGCAAGGTGGTTACATTCAAATGTCATGGTGAATCTATTGTCATGGTCCTCCAATTGACCATTTAAATGATTCCTCTACATGACCAGCTGATGACTACCTTTCTCAACTTAGCATCCACAAATTGTATCTACATGGCAATGTCAGTATGCATAATAATTACACATCTATAGTCAGCTTAAAGAACATTCATGAGACATTAAAAATCAATATAGATAATCCACATAATATGCCGATGTCATTAAAACTTCAAAGAGATAGGATTAACGTAGTGTCAATGGTTTGAGGGAAACATTATGCAAATACCAACACTTAAATATTAAAGTTTATGACATTTCTAGCAAATGAGCTATAGACTCTACCAAAAATTTGACTAAAAACTAGGCTCATCACTTTCCACACTCATACTTCTCTCTCTCTCTCCATTTTGAATATTTCAACATTAGATACTACTATAGTAATGAATAACAAAAAAATTATATTACTAATGTAGAGAAGTGGAAAAATTTGTAGCCCTAAACATTAAACAAATAATTTCTACAATGTTATGTCAATAGCTTTCTGACACTTCTATAGCAAACTTTTTGCATATTCCCATAGCAGTCTATCTACAAATTTTTGTAGCATATCAACTGATATTCCTATAGTAGCATATTTTAAAATGGAGATATCTTATCTTCCTCCTATTATCCCATTTGCAAGGTTTTAATGATCTTCTTGAGCAACTCAATTATTCGATGTTGCTACACATATTTAGACTGGCTACCATTAAATAAAAATGCCTCTTTTTAACTTGAAATGGAAAACATTTTATTTCCTTTGCATCAACTTTCCCTATTTCAACCTGCAACTTACAAATTTGATCTCAATGTCGAATCTTCAATAAATAGATATGTTTTCTAGGGTATCACCCAAAAGCTGCTAGAGGTATGAAGCTCAAGAAAAAATATTTGAATATTCAGCTATGCTACAAAATGAAACTTTTATTACAAAGAAAATAATGAATAGAATTTGATATGCATCGAACGTTTGCTTTTCCCTAGATAAATCTAATCTCAATCATCAAGTTTTTAATAATAGAAAGCCATAACAAGAGCATTTTGATTGCTATAAAATATTTTCTGCCAAGCAAGAAATAAAAATCTGATTGTTTGCCATACACAATAGATGAAAATCTGATATAGACAACCTCCTTGCTGAATGGAAGAGAAGACAAATCATGATGTGTCAATTCAAGGAAAAACCATTGTACCTTGTATTGTAGAAAATGACAAACAAAGTATTTTGACTTAGGGTAAATATGCACCACGTTATCCTAAAGTTGACATAACATCTAAAAACTAACAGAAGAAAAATCTAATATTTTGTAGCTGCATTTAGCAAAAATCTAAGCATGCATAAAAAACCTTGCTGGTAAAAAATATTTAGTCAGCCAAACTCTAGATAATTACAAAGTTGTCATTCATCCAATTTCCCTTAGCCACACCAACTTCTACTCATTGGTCCAACCCTCAAAGGTTACTCTTTCCATATTAAATAATAACTAGTTGTTAAGGACGGTTTGAATTCTCTTGAATCCATCACTATGAAGCTCCTCTCATGAGGCAGCCAACTTCCCATTGCATGAATTGTACTCAACTATAACTACAAACTGTGAAGGATCTATAGCAAGAATTTCATGTCACTATGAACTTCTAGTATTTATGTCTACATACTTCCTATAGCTGCATACAATGGGTTATATACCATGAGTGGGTTCTATACCATTTAGTTGACATCAGTGGAAATATAAAGCCAATAAACAAACTCAAATTCTAGCAATATTCATAAAATTCCAATAATGTGAGCCCAAAATTTATATTCATTAGGTGTGAATTCAACCATAGAACAATAAAATCTAAAAAAAATTGAACAAGGGTATCCCCCTTACAAAAAACTAACGAAATCCATAATTAGTCTTCATTATTCATCCTTGGGTAGGTTGATCTTTTGAAGTATCATGTACTAGTGGTAACTCTCAATGGTTTTATGATAAGATACTTGTTATGCTTAAGAACCCACTATCTACGTAATTGTCCCTAGTTTATTTGGAAGCTTCATAATGGCTACCTTTTTCTCAATTTTAGATGAAGGAGATATCCATCTAATTAAAACCCATCCTAACTTATCTTCTTTATTAGATCTTAAAATTGAACTTAATAGAAAATATTTGTATTGTCATCTAATGGAAAAGGAAATCCCTATCATATTAGCATTTGAGTATGGGATTTGAGTCCCTGTATGGCCTAAAGTAAAATACTAATCAATAAGTTATTAGATTATCAAATCATGAAAGAAAAATGAAGATTGAATCTAGGGATAAGAACTAGGTGGTGTTTAAGTTGGGTCAACATTTAGTAATTTATGTGACTAAAATAAGTTATCTCTTACTCTTTAAAATTATACAATATAATCTAATAATCAAGTATGAAATTTAATAGTTGGTTATAAATCAAATGAATTGAGAATGGAAAAATGGGGAGAGATAGAAAGAAAATTAGGAATTTTTGAATACTAATGTGGTGATGCAATCTTTTGTCATTGATTTGTGATATTATTGTGATAGATAACTTAGAATTCAAATTAGAATGAATACTAGGTTAAATTCAAGGTGGCAAAAAAATTCTAGTGAATACTACATATCATGTAAACAAGTCTTTGACCAAATTTTTTTTTGTTGGATTTAATTGCATGGTATAATTGTAATAGTTTATGTAAGTAGTTTATTTACCATCAACAATAAAGTTATCTAACTAATTAACCTAGTATCATTTATAAAGGAACATAAATTATTTCCCTAATGCTAATCAAGATTAACTAAAATAATGCATATAATTAAGTATAAATCAACCTAGATTGAATTTCTAGCTAGACCAGAATGATAGAGCATGTAAACTAATGCTATTTTATGAAATCAAATTAGAGGGGCTAAGTCTACTCTACCTGGGAAATGATGAAAAATAAATCTAAACTTGCATTGTAATATAAAAGTATCTCATGACTAAAAATGAATCCTCTATTTCTAGAAGCCACCTTGAAATTAATTTAAATATTCGTTCAAATAACTTGTGGATAAAATTTATATCTTTGGGACACTTTCTTGTGTTATGGATTTATATTAACCCATGTATTTGAAGTAGTCAAATGTGTGCCTCTTCTCATAAGTATACTATGATATTTTCTTTTTATTGGTTATCAAGGATTGATAGTATTTAAAAGTACCTTAATGAATGTAGCATAGAAAATTGGAAACTCTTGAGAAAAGAAACTTGTCATGCTTAATTTGGACCTACTTTTGAGTACCCTTGAATTAACCATTCCTCAAACAACATTTATAGGCCCCTAATAGCAATTTTTTTTAATCTAGAGGTCCGTTTTACTTGAAAAATCATCTAAATCCAAACAAACAACACTTAATTCATTCATATCTAAAAAACCCACCATCAAAAACCACTAGAGTGGGACCCATTCACCAGCTTTGGTGAATGAGTCTCCTTTGGTGGGACCCATTCACCATGGGTGGCGAATGAGTCCCTTTTGGGGGGAAATTCATAATTGAGCGGGAATTCAATTAATTCAACTTAATTTTTTGAAGAATGTCAACATCTTAGGTCTAACTAACAGAAAAATTAGGTATTGATGCCTATAAACACATCTTTTAAGTCATATTTCATAATCTCTAGTCACTTTCAAAAAATAAAAAATCAAAAGTCAAGAATCAAGTGTCTTCACAATAATTTTTATCATTATTTTCTATAGTAAAGTTGAAGCTTTTGGACAAAAAACTAGGGTTTTTGCAAGTATTCAAGCTCACTTTCTATTCAAGATCTATCATTGCAAAGAGTATTTGATGGATTCCTATGGTTAATCATAGAGAAATCTACATTGAGGAGATGCAACTAGCCATCAAATCACACCTAAGGACTTGTTTTCAAAGTGATTCCATCTTCCAATGTACTTTATCTTCAGATTTAGGGTTTGTACTACATTTTCATGTCATTTATATCGATTTGATATGTTGTAGGGTTTCTTGGGTTGACTTCTTACACAATTCAAATCACTTTTATTCATGGGTGATCGCGCAATATTGATTGACAATTTTTGGCCATAACTAGACATTGAAATATTTTTTTCTAACTAAACCTTCACTTTTGAGCACCTATGGCGACTAAACTATGAGGAATTTGAAGATGATGCAAACTAGTGATTTTTCACATTTTTCTTGTACATTCTAAATATATTTTGTTTAAAATTTTTGGGATCAGATTACATTTATTTTTCCATCTCCTTCAAAAACTAGTTTCTTTCAAAAAATAGCATTTTTAAGGAGTGACACCGTAGAACACAAGTTTTTTTCCATGAAGGATAAAATTCTATTCTTTTCGAATTTAGATTTGTAACTATGATATCTAGCGTTTCCAATTGGTTTCATAGTATTTATTGAATATTTTTTCCTAAATCAAGTTTCAAAGTCAAATCAATTACAATTCAAACATAGGCAGACCATATAACATGTAACTTTTTTTGTATGTAGCAAAACTCTATTTTTCTTTTTTTGTTGGATCAAGGACTTTAATATCTGGTGCACTCATATTTTTCAATATTTTTTTTCATAATATTCCATTTTTCCACTTGTAGAACAAAGAGCTTGATTTTTGGTGAAAACCCTCTATTCACAAGAAATAAAAAATAAATATAATATTCAAATTAAATTTAATTAAAATTATACTTTTTTGGAAGCTTATAATAATGAATACATGATTACAAAAAAAAAACTTTAAATAAATTCATTTGATCCCCTACAAGGTAAATCAAAAGTTATTTTTTATCATCATATTGATAGGTGTAAATGAGACTTCATTATAGGTATGGTTTAAAACTAACGGGGTTCTATCCAAGGGGGCTTGGTTTGAGGTGGTCTGATCAAACCCTCTTAAATTAGAATCCTTTAAATGAAACTTTTCAAGGCTTAAATCATTATATTTTCTAAAACTATGTGATTTCAACAAAAATTAGGATCTCCCAACGAGTGTAAACCACTATTGTGGCAGCAACCTTATATTATTCTAGCACAATATGATAGGATCTTGTCTTACTTCAGATTTTCCTAGTCTTTAACACACCTAAGGCTAGGGTTTTATGTAGTTTTTTTATCTCTTCAAGGTTTAATTACCCAACTAGGGTTTTGAGTAAGGAAAATTCCCCTATTAGACAACAAACTTTAAGTTGTTTTGCAGGGATTTTCTAAGATACAGATTTGGGTTTCCTTTAGAAATTGTTGTGCAAGTGTCAAGGTTCAGAGTTGAGACTTGAATTTATAGAAATTTGGGGAGGGATTGATTCACCATTGATGGAAAATGAGTCCTCCTAGAGGTTTTTTGCAAAGTTCTTTGAAGACTCCAACTTACAATGAGTAGAAATTAGTTTCTAGGTAGAAAACCCTGACTCGAGACTAATTCACACAAGGTGGCGAATGAGTCCCAGTTAGGGAAATAGTAAGATTTTCCAACATTCATCGGATGTATAGGTGCACACATTTCTCAGTTATAGTTTTATTTTTTGTCCTAGTTGCATTCTTATTCATTTTTCTAAAGTCTTTTCAATATCTCACTGTGTTTTCAAACATTGCATTATACATTAGTTTTGCATTCCTAGTTAGTCAATTTTATTACTTAGTTGCATTTAAAACATTTCATTTAGCATCATACATCTTATATTTGAGTGAACCCTATAATTTTGAGTAGGTAGATTGTGGCCTATAGCATTCTACCTCTCTCTTTTTAGGTAAAATATCCTAAGAGTGTAAGAGGACATAGAATCTTCCTCTTCCATTTAACCCATTCTTAAAATTGTTGGTTCAAGGATATTTCCAAATAAAAAGAGTCATGTTCACCTAGGTCAACCCCATTGATTAGAACAACTTTAATGGTAATACAAATTACCCAAGATAAATCTCTTGAATCATGCAAATGCCTTAGAATGATGATGTATATAAATATATTCATTTTAGTGTTGCAAATCAAATTATTCATAGAATGATATTTATTTTAATGCATAAGTATTTTAATGAATCATGAAATGATAAAATTATACATACTAAATGTCTTTAAAAAGTATGGGATTAAGCTAAGATAAGTGAATATTGGTTTTAGAGTAGTGAATGTATGCCTAAACATGATGCATAATAAATGTTGAACATATTGAAATATGTGTTAATATGGATGGGATAAGGTTAAATGCATAGGAATGTATGACAATAAGGATAGGTAAATTATCAAGGAATTAGCCAAATTTTCTATAACACTGCATCATTTGTCAATATGTAATTGTACTAAGTCATTCCATCACAATAGATCTAAAACTAAATGAGAATTAACATGAACATACAAATTTTATCATTACACCTCATAAAATATTAATATTGAATAAAATCAATACACCAAGAATAAAAGAAAAAAATTATGAATCCAAAACTAAAATTTGTAAATAGTGATCTATCATTATAAGCTTGTTTATTTGTTTTAATAATTAATGTTACCTAAATCAAATTTAAACAGAATGCAAAAATACAATAAATTCATTATCGAAGTTGGATTAATTTGGAATAAACCAAATGACTGTAATCCCCTTCCTAAATTTGAAGACTAAGTTTGGTAGTCGAGCATAATGTAGAGGAGACATTGACTGTTGGCCTGCCTTAGAAGGCACGGTATAATTTTCTATTCACAGAGAATGTGTTCAAAGTGCCTTCAGTTCTAACTTCGGCTATTACAGGCCTAGTCAAGATTCTTTCGTTTTGAAGTATTATTTTTATTTGTGATTTTTTAACATTAAAACGATTCATTAAGTCTTGTAGCCACCTAATAAATCCAAATTTTCATTTTCATAATTACATTATTAGCTAGGAAATAATTAAAAATTAACCTAAACTTGTGTTGGTTGAAAAGTCCCCACCCGCACATGCCATCCATTATTAGCTAGGAAATAGCATTCTAATTTCTATGCTCCTTCGTGAAAGGCATTTTTCAACTTATAATTCATAGTTTCTTAATAGTATAATTATTAAATATGTTATTTCCAGCAAAGAGATAGAGCAAATCCTATGAAATTATATATTCTTCACAAATTTTGATAACATTTCATTATCATCAATATAGTTAGTAGCAAATTGTGAGCAATCGACGACTAAGCTGCACACCACCCATTGCAAAAAATGATTTGAAGTCTAATGGCCTATTTATTTTAAGTTGTTGATTATCTTCTTACTAGTGGTGACTCATCACTGTTCACGTTAGAGTTTACTTTTAGTGCAAGATGCATGCGACTTGTCTACAACCTGCATTTTCCACGAATCTAGAATAGTATTTGTCAAGGATGTGTTAACCTACCGTTTAGTCACGTTGAATTTTTTTTTATCAATTTATGGTATATTTTTAAAAAAGTTTTTGAATTGGAAATCTTTTATATATATCATATTAATTTTTTGAAGTTATAAAAGATTTGACTTTTTCTTTATTTTTATTTATGATTATTTATTATATTTTTATTTGCTTCCATATATTGAATGTTTGTGAAAGAGGAAAAATGGGTTTTATAGGGACCCAAAACAACAAAGTTTACATAATAAAGAAAGAGTCAAAAGAGACATCACAGTAAAAAAGGCTATAAAAATAATAACAGTAAACACCCACAGCCAACAAAAGGGCCAGCAAAGGCCACAAAACCAAAAAGCCAACCAAAAAGCTAGTAGTAGCTAAATTTGATTTTTTAAAAGATCAGCAGTCTCAGCTTCTAGCTCGTTCACGTCCTGAACTACCCTCTTTAAGATCTGAACCATCTATGTTGTGGGAGGCGGTTTCCTTTTAAGATTTGCTTGGGTCCTTTCAGAAATACCTTGGTCCTCATTCTTGATTTTCTTGTTCTCTTCCAAATCAACAACCAATGAACCCTGTTATGCTTTTTCTAGCTTTTCAGACATAGCATTGATAATAATGGCATTGTACCTAGCAATTTTATGATTTTGTTCTATGACTATTTTCAAATTATTTTTGATTTTAACCATTTCCTCTTCCATAGACTTGTATTGTTTATCAATATCACCTCATTTCTTTCCAATACTGTTTTTATTCATTTTCCCTTCTTCATTGCTGAGGGCGGCCAACTTTAGCTCCAACTCCTCCGACTTACTATACAAATCTCCATTTCTTTGATTGAGCTCATTAATTTCTTGATAGGCCCACTTTAAGACCTTGAAAATGTCACTGATGCCATTTCTAGTAGAGTCCAGAATGTCACTAGACTAAACCTCTAGTCTAATATGATATTTACATCGCCTGGGTTGGGGGAGGTAGGAAATTTGGTACCTTCAAATTTGAAAGAGGCGGGAGGGGAGGGAATAGAATTTCTAGTGGTTTTGGGGTTCTTGGCTTTGTCTTCTATGGAATCCGTAGAATAGGAAACCAACTTATTGGCAGGGGAGCCCTTAAGAACGAGATTCCTAAAGGGGGCAGAGCAGTCGGGTAAGGACTCAAGGTTAGCTTAAGCAAACTGGAGTTTTTTAGATTGGGTTTTTTTACCAGACATCTCAAAGGATGGGTGCGTTTCAACAATTCTCTCCTTGTTAGGTTGAATCTTCGACCCCCCACCATTGGTATCATAGTCCTTAGACTTCGAATAGGCCACAGGTTTAGATAAGGCCATCATGCTTTGATAGTGTTTGTAAATTAACCTAATAAGACTAGGATGAAGAATGGGGTATCTCCTAGGGTTTTTCCAATGGTCCTCAAGGCTATTACTTAGCGAACATAACAAGTAGTGAGGCAAAAAAATCCATACCTTATGGTGGAAGTGGTTAAGAATGGTAAACTGATGCCCATACACTATAGTAAATGTCCCATCTAGTGTGATATACTCCATGATAACACGAAGTACCTTTCTCCATAGTTCCTTGATGGTATCAATTTCAAAGTAGTTGTTAGAGGTTTTAACTAGTTTTAATTTCTCCTTGTCCTTCTTAGGAAATATGATGACTGCCTCATCAGAGAACCTTCTGCCATGATAAAACTTCATGCCCTTAATAGACATTCCAATAATCTTGGACCCTATAGTTTTCTTTTCTAGCTTCACCTGTCAGCCAAAGAGAATGATTTTTCTATTGTTCCAGTTCTTCTCAAAGTAATCCATAGCCATAGAATTGGTCTCATTAATTTTTTCCAGATATGGAACCAACCCACCTTTTTCAATCTGCTCCCAAATCTTGTCATTCCTAGTGTGCACCTCATAGCTTTTTGGCTCAAATCTTTTCCTGTCCCCCCCATTTTTCATTTTCTCCTTACTGCAGACTATACCAACATTGAGGACCTATTGTAGAATTATGTAGTTGTTCCAATACACCCACAAAGTGTGTCATTTTTTCTTCCCTTCTGAGTAACATGACGCGGCCCCATAAAATCTCTTGATTTCGATGTACTTGGCCCCTTTCTCTTTAATCCTTAATTGTATTTTCCTCTTTCCCATATGTAACATCATAGTCTAGTAATGGTTTGACTTCAGTTCTCAAGTCCCTACAATTCTTCCACATGTTCAGTCCTTGCTTCCTAACCCATTCATTCACAAAGTAATCTGCCATGCTGTTAGCTTCCCTATAGACATGTGAAACTTTTACTTTTTCAAAATTGTCTAGAATAGAATTTGCTTCATCTATCCAATTCTTTCTCATCCATGAGGGTGGGGTCCTTCCTAAAAGATATTCAATAATATTTTTAGAATCTCCTTCAAGCCATAAGTTTCTTATATTCATATTATAAGCTAACTTTAAAACTTGAAAAGATCCTATAGCCTCCACCACATAGTTGGTTTGATAGCCAAGGGATATAGCCACAACTGCCATAAAAGTTGCCATTTGAATCCCTTAGAACAATTCCACTTCCATCCAAACCTAGGTTTCCCTTCATAGCTCCATCAAAGTTGGCCTTAGACCAACCGTTTGGGGGAAAGGTCTATCGAACACCCTCCCTTCTTTTCTTAGCTGACTTGGAAGTAGATGAAATTTCCACTTTAATATTCCAATATTTTTCTATCCTTAAATCATAGGGAGTGCACACCACAACTTCTAGATTAAGAGATTTTTGAGGAATTACATTAAATTTTTCCTTTATAAGCCTAAAATTTTTCTCAAAGACATTATTCTGTGACATCTCCTTCTCCTTGAAAAGTATATTATTATGTTCTTTCCACACTCCCCAAGAAAAAAAAGGGAATAAGAAGTACCATAACCTTTGAATATATGGATTTTGAGTAGGATTTTTCCATTGTAAGAAGAACTCTTCAATGGTCTGGGGGAAAACCCAGGAGAGATTCCAGATAGCTAATATTTTTCCCCAGATTAAGGAAGCAAATAGACAGTGGAGGAAAAAGTGGTTTGCTAACTCCGCCTCACTCTTAGAGAGGTAGCATCTGTTGGGGATTTGAAATACCCATTTACAAAGATTGTCCACTATGAGAACCTTATTCTGAAGCATTATCCAGAAGAAGATATTAACTTTTGGAGTTAAGTGTTTAATCCAAGCTTTAGACTAGAAGGGGGGGCTTTAGAAAAGGATAGTAAAGAGACAGTCAAAGAGAAAAAGTAGTTACTCGAAGGGTTATCCATCCAAAAAGGGATGTCATCCTATTGATTCTGTCCCAAGTTGATAGCCTTTAAGGAGGATTGAAGTTGAGCTAGATCCTAATTGATCACACATAAGTTCACCTAGTCTCCTTCAAACCAATAATATTTGACAAGTTCCCTGAAAGAAACTTTGCATTGCTCTACCCATCTGTTGAATCTTTCAATATTAATAAGGGATTCCTTAAAGATCCATTTGTCCTCCCAAAATATAGCTTGATTACCACTTTTGATGTGCCATCTTATCCTTGATTCCAATTTTTTTCTACCAACGGTCATATCATTCCATCAAGCTGAACCATGTGGGAGGACAGGAGAATCCAGCAAAGCTTCGAGGGTCATACGGTCAACCATATATTTACTTACTAAAATATATTTCCATTATCTACCAGATGAGAAATATCTCCATATTTGTTTGGCTAGGAGAGTATTATTAATAATTCTAATTTTTCTGAGACCTAATCTCCCTAATGTCTTCGGTCTGCAAACCAAATCCCACCCTATAAGAGGCATTTTTTTTCTTTCCTCCACTCTAGACTTGGGGAATCCTTTTTGGATCTTTTCAATGGCCTCTGCATATTTAACATGGATTTTGAAGAGGCTTAAAGCATAAATTGGGAGATTTTGAATAGAAGCTTTAAGAAGCTAAATTTTTCTAGCTTGGCTCAAAAGAGCTCCTTTCCAACCTGCCAACTTCTTTTTGAACTTGTCAACCAAAGAGCACCAAAAGGATTTTGAAGGTTTGAGGCATAACAAAAGTCCAAGATAAGAAGAAGGTAAGGAATCCACCCTATAATCAAGGATTCTAGCAATCTTGACCTATCTATGCTCAAGGGTAATGAAGAAAAAGATAGAACTCTTTTGTCTATTGACCTTCTACCTAGTCATCTTTTCATACACAACCAAAGTTTTATTCAAAGTCTTAGCCTCATTCACAGAAGATCTACCCATCAGCATAGTGTCATCAAAATTTTTTTGGTGAGAACATATCAAATTCACGGAAGGACTAAGACCAACAAGGGACCTCTGTTTGATGAATCTCTTAAAATTCCTTCCCAAGATTTCAACCATTATAGTAAAAAGAACAGGTGAGATAGGGTTACCATGTCTTAATCCTCTTTAATTTTGAAAGAAACTAGAAGGAGATCAATTAATAATGATGGTTGTGGAGACCATGGTAACCAACTAATTCACCAGCTAAATGAATCTGCTACTAAAGCCAAACGCCCTTAGGATTTTGAATAAAAAATCTAGTCAACACGGTCGTACGCTTTGGAGATATCCAGCTTGAGAAAAAACCCTTCATTTTTAGATTCCACAAGTGAATGAATATTCTCATGGACTATGACTATTGAATCTAGTATTTTCCTTCCAGTAACAAAACCATTTTGTTGAGGGGAAATCAACGAAGGAAGGATAGAAAGGATCCTTGAAGTCAACACCTTAGAAATGATTTTATAGAGAGAGTTGCAAAGACTAATGGGTCTAAACACCTCAAACTCCATAGCCCCTAGTTTCTTAGGAATAAGGACCATGAAAGTAGCATTCAATTCCTTAAGGATCCTTCTAGAACCAAAGCATTCCTTAACAACATTCACTACATCATTTTCCACACTATCCAAAAACCATTGAAAAGAGAACATAGGAAATCCATCAGTCCCAGGGGCCTTGTTTCCTTCAAAAGAAAAGACAGCTTTCCTAATTCCCTCCATAGAGGGAATGGATGCAAGCTTTTCATTGTCTTCCCTACAAACAACCTTGGGGATGGCTTCTAATAGAAAGTCTTGATCATTTTGATTGATTTCCACATTCATCGAAATTAGGTTATTATAGAAGAGGACTGCTTGCTTTTTGATGTCTTCCTCTTCCTCAAATCTAGTGCCATTAACTTCTATGGAAGAAATTCTATGGGAATCCCTATGTTTTGAATCAAATAAATGGAAGTAGCTTGAATTTAGATTTCTAGTAGAGATCCATAACACCCTCGATCTCCAGAACTCCTCCTCTTTTGCTATTATGTCATGCAGCTTCACTAGGAACTCATTTTCTCTATCCTTAATATCTTCAATGTATCCTTCCTTCTATATTTTGAACTGGATCTCTGCAAGCTTCATTTAAAGTTCAGATTTAATGCCAAAAAATGTTTCCAAAGAATTATTTTTTCCATCTTCTTAAATTTTGTTTGACTTCTCTAAGCTTTTAGCAATTATGAACATAGCAGTTCCCAAAACATCAATATTCCACAATTTTCTAATTTCATCTGAGATTAGGGGATGGGACAGCCACATTCTTTCAAATCTAAAGGGTGAGTTTTTCTTTACCTTTATAGGGTTTGCCACAAACTTATGGGAAAGTGATCTGACCCAACTCTAGAGAGAGCTTTAAGAGAGAAAAAATAGCTTAAAAGCCACTAATGAGAAATTTAGGATCTATCTAACCTAACTTGAATTAGATCCTTACCAGTTCTTTATTCGACCATTTGTACTGGGTCCCTTGCAATTCCATATCAATCAGCTCCTTGTTGATAAAATGAAAAAGATCAGACTTACTGTCCTTGTTCACTTGAGAACCTCCAAATTTCTCCTCATTCAGAAGGGGAGTATTAAAGTCTCCCATGACTATCCAATGGTCATTATCAAAAATCCTATGGAAAGTAGACAACTCATTCCACAAACATTTTCTAGCTCCTTTCCCATTAGGAGCATAGATGTTCAATTGAATGCAACTAAATTCATCTCTAATATGTGTGAATTTAGTAGCCACATGATTGTTGCTTTCCAAAAAATGTTCCCCTTTGATGAAGTTCTAGTTCCAAAAAGTAGCAATGCCTCCTAAAGCACCATCTGAACTATTTAGTTGAATCCCACAATTCTGAAACATTTTGATCTTCTCCACCTTTTCTTTGGGAATTTTAGTTTCTTGGATGAGGAGAATATTAGGTTTATGATCCCTAACAAAATTTTTAAAAACATCCCTCTTGTGAAGGCTATTGAGCCCTCTTATATTCCAGGACATAATCTTCATGTCTTACCAAGGGATTGGAGGATCTCTAGAATGGTCTTTTGAACACCATCTGCTATATCCTGAAAGCTTTCATACTCTCTCTTCCATTTTCTCGATCTTCTACCCTGGCCAAGCTTAGTGGCACCACATCCGCCTTTGCTCTTGTTCTGGTAATAACTCCACTTAGAGTATTCTGATGTTTTCTTTTCTCCTTCTTTTTCTTAGAATGAGAGAGGAATTATTCCCAATCAGTATCTTCTTGGCTCTCCATCTCTCTGCCAAATTCCCATTCCTTGTCATTCATTCTTCTTTGCTCCCAAGGGAGGGTATCCATTAAGCCATTCCTAGGTTGATTAATATTTTCACTCAAAATTTCAATATCCTGGCTCAGATCCTCATAGGTGTCCTTTACAAAATCCAGGGTTTTTTTTTGGGGGGGATTAAGAGGGTCACTCAAAGGGGAGCATTCAATAGAGGTCGCGTTCAGGATTGGAATGCCTATATCCAAAGTTATACCCTGGATAAGAATGTCCTCAAATCACATAAACCCATTTTATTTTTCTTCTAGTAAGTTCTTGAGAGTAGAAGAGACAAATTCCTCATCCCTTTTCCCTTCCTCCATATTTTCCAATGTTCTTTCCTCATCTTCCCTAGGGCCAATATTGTTTTCTACTCTTTTTTGGTGATTAGTCTGTGCATTAGGGTCCATAGATTTTGTTTCATCAATATTGTCAGAGGTATTCCTCTGAGTTTCATTTTTCCTTCTAGCCTCCTCATTGGTATTGCTTTCTTGTCCTCCCCGTAATTTTTCTTTCTCTAGACAGTCTTAGGGTTGGACAAGTGATTTTCTTTTTCTTTATTGACATTTAATGGGCATTTATTAGCCTAATGCCCCATTTTCCTACATTTGAAGCAAGCAAAGAGAATGGATACAAACTCTATAGTTTGAATCTAGGTTCCCAACATAGATTTAATTTCTATTGAAGAAGGAAGGTCAGCACTTTGTGAAACTCCTACATAGATTTGGGAAAACACAAACCACTTTCTAGCTACTGTCATAGGGTCAATAGAGAGTAGTTAACCAAAGGAACTAGCTATGACATTGAAAATGTCCTCATTCTAGTATTCCAAAGGGAGACCCGAGAGTCTAGCATAAACTGGAATGTTCTCAAAGATAGAATCAGAAAGGTTTAGGTGGGAGGTCCACTTCTTTAGGGCTAGGGAAGATTTTCCAATGACCCAGGGTCCTCCACTCCTAACAGCCAAGATGTCCTCCTTGCAAGTAAACTCAAAGGAAAAGAAACCTCTAGGAAGAGCAACCATAAAAACTTTCCTGTTTGTTCTCCACTTATTTTTAACAAATTCCCTGACCACCTCAAAATTTGGTCTAGGGCCCATAAACTTTCCAAATAGGATTTTTTCCATCAAAGCAATATTATTATCAATGATAGGGTTAGGAAGAGCGATGGAAAACTTACCTTTCACTCAGTCAAAATGGTTACTCACTATAGGGAAAATTGATTCAGCTTGGGATTCCTCAAATCATGCCCCACAGCCTACTCCATTGATCAAAGATTCAAAATTCTACTTTTCCCACCCATGCTCCATAGTCCCGCTCATTGCTTTCGACAATTTTTTTTTAATTCTTGTTACCACTCCATATATTGAATGTTATTTTTATTAAATTATAAAAATTGATTTGTAATTTCAAGTTGTTTTTAACTAGGAAATTATTTATATGCATTTTATTAATATTTTTATGTTATAAAAGATTTGACTTGTTTTCAAAGTGATTCCATCTTCCACTGCACTCTATCTTCATATTTAAGGTTTGTATTACGCTTGCATGTCATTTATATCTATTTGATATGTTGTAGGGTTTCTTGGGTTGAAGCCTTGCATCATTCAAATCACTTTTATTCATGGGTGATCACACAATACTAGTTTACAATTTTTGGCCAAAAACTAGACATTGAAATATTTTTTCTAAGTAAATTTTCACTTTTGAGCACCTATCATAGCTAAACTGTGAGGAATTTGAAGATGATGCAAACTAGTGATTTTTGACATTTTATCTATATATTCTAAATATATTTTTTTCAAAAAATTTCAAATCAGATTGCACTTCTTTTTCCATCTCCTTCGAAAACTAGTTTTTTTAGTAAACAACATTTTTAAAAAGTGATACTCACCGTATAACACAACATTTTTCCATAAAGGATAAAATTATTATTTTTTTCAATTTTAGATTTGCAACTACAATATCTAGTGTTTCCAGTTGGTTTCATAGTGTTTTATTGAATATTTTTTCCTTTATGAAGCTTTTAAGTCAAACCAATTACAATTCAGACATAGGCGGACCATATAATGTGTAACTTTTCTTGTATATATCAAAATTCTATTTTTCATTTTTTGTTGCATCAAGGACTTCAATATCTAGTGCACTCATATTTTTCAATATTTTTTTATAATTTTCCATTTTTCCACATGTGTAGAACAAAGGGCTTGATTTTTGGTGAAAAACCTACATTCACAGGGTATGTGGAGGATGACGATGGGTATTTTTAGGGTATGTGGCTGACGACTTTTCTTTTACCCAAAAATATGAAATGAAAAGGGTTTTTCTTCTTCTAATTATCTATTTCTTTAATATTCAATCATCTATAACTTTCAAAAGTAAACATTTTGGAATCCAAAACATGCATCATATTCTATGCTTCACATACTATAGGATTAAAGAAGAAAAAAATAATTTCATGAATTTTTGACCAGGTTAAGGTGGTTAGACATATGAGTTTTTATATTTTTTAAAAGTTGTAATAAAAAAGTCATAATTAATTATTTCATTGAAATTTAAAAAAAATATGCATCACATCTCGACATGAGTCCTCTACTTATTTCTAAAATATTTTAAAAAAATATTATCATATTATTGTGGTTAGGGTGGTTAGATTGTGGTTAGGGTGGTTAGATAGACACTTCTTATTTTTTCCCTGAAATTTAAGTACTACTACATTGAAATTTCAAGTTTTCATCAAATAGATTTAAAAATAAATAAAATAAACATAGTAGTTTATAAACTACATTCAATTTTATATAGATTCTATTCTTACATATTTTTGAAATAATATAGATAACTTATTCATATTTTTATGTCAAGTTGTCTAACTCTGATTTTTCTATTTTTTTTGTCACTTAAGGGCCTATTTTTTCCATGATGATCCTCCACATGCCCCACAAGAATTATAAAATAAATATAATAACCAAATT
Source organism: Sequoia sempervirens (assembly GCA_007258455.2). Taxonomy (NCBI): domain Eukaryota; kingdom Viridiplantae; phylum Streptophyta; class Pinopsida; order Cupressales; family Cupressaceae; genus Sequoia; species Sequoia sempervirens. The sequence continues at coordinate 24,511 of VDFB02270672.1, forward strand.
AAATTTAATTAAAATTATACTTTTTTGGAAGCTTATAATAAAGACTACATACTTACAAAAAAAAAAATTTAAATGAATTCATTTGATCCTATAAAAGGTAAATCAAAAGTGATTTTTTATCAGCATTTTGATAGGTGTAAAGGATACTTCATTATAGGTTTGCTTTAAAACTAGTGGGGTTCTACCCAAGGGAGCTTGATCTAAGGTGGTTTGATCAAACCCTCTTCAATTGGAATCCTTTAAATGGAACTTTTCAAGGTTTAAATCATTATATTTTCTAAAAATATGTGATTTCAACAAAAATGAGGATCTCCTAGAAAGTGTAAACTACTATTGTGGTAGCAACCTTATCTTATTCTAGCACAATAGGATAATATCTTGTATTACTTAAAAATTTTGTAGTTTTTAAAACATCTAAGGCTAGGGTTTTATGCAAATTTTTATCTCTTCAAGGTTTAATTACCCAACTAGGGATTTGATTGAGGAAAACCCCCAATTAGACAACAAACTTTAAGCTATTTCGCCCAAGGTGGTGAATGAGCCCCAGTCAAAGAAAAGGTTAGATTTTCCAAATTTTCAGATTGATTTCCAGCCTTCGTCAGACTTATAAGTGCACACATTTCTCATTTACAATTTTCTTTTTGGTCCTAGTGACATTCTTATTCATTTTTCTAAAGTCTTTTGAATATCTCACTGTGTTTTCAAGCATTGCATTATACATTAGTTTTGCATTCCTACTTAGTCAATTTCATTACTTAGTTGCATTTACAACATTTCCTTTAGCATCATACATCTTATATTTGAGTGAACCCTACAATTTTGAGTAAGTCGATTGTGGCCTAGATGATTCTATCTCTCTCCTTTTAGGTGAAAGATCTTAATAGTGTAAATCTTAATCTTTTTTAATTCTTAAGCTGATTTACTCTAACCATAATCTCATAAGTTTAATGGCATGGAGGATTTAAAGAGTAAAATAGGTAGTCCACTATAATGTAGAGGAGACATTGAGGGGAATTATTAATAATTATTGACTGACTATTGCCTTGCCTGGAAAGGGTTCAAATAATTTTCTGCTAACCTCCACTGCTACAAGCGCAGTGAAGATTCTTTCGTATTTTTAATATTAAAGCCACCTAAAACATCCAAAATTTCATTTTCATCATTCCATTATTAGCTAGGAAATAATTAAGAATTGACCTCAAATTGCGTTGGTTGAAAGACCACAATTACATTATTAGGTAGGAAATAGTATTCTAATTTCTAAGCTCCTTCGTGGAAGGAAACTTTTTAACTGTGATTCAGAGTTTCTTAATAGTATAATTATTAAATCTATTATTTCCAGCATAGACACAGACAAAACCCTATCAAAATAGATATTCTGCATAAATTTTGAAGAAAATTATGAGCAATCGATGACAAAGGTCGGCACCGCCCATTGCAAAAAAAGGATGTCAAGTCCAATGGCTTGTTTATTTTAAGTTGTGTGCATTAGACTTCATTATTTTAGCAGTACTAACTCTGTTCACATTGTAGTTTATTTTTAGTGCAAGATGCATGCGACTTGTCTGTAGCTTCATTTTTTAATCATTATGATCAAAAAAATATTCTTATCTTTGTTTTATTTACAAACATTCTATTTTTGTCTTTTCATTTGTTCATATTTTCATATATCTACTCCTTACATTAAGATCTTTTATTCTCTATCTCATATCAACCCTATGATTTATGAGTGTGATATGACATGATGCAAGAGTAGCCCCAACTAAAACAATTAATTTTCAAATGAGCAACTACAATCCTCTGCTACTAGCCATTAAAAGCCAAATTGGTACACATTTGTGCAACTATTTGTAATGTATTATTATTTAAAGACATACATTTTTCCATTTAAAAACATCAAAGAATAATAAAAAACCATTGTATATCATTAACTCTACATGAAATATTCACTAATAAAAAACATTTTACTTTAAAGAATTAAAAGAAATCAGGATACTTTAAAGAATTAAAAGAAATCAGGATTCACATTAAAATCACCTAGGATATTACATAGTTGACTTTATTATCTCTAATCATTAGCAAAATATCATAAATCTTGTAAAATAAGTTTTTTGAATGAGGAGAACATGACCCTTGTAATCCAACAACTTCCCTTAGGTATTTTTACTACTATTTTTTAATTTTAATACCACCTATTATTGTGTACCCCACAAGAAACATAAAGTGTAGTGGAGCAACAAAGAATAAGGAGTTAGAGGAACCATATTAGAAAAGTGCATAGTCTTATAGATAAATATCATAAGTTATAAGGAAAGTCTATACATCAAAATAATTCCAACATATATAGGTCATCAACATAAGTGGATCTAATTTGAATATCTAATTATACATCTATTATATAATTTTGCATGATCATGCTTAACTATTAATCTTCATCATTATTCCAAGAGCCAAGTACCCTAATCCTTCTCATATAATTTTTGAATACTTGTTGCATTTTTATCTACTTAGCTTCGTTATTTAAGTTAATTTTATATTTATTGATAATTTTCATCTAAACAATTATTCTAAGCCACTTAGGAAAAAAATATCCTTCACACATTAGATTGAGGTCTTAAAAATTAACAAGGACAAATTTTTTTATAGATGTAAAATATTCTAGAGTGATGATGTAGATAAATGTGTTCCTTTAAGTGTTCCAAATTAAAATATTCCTTGATGGATCTCCTTATAATTCATAGATTTTTAATGAATATTTAGATGATAAGATGATGCACATTTAATTCCTTTGAATACTAAGATATGAAAGCTAATAATATGAAAAATCTACCAAGTTCTCTTATGAAGAGAATAAAATGAGAAAGAGTCAATAATTTTTGAATTTCAAGGATCAATTTTGTAGATCATGGAGTCAATTTTATACTTTTGATTAACCTTGGATATGGGAACACCATTTTTAGCATAAGGCTTGCATGTCTATACATGGGGGTATAATAAATGATAAATGTATTGGAATATACATAAATATCAATGAGATAGGTAAAATGCATTCAAATGTGTGCTAATAAAGGTAGATGAAGGATTAAGAAATGACCCCAAATTTATGAGATTTCACTATTTGTGAATATGTAAGTGTAGTAAGCCATTCTACAAAAATAGACCCAAAAAAAAATATGAATTATCATGGCAGTGCAAATTTTATCATTACATCATGTAAAACATTGATTTCAGCTTAAATGAATACATGGAAATTTAGCAATATATTTTTAAATGCTTAGTTAAAAGTTTTAAGCAATTATTTATCATTATAACATTTTGTGTTTTATTTAATCATAAATGTTAACTAAATAATATTAAGCATAACTCAAAAAAGAGAGTAGAAAATTCTACATTGAAGTAAAATATAGATGCATTTCTTTAATAGAGTTGTGGAACCAAAATTCCTAATATTGTTAACTATCCTCAAACACATGTGACATTATTGAGGATTCCATAATAACAATGTATAACCTATTATAATATAGAGTAGATTTTGAGGTTGGATTTGAGTGAAGGGGAATTACTAGGGTCAAAGGATAAAAGTGTGTCTAACTTGTGGGAGGAGGCACATAAATGATTCTTGAATGAACTTTTTTTATATTCCTTTGAATGAAGGTCATTCATCCAAAGGTATAAGAATTACCACATGTAAATAGGGTTTGAATGAAGACCTTTCTCTCATTTCTAAATTTTATTCAAATGTATAGTTCTTATCATGTGTACAAGGGTTCAAATGAAGGCCCCTTTTCTTGTTTTTAAATTTTATTCAAAGGTACAATTCTTGTCACATGTAAAAGGATTCAAATGAAGGCTCTTTCTAATTTTAAATGTTGCATGTCCAAAAAACTATAAAAAGTGGCATTCTAGTATCCTTCATACAAAGGTCCTTGGAGGATATCCTACTTGTTCTCACTTGGGTTTTGTTTGAAAAATCTATCTTGGAGCAAGGACTACATAATCAAAAAAAGTCATCATGACATGATATTTTACAAGATTGTGACCTTTAGAGTAAACATGTTCTAAAAATTATAGTTTGTAACTTATTTTATTTAAAATAATATACATAGTTTATATTGTCTAGTGAGCATAGCTATTTACTAAACATAAAAGATTTTTTTCAATTCACATGGAAATATATATGTAGAAAAAATTCTAGAAAATTTACTACCCTCCCTATTGGTGTCTTTGTTTTTTTTCTTCTTTTGATACACACAACTTATTTCATGAATGATGACATATTACTGCTCTAAATTATAATTAATATAAATTAAAAAATCTATTAAAAAAAAACATATTAAAATATACATGCCTTGGATATTGGTGTTAATTAATTATCTATGTTTGAGAAATTACTAATTTATTTTATTTGTAAGAAAAATATTTTTAATGGCATAATAACAATCATTAAAATGCTATAAAGTATAAAAGTCAAGTTATTATGATAATGTTTCAAAATGTGACAAATTATTTTTAATATATATATATATATATATATATATATATATATATATATATATATATATATATATATATATATATATATATATATATATATATATCCCAAAAAATATAAGTTTAGATTATCCTCAAATTCACAATTCTTTGGTTCCTATTAGTGGAATTAGGTTAAAATTGATAGTTTGAGTGTCACACTTAGGCCAAAAGTCCATGTAATGCTTATTTTTGTTGGATGTTGTGGCTATGTTGTTGATATGTGGTTGTAGTTGATGTCACTACTATTAGCATTGATCCTATTGGAAGCTAGATATGTCAAGGATATTGAGAAAATTATTTAAGAAAGTATTGCAGGTTGCTAGTGTATCTATGGAAGTCATGAAGGAGAATTGATTAGTACGTTGATCATCAAGTGAAAAGGGTTTCATGATGAGTGTATATAGTCTATCCACCAAAAGTCTTAGAAGTTTTCATGAAGATTTGATTGTGTTATGAACAAAATTGTTCTAACAGTTTTTCAGTTAGTGTTCCTGATTGAAGTTGAAGTGATTTTAGTAAGGTCAGTTTGTGTGAAAATTTCTCTAATGTTTGATGATGCTTGCAGATGCTTCTAGATCATACTCTATCTTTGTAATATGTCTGCATTGATCAAAGTGTTCGTGGTTGATGATTTATGTTGTGCTTGTTCATTTTTCTTGTTCCTAGCCAACATAGTGAATGTAACGTGTTGTGAATCCTTGAATATGTCAATTCATATGGTTAGCATGATAAAAGATGTTGATTTGGATAATAAATCAATATTTTCCAACTAAGTTTGATTCACATTGCAAATTAATTTGTAAATCAGGCCGACATCATATATATGTTTTATATTTTTTTTATCTTATTTTTTGTCAACAAACTTGTTGATGTAAATATGTATTGCGGATATATAACTGTGATTGTTGGAGAAACATTGTGTACAAAGGAGTTCCAAAGAAAGTGAAAGTGTGTGAATAGTGTTATATCATTTAAGAGCAGAGAAGAGTGTGGAGAACTTTGTGCAAAGTGTGAAGAAGTTTTATGTGCTATAACTGGAACTGTAATTAGGCTTTGTGGAGAAGCTATTCCTTAATTTCATCACCAAGTGGATCAAATCTATTTTTCTGTAAGTGAGCTCTAGGCAATGCACCTGAATGCAAGTTCATTCCCCATATTTTTCTTATTATACTTTTAACAAGGTATAATACTGTGGACTGGCATCCATCATGGTTTTTCCCCTAACAGGGTTTTCCACACAAAAAAATTGGTGTTCTTTGTGTCTCTAATGTGTTTTATGTTTATCATTAATTGTCGATTCATCAAATCTGTGATAAATTAAGTTAAAGTTGAAAAAGTTAATAAACTTGTGACAACTAATTCATTACCCCTCTCAGTTGTCTATCCTTGTTCTTCCAACAATTGGTATCAAATCCAATGCCTTTGGAAGAAGTTTAAAAGATTGAGGTGATCTGAGATGGAATCTTTCAAGAAGGACAACCCCAAATTTGATGGAACCAAATAATCTCTGTGGAAGACATGAATGGAATGTCATCTCAAGTGCATTTGAGAACCCTACTAGAATATTACTCAGATACAATATGTTATTCCTACAAATGGTGAAACTACTATAGTAGAGATCAAAGATGCAAAATACAACATCTGGGCTAAGGAAGCCTTGTTGAGTCCTTTTATAGATTCTGAGATGAATAATGTAATAGAATTAAAGACAACTCATGATATATGGAAGAAGCTAGAGACATTGTATGAAGGAGATGCTCTTGTGAAGGTCAGCAAGCTACAAAGTTTAAAAGAGAAATATGAATCACTGAAGATGGGTGAGGATGAAAACATATATTCCTTTATGCAAAGAGTCAATGAATTGGTGATGTGTATTATATGTGTTAGCAGTACCATATATGAACAAGAAATTTTGGTGGAGGTGCTCACATCGTTGTCTACTTCATACAAAACAAAAGCTCATGCCATTGAGGAGCTAAGATCAGTGACAAATTAGACAAGACACATGCTAATTGGAAAAAATGTTGCCTTTGAGATAAGTGAATTTGATGATTTTGTGCCTAAGACTGAGTTTGTATTCAACGCCCCTGTATCCAGTAGAAATGATCAGAGATATCATCTCAGAGAAAGTTCAAGAAGGACATTCAAATATGAGTTAGAAATAAAAACAACTTGAAGATGAAGAAAGAGAAATAGATGAGTTGGACACAATGACTGCAAGGAAAGAAGAGGATGAGATAAGCATGAAGGAAATTTTCCCCTTGTATGTTTTTCATGCAATAAATTTAAAAAAATTTCCTCGAGGTGTCCTGATAGAATTCAAAGACCTATAACTGACAAACCTAAATATAAAAAGAAGTGTTATTTTTTTGAAGATGATGAAACAAATGAAGAGAATGATGGAAATGGAAAAGACTGGGTGTTCATTGCCATTAAGGAAAATAGTATAGAACCCATTGAATCTATAGATGATATGAAAGCACTTGCAACTCAAATTGAAGAGAAAGATGAATGGGTTATTGATAGCACATGCTGACACAATATGACTAGAGATAAAAACAATTTGTGATCCTAGAGAAATATGATGGTGGAGTTGTAAGATTTAGAGACAAAAATTCCTATGTTATTCATGGAAGATGGTCTATTTTCCTTGGAGGAAAATAGAATCACTGATAATGTTTTGTATGTTGAAGGATTGAAGCATAATATGCCTAGCATTGGATAGATGGTGGACAAGGGTTATGATTTTCAGTTCAAGAATGGAAAGTGTGAGATAATTGGAAGTTCCAAAAATATAATTGCATTAGGTACACATACATAAGATACCATCTTTCACTTGAGTACTACTAATGAAATTTGCTTGATTGCTCTGAAAGATGAGAGCTAGTTGTTGCCTAGGTGGTTATGTCATGTGATTTTTGATAACATTGTCAAAGTTAGTTCCACTCAAGCTATCAGAGATTTTCCTAAGTTAGCTAAGCCTACTAACTCAATATGCAAGGAGTGTTAGATCGTTAAATAGAAAAAAATTACCTTCCAAAGAAAACATCATACCAATAGAATACTGGAGCTTGTGCATATAGATATATGCGGTCCCTCCAGTGTAAGAAGTCTACAAGGAGATAGATATTTCATGTTGGTTATTGATGACTATTCTAGGATGATTTGGGAAGATTTTTTGAGACAAAAGTGTGAAGCTTTGGATAAGTTCAAAATTTTCAAAGCCATGGTAGAGAATATGATAGGAATGAGGATAAAATGCTTAAGGTTGGATAGAGGTGGAGAATTCACATCCCAAGTTTTTAATACCTTTTGTGAAGAACATGGAATTAGAAGAAAATTATCTGCTCCCCAAACCCATCAATAGAATGGAATTGTTGAGAGAAATAATAAAACCATACTCGGTGCTACTAGAACCATGATGTTATAAGGAAATGTGCCCCACATCTACTAGCTTGAGAAGTAGTAAGCATTTCTATGTATACTTTGAACCAAGTGACTATAAATAGTAATTCAAGAAAGAATCCTTGCAAAATTTTGTGTGGTCACAAGCCTGCTGTGAAATATTTCAAGACTTTTGGAGCAAGTGTTACATTAAAAGAGGTGAGGATATAGGAAAATTTGAAGAAAGAAGCAATGAAGGAATCTTTCTAGGTTACTCTAAAAAGAGAAAAGCTTATTAGTGTTATAAAAAATGACTGAGGAAGATGGTGGAAAGTGTAAATGTCAGAGTTGATGAAATTTTTTCCAAATCATTCATACATTGTAGATATGATTTGATGAGTAGTGAGATAGTGCAAGTAAAGGGAAGAGTATTCAGATTCAGAACCAAGTTCAAATAGTTCTAGCAGAACAAGAATCTCATGAAGGAGAGATAAGTGAGAGTATAGAAGAAAGAGCAGAAGAACCTGAAGTACAACAGAACCCTAAAATTCCATGGTATGTAAGGTTGAATCATTGAGAAGATCAAATTATAGGGGATAAGAGTAAAGGTGTACAAACTAGAAGGATAATTACAAATGAGCATTACTTGATATCCAAGATTGAGTCAAATAAAAATAAGCTGAAAGGGGTAATCACGCCTCCTGACAAGAAGTAGAGACACATTTGTATGAATCAATATGTGTGTATCACAACTATATTCTGATCTAGATTGATGTTCTCATGGCTACTACTTATGGGGAGTAGTCAAAAGTGTTGATATGTGGTATAGAGCATGCTGATGGAAAGGTATTGCTTACCTTTTCTATTGATTTCAAAGGGGGACAAGAGCATGTGACAAAATAATGAGGAAAATGAGAAGAAGAGAAGAGCATGTAAAAACAACAGGAGGAGACGAAGTCTTGAAGGAAAAGAAGAGTCAACATCTAAGGGGGAGTTAGTGTTGATGGAAAGTTGGGTTGATGGTGTTTTTCACATCCTATGTTTCCACCAATTCCAAAGAGGGAGATTGTTGGATGTTGTGGCTATGTTGCTGATATGTGGTTGTCATTGATGTCAACACTATTAGCATTGATCATATTGGAAGCTAGATTTGTCAAGGATACTGAGAAAATTGTTTAAGAAATTATTGCAAGTTGCTAATATATCTATGGAAGTCATGAAGGAGAATTTATTAGTACATTGATCATCAAGTGTTGTGGTCAAAATGGTTTCATGATTATTTTATCTATTCTATCCATCAAAAGTCTTAAGGGTTCACATGAAGATTTGATTGTGTTATGAACAAAAGTGTTCTAACATATTTTCAGTTAGTGTTCCTGATTGAAGTTGAAATGATTTTAGTAACTTCAATTTGTACAAAAGTTTCTTTGATGGTTGATGATGCTTTTGGATGCTTCTATATTGTACTCTATCTTTGTGATACGTCTACATTGATCGAAGTGTTCATGGTTGATGATTTTTTCTATGCTTGTTCAATTTTCTTGTTCCTGGCTAACATGGTGAATGTAACGTGTTGTGATTCTTTGAATATCACAATTTATATGGTTAGCATGATAAAAGATGTTGATTTGGAGCATAACTCAATATTGTCCCACTAAGTTTTATTTGCATTGCAAATTAATTTGTAAATTGGGCCAACATCATATATGTGTTTTATATTTTCTTATCTTATTTTTGGCCAACAAAGTTGTTGATGAAAATATATATTGTGGATATATAAGTGTTATTCCTAGAGAAAATTCTTGTATGAAGGAGTTCCAAACAAAGTGAAAGTTTGTGCATAGTTTTATATGATTTGAGAGTAGAGTGTGGAGAAGTTTGTGTGAAGTGTGATGATTTTTTGTCTGCTATAACTGTAACTATAAGAAGGATTTGTGGAGAAGTTATTCCTTTAGCTCATCACCCTATGGATCAAATCTATTTGTTTGTAAGGAAGCGAGCCTTCCTTTGTAGTTGAGCAATGAGCTCTAGGTATTGCACCTAAATGCAAGTGTATTGCCCATATTTTTCTTATTATACTTTTAATAGCATATAATATTGTGGATTGACATCCACAATGGTTTCTCCCCTAACAGTGTTTTCCATGCAAAAATATTGGTGTTCTCTATGTATCTGATGTGATGTATGTTTATTGTTAATTTTTGATTCATCAAATCTATGATAAATTAAGTTAAAGTTGAAAAGGTTGACAAACTTCTGACAATTGATTGACCCCCCCTCTTAGTTTTATGTCCTTTTTTGTCCAATAATTTTAATTGTTACAATAGAGAGCACATTCAAAATACCTTTGATATTAACCTCCACTATTGGAAGTATAGCCAATGCTACAATCATGCATAGATTCTTTCATTCCATAGTATTGTTTTTGTAAATAAGTATGTTAAATATCCAGGTCACTCAAATGTCTTATTTACATGTTAAGTTTACTTAGGTCCTAGGGAATATTTCTAGAAGTCTTAGCTGCCATGTTATCTTATCTTATATTCATGACATTTAATGATTCTATCTAAGGTCATTTAATAGTGTTGAGGTAACCATCTCATTGTAAAAGATTAAGGCACATGTCAAGATCTCATCTAATCCTATCTCACATCCTTTACTTTGTAAGAAAGGCTTCATATGTATATTTCATTCAGCTCAATACCATGAAAATCTTGAGTATTCAATATTAGTCATATTATATTGCATCCATTATTTCAAATTATCATACTTTTCTCTCTTGTAGAATGTTGTTTCATGGTTTTGTAGGTGATCCTAGAGGCTTTAGCCTTTGAATGAATTTAACAAGTACTATACTTTATTATTATTTATGATGTCAAAATTATGTGCTAATGTAGTAGTATTGATAAAATATACCATTTGAATCCATGCTTTCGTTTTATGGTCATAGTGTGTGCAACATTATGCATAGGCCTAGAAAGTATTTAAATAAATGAAATAAAATATTTTCTAACCATCCATTAATATTGGTCATTTCCATTATGATTTTTAGATATAAGGTATTAAATCAAATGGAAACCATCTTTTTAAATTTAATTTAATGGATGTAAAGTAATCTTCTATATTTATTCTGGTATTGGCATGGTTTGATGGTTTATTGGTGGCATTGTTGTTCTTTCCACCAAGGTTCAAACCCCGTTCGGTTAGTATTGTTGAATGGTTGTATCTGGTTCATAACTCTGATCAAAAGCATTTTCCCCTTGAATAAAAAAAAAATCTTCTATATTTATGATTTAGAAGACTACAAACTGTGTCCTTATCCTTAGTTTATCTTCCTACAAACTATGGTTTTTGTTTTTGTACTTTCAATAATTCACATTTCATGTTCTAGGTCTTATAGTTCATTTAGTTTAAGTATTGCATATAATTTCACTTTGGTTTTAGATCTATCCTATTGTCTTAAGGATTGAGATCTAAGTCAGATTAACTCACCTTTGAGGTTGAAATCCAACATCTACTCTATGTGATCTTTGTCCTAATGAAATGCATTAGGGAAAGGAATAAAGATATAATACTCCTTATTCATTAAGGAGCCATTTTCCCTCCATTTCAAGAGCCACAAAAAAATCTCCACCCTTAGGCTTGGAAATCCAAGCCTAAATGTGTTGGGATCATAAAATTTTGAATTCAAAGAACTAAAAAAATCTACCCATATATATTAAGTTTTACATAATGCAAATGCATTTTTGTAAGAACCTTAAGGCTAACAACTAATTCATCCTCTATTTTTATGCACTTACGAAATAAATGGGCATGTGTAGGATCATGATGGGCCAAAAAGTGGCAATATGTAAGTAATATGATGGCCCATGTGACTGACAACCTTTTTTTAACCAAAATTGATGAAATGAAAAGGGTTTTTAAACGATATTCTCAAATTTCCACCAATATAAATTATGCTTTACTTTGAATGTAATATATAATTATTATTCATTTTCTATTTAAATCATGACTAAAGTCTCTATTGATAGACTTATTGAAAACATGTATAAATTTCAAAGGGTATCACATTTTTTCAATCTAAAACGTGTCTCACATTCTATGCTTCACATACTACAGGATTAAAAAAAATGAATTTCATGAAGTTTTGATCAAGTTAAGGTGGTTAGACATACGAGCTTTTATATTTTTTAAAAAAATTAATAGAAAATTATTAATTGATTATTTACTTTGAAAAAAATTACAAAAAAATATTCATCACATCAGGACATGAGTCCTCTACTTATATCTAAAATCTGATAAAAATATATTATCATTTTATTGTGGTTAGGGTGGTTAGATAGACACTTCTTATTTTTTCCCTGAAATTTAAGTTCTACTACATTCAAATTTAAAATTTCCATCAAATAGATTTAAAAAATAAAAATAAATAAACCTAGTAGTTTAGAAACTAAATTCAATTTGCTACAGATTCTATTCTTACATATTTTTTAAATAATATAGATAACTTATTCAAATTTTTACATCAAGTTTCCTAACTCCAATTTTTCAAAAAAGTTCACCACTTAAGGGCCTATTTTCCCATGATGATCCTACGCATAGTCACATGAATTTTTTTTATTTAATTGATAGTTATGTTCTTCTAAAGTATAAAATCCAAATTTAATTAACTTTTTTCCTTAGAATTTAGAATCTAAATCAACACATCATGTAAAAAAAAAAACATTATAGATTTTAAACTAAACAAATATATAATAGATTATGATAGAGTAGTCAAGCATTAGTTAATAACTATTTAGTTTTTGATTGATTATTATTCTAATTCATTTCATCCACTTAAGCTAAATTAGGAGTTATTTTTTTAGGTTAACTAAAGTGAGCTATTATTAGATCATTCTATCTCAACACATAAGATGTTGACACTTTCTATGATCTAATCCCTTTATCAATTAGGGAATCTCCTATTAAATACTCAAACTTCATTGTTTTATAAACACTAGATCTCCTTGAAGTCCCTTGAGATTCATGAAATCTTTTCATTCTATAAGTTTTTCTTGTAAAGCATTATAATTTTTTTTTTTTTAGATCTCTTACATGTAAGATGTCTTTGTTAATTGTGTGATCTTGTGTCTTGTGTTATTCAAAATTATAACATGGTATCAGAGTTTTGATTTACAAAACCACTGCTATAACATAATGATCTAATAAGAGGTGGGTTGAATCACTATATAACATAAAAATTCAGCACTAACAGATTAATTTCCTCAAACCCTTTATGAGAAAATTAAGAATTAATATGAAAAAAAATAAAAATGCATACATAACATGACATAACACAAGATATACATGGAAAACCCAAGATAGGAAAAAGCACAGTGAGAAATATTGCTAGGAGATACTACCCTAATCCACCCTAACAATTAATTGATCTTTTACAATGTTTAAGGGAACCAACCCTTAGGAGACACCAATGCCCTAGTTTAAGAGAACCTACTCTAAGGAAGAACCAACTCTCTACTAAAGGTATCTACCTAGATATTTTATGGCACCCACCAATCATATTTATAAAGTAAGTTATTATAATTTGTTCACTTGAACATAGTTTAGTGTTGCAACTCAATTTGTAACTGCTCAATTTCCTATTGTAGCCTCTACAATTCAGTTCTCTATCTTACACCCACTCTTTTCTTGTCTACACTCTCCTTTTTCTATTAGTTCCTTCTTTGTCTTCCTCAAAACCTTAGTATACCCTCTCTACAATGTATTACACACTACCTCCACTTGATATTTGTATATTAAAGCTAAAAACCTTTTTCTTTGTATCTCTTTCACTAGCATGCAACAATTTGCTTAAGATTAACACATAAGGATCAAATATACATTAGGGCTAGCTACCTATCATCTTTTACAATCAACCAAAAAATCAATCCACACCTTCATTTTTCTAGATACAAAGTTTTTTTAATTTTTGGAATACCTAAAAACTAGGGTTTTGGTAGCATTTAATAAATACTTTGTATCAAATCAAAATTTGATTTACCACTACCTACATATCCATGTCACCAATTTTATCATCCCATTACCAATAAAAGATAGTATCTAGAGTAGTTGGAAGGATTGAATTCATTCATAGAATTGGTTTACACTCAAAACCCTTGTTCATAGTATCATAGCCCTTAAGGGTACTCAATTTTAAGCCTGACCTATTGATCTACTAATTTTGTGCCATGATCTATTGATTTATATTCACCGCACAACTTTAAAACACAACCGTTGGATTAAAGATTAACTTGATAAACGTTGTAGATCTCCATCTTAAACACTATGCTTAGTGCATGGTCCACCAATACATGTGTCACAAGCTTGCTATTCCATGAGCTAAACACATGGGCCAACCAAAACTTCAATAGGCCGGTAGGCTAACACCATCTATCATCTTTGTCAATGCCATGCGATTCACACCAATGATGTTAATTGACATATCAACCAAATAATTTTTTCCATTTGTCTTTACACGTCACCAACTATTTATCTCTCCTAATCTTTTATCTAGTCCCACCATACACACAATAGGAACCGTACGATCATCAACATTTGATCTCCACCATTTCCTGCCATCCTGTAGGGCTAAACAAGGACCCACCATCAATAGACTCAATAAACTCATCATTTCTCATCACACCAATTTTTCTTTGACATCAATACAACCTTATAACACCCTTTTTACATCAAATTAAAATTATATTGCCAACATGAAGGCCTTTAAGACTATAAAAAAGGGAACACATTATTTTGAAAAGGAGGAAGAGGGAGTTCAAGGGATTACTTCTTCTTATATACCAAAGAGTATTAGATTCTATAAGTGGGTTCTTTTTAATAAATGGTGTGTTCATTTCATACGTAAACTACACAAGAAATGGAAGAAGATTGAAATGAATAAACCAAAAGATGTTAAAAAGCATGTAAAAAAAAAAATACTTGAAAGGATTTAAATACAAGAGCCATCATTTCTAATATAAATGTATAGATCATTCCTCTTGTATTAATCAACAAAACATCAATAAGGGTTACAAGAAGTGATCTTCTACACCCTTTCCAAAAAATTAATTAGGATGCATACCATTGGATAAGGGATTTATCTCCTCCCAACCATATTGGTATCGTGAAGCCTCATGAGCTCTAGTCAAACCCTCGAGAAAGTAAATGACTACTAGTAACTTATTTTAAGGATTAAAATACATTATTATTGATAGTCATAACATCCAAACATTATATTAATAGGTACACAACCCTTATTGGGTTTCATTTTCCTAGATAGTTCTTTATCGATTGCCACCCACTCAAGTGCAACATCTTTTACTCTTTCCATAACTTGATATTAGGTTAAATGTCTTGATTTTAGTATCTAACATCAAATAAGAAAAATTATAATAACCATTGTTTTCAACTTTTTTTTTCAATTCACCAAGTTCCATGAGGGTGAGGTTAGAGCATATGATGAAAGTCTAGTTCCAATGATATGATTTAATAATATTGAAGCAGGGGGGATAAAACTCACCCCTTTCAAATCTAAAACCACACACATTAACCACTATGCAAGAAGGCTGCAAATAAACATTAACAACAATATATGGAAGAGAAATATGCAACATATATATTGATTTCAAATCTGAATTTGAATTACACAATCATGGAGCTCATATGCTCACATACAACATGGGCTTCACACATACAAAAATCTGCAACTTAAACTTTCAATATCATTCCAGCAATATCTGGATATGCAACCACTAACTCTCCAAATCCCCTTCTTCAAATGAGCAGCATCAATACATAGAAGTTGTGTGAGAAGAAACCGCCATTAGTTTCTCAAAACAACCTCCACAAAACCATAAAGAAAACCCGTCACTTCCTGCCTATCAACCATCTGTCATTTTTCTGAAGCTCCTCAAACAATTTCTGGGTTTGGTGCCCCTTCTCTTTAGCTTTTCCAAATCATTTTGAAATTCTTCATTTCATTACCATATGAGAAAGTTATACTCATTTTACTAAAACTGGGTCTCATAGATATGACTTTAGACATGCAACAACATGGAAGATTCCAACTCCTAGAAAATAGGGACCCAATTAGAAAAGTAATTGCCAACTCAACTTGGGCATGCAAGATCTCCATTATTACCATTTATGAGGATTTAATTGATTTTTAAAAATTTGTAACTCCCAAGAAAATCCATTACAAGATTGCCCTTTTTTTTTAAAGCTCAAGTTCAACACTGCCACCTAGACAATCTCCACTCCAAAATTTAGCAATATTAAAAGAAAAGACCAATTATTTATTACAATTTTTGGCCTAATATTTTAATTTATTTCTCCAACTAAATCATTATCAAACCATAGGAAAATTAAAATTAAAATTGATGAGGATATCCCTTTCACCATGGATGCTCCTGCATCAGACACCCACGGTAGAAAAGAAATATTTCATGAGCTACACTCAGAAATATTTATAGAACCTATGCTTGTCTTGGATCCACCTCTCTTCTTTGTCCACAAGTATTTCTTTGTTCACCAATTTCTGCAACTTCACAACATTATCCTCTTTCATCTTTACTCCTCTACCCTCTATTGCTGGTTTAATTTCTCCCACTCTTTCCACCATGTCTTCATGAAATTTTATTATTTCAATGCCTTCTGTAAAACACATCGCTGAAATCTGATTTTTTTACCCAAAACAACATTGGTACCATGATCAAAAGTCTCATTTTCCTTTCCTCCTAACAAGGAATCATAGTCACAAATCAAAACATCTTCATGTCCACTATTCTCTAACAAAGATTTACTAGAAAACTTTTCATTTACCTTCACTTTACACTTCCCCAATTTACCTTCATCAAATTGATCTACTACTGCAATAAAACCCTCTACTTCTACATTTTTATTGTCATCAAAGTAAACACCAAAATCTGATTTTACCTCACTTTTACTTGAAGCCTTCGTCTCACCTGAGATTAGCTCATCCCACTCTCTTTCAATTGCTACCATTTGCATCAATAAATCACCTCCTTTACTTTCTCTTATGTCCTTCAAAGGACACTCTTCAGCTGCAACTTCATCATAATCACATTCATCTTCACAAAAACATTTATCAAAAATAAATTTTACTCTGTATCTTCCACTGCTGCAACTTTTTCTTCCCTTGCAATAATTTGATCCCATTCTCCTTCAATCTGAATGAGTAAATCATCCTTTTCAACTTCATAGGTGTTCTTTAAAGAACTCTCTTCTACTACTTCAATCATTGTAGTATCATTCTCCATGTCTTCCAATAAACATCCCTCTTCAGGTTCATCAATCTCTTCATGCTCATACTCTTCTTTCTCCTCAATGTCGCATGCATGACATTCTATTACTTCTTCTTTCTTTCCTGCAGTCAAAACATCATTAGAAAGATAAAACTTATCTTCAAATATTCTATGTTCTTGTTTCCTCCTTTCAATCTCATCCCTCAATTCATTTATTTGTTGTTGCAACCTTATCATTTCTCTTTCTCTAAATCTCCTTTTTATTACCTCTAGTCTGGGAATCTTTAGAATCCATCTAATGATAATTCCCTTTCTCC
Organism: Sequoia sempervirens; assembly: GCA_007258455.2. Classification (NCBI taxonomy): domain Eukaryota; kingdom Viridiplantae; phylum Streptophyta; class Pinopsida; order Cupressales; family Cupressaceae; genus Sequoia; species Sequoia sempervirens. The sequence continues at coordinate 42,047 of VDFB02270672.1, forward strand.
TTTCCATTTTCTAGGCTTCTCAAATCCTCTACAACACAATTTTTTATTTTAAAACCCTTAGGTTCTTCACATGTAAACTACCTCACATTTGGCGATCTATTTACAAGATCTTCACTCTCAAGATCTGCTAGCTCCAACCCACATTCACAGGTCCTGCTACAAATGCCTCACGTTTGGCACTCTGTTACAGACTCAAGAACTTATGCTTTGATACCACTGAAGCAGGGGGATAAAACTCACCCCTTTCAAATCTAAAACCACACACATTAACCACTATGCAAGAAGGTTGCAAATAAACATTAACAACAAATATGGAAGAGAAATATGCAACATATATATTGATTTCAAATCTGAATTTGAATTACACAATCATGGAGCTCATATGCTCACATACAACATGGGCTTCACACATACAAAAATCTGCAACTTAAACTTTCAATATCATTCCAGCAATATCTGGATATGCAACCACTAACTCTCCAAATCCCCTTCTTCAAATGAGCAGCATCAATACATAGAAGTTGTGTGAGAAGAAACCGCCATTAGTTTCTCAAAACAACCTCCACAAAACCACAAAGAAAACCCGTCACTTCCTGCCTATCAACCATCTGTCATTTTTCTGAAGCTCCTCAAACAATTTTTGGGTTCGGTGCCCCTTCTTTTTAGCTTTTCCAAATCATTTTGAAATTCTTCATTTCATTACCATATGAGAAAGTTATGCTCATTTTACTAAAACTGGGTCTCATAGATATGACTTTAGACATGCAACAACATGCAAGATTCCAACTCCTAGAAAATAGGGACCCAATTAGAAAAGTAATTGCCAACTCAACTTGGGCATGCAAGATCTCCATTATTACCATTTATGAGGATTTAATTGATTTTTAAAAATTTGTAACTCCCAAGAAAATCCATTCCAAGATTGCCCTTTTTTTTTAAAGCTCAAGTTCAACACTGCCACCTAGACAATCTCCACTCCAAAATTTAGCAATATTAAAATAAAAGACCAATTATTTATTACAATTTTTGGCCTAATATTTTAATTTATTTCTCCAACTAAATAATTATCAAACCATAGGAAAATTAAAATTAAAATTGATGAGGATATCCCTTTCACCATGGATGCTCCTGCATCAAATATAGTATGCAATTGAATCATTAAATTAATATATAGATTAACATCATTTAATAAGGAAACCATTTAAAATTCATTGGATCAACTATAGTTTTTGATCACCAAGATCCATAACAACAAGGTGATTGCATATGATGAAAGCCTAGTTCCAATAATAATATTTAAGTAAATATTAAATAATTCAATCATAAGATAAATATCTAGATTAACCTCAAATAAGGGAAGCATCTAAAAATTATTGGATCAACTCCATTTTGTAATCATCAGGATCCATAAGGATGAAGTGAGAGAATATGATGAAAGTCAAGTTCCAATAATAAGATTTAAGTAAATATTATATAATTCAATCATTAGGTGAATAACAAGAATGGCATAAAATAAACAATCCATGTAATATAACACTAGAGTGACTTTGTTTTCTAATCAGCAAGATCCATAACAATGAGGTTAGAGCATATAATTTTTTTATTCCAATTATAAGATTTAATTGAAAAGTACATAATTCATATCTTTTCCAAAATCAACATTAGATAAATATTTATATTAACATTAAATAAGGAAATCATTTATAAATCATTAGATCAACCCAATTTTTTTATTACCAAGATCAATAATAGTGAGGTGAGAGAATATGAAAAAATTCCATTTCCAATTAAAAGATTTAAGATTAAAATATAAAGAACATAATTCATACTTTCCTAAAATAAAATACTACAACAACATCCACTTATTCAATGGGTTTAAACAACAAAATGAAACCCATACTCTTCTACTTATTGAGTGATGAGTGAATTTCCATTTACTCAGTAGGGTTAGAAATCTAAATTAGTAATGAAATGAATACATTCTCTTCCACTTATTCAATAGAGAGCCATCTTTCACTTATTCTATGGGGATAGAATCTAACTTATATCAAAATGACATGTACTCTTCCACTTATTTAGTGGGGTTAGAATATAATATATAACAAAACGACATGTAATCTTCCACTCATTCAATGGTGATTTTTAGTAACTTACTAATGTACCAATGTAACTTACATTTAATTGTAAACTTCATGCATTAATAAAAAAAGTGATTTGTACCTTAATGATTTCTTGATAGCATGGTATTAGAACAAATTATCATATAGTCCTATAATATCATAAATCTAGGAGAAATTGGAATATGATTAAATCAATAAAAATATGATATTAGAAGGAAAGTGTAGTTTGTTGGATTAGTTGAATATCTAATTACTAGGAGAAAGATGTATTCCATATAAGAGTATACTAATGGTGCTTTGAAGTATTCTTTAGACTTACACAAATATATTTAATAATCATCTATTAGTTGTGTGGCTTTACATACTAGATCAAGTACTTCAGAGTCCTTACTACCTGTTAAAATTTATAAGACTAAAATCCTTGGTCGCATTACTAAAATAATATCACAATATTTAATATTATATGCAATAATTGGAAACTATGTGAATACCAAATGAACAACATGTCTTGATTTACTCAATTCACATCAATTCATCAATAAATCACTATTAAATTTCTATTAGCCTTTAGAGGCATTAAGAATCATAACTATAATAAGTCCTAGTTGTAAAAATACAATATCAAAACACATTAGATCTAATTCATTAATTTTAAATTCATGATTTCACTCAATGTTTGATTCCATAATTATTCTAAGATTTCATATTAAAATGACACCTAAGAATTGCATCATGAGTTGTAAATATATATTTGAATTTAAGATCATATTATATAGCATTCATGAGTGCATTATTATTATGGCTCAATCAATCTCCACATTCCTAAAATATTTCTCTTCAAGCATAAATTTTTTAGATAATTTACATTCTTGAATAATTTTTGATATTAGAGACAATCCTCAATGTTTCTAGAGCTATGATAGCTTTATTAGGTTAAGTTTGTGCATAACATATGCTATTTTTTTATGGAAATAAACGCTTAGCACATCTATGACTCAAATCTCTTTATAGCTACTTAGGTTAGAATAATCAACTATTCAAAACCTCCGACTTGCGACCAAGAACAACAAATACACCACTATCCAAACTATAATATAAATACTAAACTTTGATAGTTTATCATTTATAAGAAAATAAATAAACTATATTAGTGCAATTTTACCACTTAGATCCCACAAGTACTTGAATATTTAAAATAAAAATCTTAAATATATTAATATTATATTATTTTTTCATAAATATATTTAAATGTGACATTCAAATGTAATTTAACCTAAAATTTTATTTGTATTATTGTTATGCAAAATGTGGAATGGAATGATTTTCTAGAAATAGCACAACTTCTAAAATTTTAAACCATTTAATCTCTCTTGTTTTAACAACATAATGTATTGATTTTGTTTTTTAAAAGTATCTAAAATTTATCACAGTATCTACTTGAAAATAAATCATCACAACTAAGATGATTAATGGCATACCAACTTGATTAGATTCAATTCAGTATAATTTCTACAAAATAAAATACTATGATCAAATTAAAGAACACAAAATAACTTTCTACAAATGCCCTTAAAAACTAAGAGTTTAATTTTCTTATGAAAATCCTTATCCCTTTTAAATTAGAATAAACTTGAGGTTCTAAATCTACCAATAAGCAAGATATGGTTCACCTAAAAAATAATTAACTTTTCAAAATATTTATTTGAAGCAACCACATAAGCTAGTTGATTGTCTAAATTGGAAAATGGATCATAAAAGGTCCAGTTTGGGTCATGTGGAGGATTGTTGACAGTAAACGGGGGGTCTTGTCAAAAAATTTCCATTTGTCTCTTTTGCTTTTGAAGTCTAGTTTCGACCATAAATGAGATTGCTCAAATGGGAATGACAACTAAATGTAAGTATGACACTATGTGAAGTTGAAGTTCAAAATGATGACTAGAATGACTAATGTTTTTGGATTTTTGTGAATAGGATATGCAATGTGTATGCAATGTAAGACAAGGTTACCTAAGCACTTCTAAGCTTGAACTTTGTTTTCGGTTTTGACTGCCAAAGAACTTTGTTGTAAATGACAATTTGACAAGGTCTAAATGACTAGTGAGTATTCCGAACTAGACTTTTGAGTTGGAAAAAATCTCACAAAAGAGGACAATGACTAAAAAAGAGGTTTGATAACTTAGTCCAAGAGGGTTCAATTTTGAAAACAATGACTTTGCAAAGTGTGCTAAAGATTTTCCTAATCCTAAGTATGCAAGCTGTGAACCTAAGGATAATCTAATGTCAAATGTATGCAACTAAAAAGAATGAGGTATGAAACCTATGGTGACTAATGCAAACTAATGGTCAATACAGTCATGCTACTATTCTATTTACACATTGATCAATGAATGAAATGATATTACGAGTTTGAGCATTTGAGTTTATATTAGTCTTAGAGGATACTCATCCTAGGGGGACCACTTGGTGAGTAACCCATCCCTTAGAATAGTTTAGTTAGTTATTAATTCTTATTCTGTACCTAGTTCAAAATATGGCATTGACTATTCATGCAGCCATTAGAATATCATTCTATGACTATTCTTGTAGTCAAAGCAAACAAAGTAGTTTCCTGTTTGTTCACTTAAATATTTATTCTTGTTATGCATTGCAGCTTACTATATTTTTTAATTTATTATCAGTATTATTTACACATGCATTGTGACGCCTACAGATGCATTGTTCTAAGTTTCAAATGTGGTTTAATAGAGTAGTTGCGTTGCGGAAAATCACTTGCAATTCGACAGATGTGACATAGTTTTGTTTCAAAATGATTTTCTTGTTGTTTTGATGAAAATTTTGATTTTTTTGATGAATATTTTGTTTCAAACTTGTGGTAAAACCAGAAAACACTTAGAAAACACAGTGTTTTAAAAGTAACCAAACACACATCAAAAAAGCACAATCCTAGGTTAGGCCATGACAATATTCGCTAGATTCCATGTGGGTTTCCCCAACTGCATATCTGTAGAGTGTGAATTCAGAAGCTTGGCTACATAGGCTCCCCCTTATAGTGCACTCTCTTCTCAGGCCAACCAAGCTTCCAACCCCCATGAAACTCCCATGGCAAGCTGATCACCTCTACTACAAACTGCAAAAGTGTGGATGCCTTCACACCGATCGGTGCTGCGCTAGCAAATAGAAGGATTTTGGCTTTCTATACAAGAGTTTTTAGTTAGGGACCCCCATTCGAGTGGCCATAGATGGGGCAAGAGATTAATCACTATTAAGGTGGCATTCCAGCCTGAAGAGGTTAAGCTCAACAGGGTTTAAGGGAGTACAACTATGTCCATATGACACATCTGCACTCGCAACCTTAGGTTTTCCCTTAAGGTTTACATTTATATACCGGTCAAGGGTAGGTTGGATTTAGCTCCGTTTCCAGTTTGAGTCATGTTGGGGTGATGAAATCCCCAAGTAGGCCCAATTTCTAGAGTTGGTAACCGTTTCAATTACACCCAAGATCGCCTAAAAGCGCGAGGGGAGAGGATACTCCGATATACCAAGTCAAGGTAATAACAAATAAGAATGGGTCTGGTTTTCTAATCACAAGGTTTTCACTAAGTGAGAGCATACTCACCTACCATTCCACAAACACAATCAATCAAAGAAGACATGTGTTCTTTTTATATGCACCAAAATCAAATGTTTGCTAATCTATGAAAGAAAAACAAGCACAATGTTTGTTTATTCCTTCTTCGACATTCGAAATCTACAAAAAATGAATTAGTAATATCTTTAAGCAATGGTCTTCAACACATGAATGAGGATTGACACACGCTACAAGAGAAAATTAGTAACACAAAAAATCTAATCTAGCCAACATGCAGGAAAAAAACACAGAAAAACAGAAGACTAGAAAACCAGAAACCAGAAAAAACCCTAAGATCCGAAAAGTAGAATGTGAAAAATGAAAGCAAATTTTAACCAGTTAGATGCGGTGTGGCCGAGAAAATGCATCGTTCAGGTCCTCGAATGTGGCGCTATAGGTTAGATGCATCGTTCAGGATGTCAGTTGTGGCTTGTTAGGGCAATTGCAGCTCTTCTGTCAGTAGATGCACCGCGACGCATCAAGTGCATCATGATGTTTTTAAAAAATACTTGCATCGATCCGTACCTGTACCTACAAAATAGCAGAAAATAACAAAAAACCATATGGAAATGAGAAAACGGAGTCGGGTTCACCAATGTAATCAAGGGAAAAATAGATTTGTTAGATGGTTAGATCATAACACCAAAATTCACTAAAAATAATGAAGCACAAAGGAATACAATGAAAATGAAAGGCAATCACATCACCAAAACTCTTCACCTTCCATGGTTCACCTTCGTTACACCTCCTAGCTTGCAGTAAATAAAGATGCCCTCAGATTTGTGTATGAGCAACTATGACAAGAGACAAGACTAAAGCAAGTTTTAAAGGATTTTATTAAAATCTAAATGCCTACACCTATGACAATTCCATGACTTGATTAAATGACTATAACAAATATTGAAATTGCATATGAAAAACTAAGTGTGAAAGTAAATGCCTATAATAACTATGCAAAATGTCAGCATGTGCATGTGTCTGTGTAATTGAAAAATGAGAGGAAAATGCCATTTCGAACAGACGAACGAGATTGATTGATGATAAAAACCTAAAATGAGTGGTCCAGATTAAATCTAAGAATCCCTAATTAGGGTTAGCACAACTTCATTAATCGGATTGTTACAATAAAATTAAATCTACGACAGATAATAAATGAGACAATTAATTAAAAAAATAAAGATTTTCAAAAAATCAAGAAGATAAGATTGACTGATTTGCAAGATTCAAAAAATCAAAGAGATAAGATTTGGATTGAAGAAAAGATTTGGAAAATCAAGAATCTGCCCAATTACTTGATTTCTGGAAGATTAATTACCAATTTGAATTAAATTAATTCAAATTATGGATTTTGACAGATAATAAATAATCTTTTTCAGATTATTAATAAAAAGGGACTGACAGTTAAGATTGAAATGACATTTTAAATAATTTAATTTATTTAAAATGAGAGGAATATTAAATTAGCAATTAAATAATTAAATTTAATTATTTAATTAAGCAACTAAGACTAATTAATTAAATAAATTAATCAATTTATTTAATTAAGACAATCAGAAACATATTAAATAAATAAATATAATTTATTTATTTAATAATCAGGAAGAATTAAATGCAGAAAGGGAAATTAAATAAATTAAGAAATTTATTTAATTAAATAAATACCTAGACAATTAATGACGTATTTAATAAATAAATAAAATCTATTTATTTAATAATCATGAAGAATAAATGACATGAATTAATTAAATAATTATGAATTATTTAATCAATACTCGAATGTGGACCAAGGACATAATTTAATGTCACAATTATGCTAGGACGAAAGTGGTAAAAATGAAGCTTGCAAGCCTAGGTCATTTTTAGGTGTCTACATTTTGCCCCTCTTTGTCATAATGTCGCTTGTTACATTGTGACAAAGAAAATAAGTCAAAAATATGCCCCAGCGAGGGTACGGAGTATCATTGCCCCCTCGGGAAATTTTCAAATTTTGGGTCGGCGATAGAAAAATTTGCAAAGGGTCCTGATAAATTAATTTGATGACTAGAAATACAACGGCGCAGTTGGTTTCGAATTCTGACATGTTTAAAGTAACTAACGAGGAAGTCAAAGGTGTTCGAATGAGCTTCGAGTATTGATCTTGTTTGGAAAATGCCATCTTGACCTTATAAATAGGTTGACAAAGGGGTAAAATTCAATTCACTTTTACTATTGACCTTGCAAAATTTGAGAGCTCAGAGCGAAAGGTGCAACAGCGACGATGGTTATTCTAGTGTCAGAGCATTGTGGGGAGATCATGTAGACGTTCAGACGGCCTGAGGGCTCAGATCCGGTGGTACGTACCCTTAACTTACTTTGTCATTTTATCATTTTGCGTGCCATTTATAGCTTTCTAGGATAGTCAACATTTTCACTCCGACACATATGCGTTCGTGTAAGCCACAATTGCCTACACGTTCGATGCATTTGATGCGTTGCGACACAAGTGCTAGGACAAAATAAGTTGCACCAGTGGTTTGCACCACATTTGACAATTCGTGCGACGGAAGTGACTTATCGAGTCGCATTTGACCACTAGAATGCCGCAATTGCCATTTTGCAACACAGTCGTTGTTTTCAGTGTCGTAATTGTGTTTTTTCGACGCAATTGACTCATTGCAACACATTCGTCAAATTTTGAGAGGCAATCATGATCATGCAACACATCTAATATGTTGAACCGCATTTGATGTACGTTGAGACACAATTGACTTTTTACGACGCAATTGCCTGGTTGCAATGTAATTATCTGTATCTTGACTAGAATTTATTTTGATGTTTGCGTGACCTTAGATGCTTTTGATAGTATTGACAATGTGGTCAATGTGTTCTGATGACTTGATTTGGTTTTTGCAAAGGTAGCTTGCCCCTATTTATACTCGCAAGAGCAGATCGACGACGTTTCAGTTTGCTGATCAGTTGGGTCCACGAGAGTGGTGACGATTGATGTGACTAGGTTTATTCTATGCTGTGTTCATGCTCGCCATTCAAGCAAACAGGGGATTATTGACTGCAGTGTGAGAGCGATGGCATTCTAAGACTTGTTCCTTCCACCTGCCGACAGGTGAGGCAACCATTACTTTGGAGGATGTCTACCGGATTCTCCGAGTACCTATTCGAGGGGATCAGATCGTCTATGATCTGCGGCATGGTGAGAAGACCTTCCGTGCCTATTATCAAGATCAGGGTGTTGGACTGGGCATTCAGGGCTGTGAGATCTAATGGGAGTTCTTAGCAGAGCACTGTGGGCGCTTTGATGCATTCTTAGTGACTATGATTGTAGGTATCTTGATTCTTGACCGGTGAGGGCATGGATTTTTGATTGGTTGGGGAGACATCCTTGTTGGCATGAGACAGGATAGGGTAGTTTATGTTTGGGGTCCCTATTTGCTAGGGATGTTTTACCATCAGCTTCATGATGTCGCATATAGGAGAGGAGAGAGTATCTCTTGCAGGACCACTTTGGTGATGATCTAGGTGTAGGAGCACATTGCCATCTTTCATCCTCCCATTTAGAGACCACAGCTGACCAATGGTATGCCCTATACATACTATTATGCAGGTGCATTATAGCAGACTCACATGGGTGAGATAGGGTGGTGGCAGCACAGGATTGACACCATGGTGACATTCATCTAGAGGCTGGACCGAGATTGCGGTCAGTGGGATGATGAGGATGAGCACTTGAGTCTGTGCAAGCAGTTTAGATATCTGATTGGCTGGATAGTGCAGACATCCCTGATTATTGAGATGTACCTACCGCAACATGTTTTGAGACAGTTTGGAGAGCAGTAGGATGTGCCTGTAGGGATAGCAAAGTATGCTTGATCATCCAGGGAGTACATGTGGGGGCCAGCTATCCCCATGGCATTTGTCGAGCAATAGATAGCTGGGCTAGTAACCCAGGCTTGGGGTTGGAGAGGAGGAGCAGTGGATCCTGGTACGACTGCAGCTTATGATTTATGGTGGTAGGCACATAGACTAGTGCCCTTGATGGATCTGGATGGGCCGGCACTAGTGGACAGATGGTAAGTTATTTCATGGGTGCGATGAGCTAGATGAGGTGGCAGAGGCAAAGGAAAAGGCAGGGACAAAGATTGAGGGAGGGGTGGGGATGATGGAGGAGATGGAGGCAGGGGTGGAGATGGAGGTAGAGGTAGAGATGGAGGCAGAGGTGGGGATGGAGGTAGAGGTGGGGATGATGGAAAAGATGACTGGAGGCAGAGGCGAGATGGCTAGAGATAGGGCCGGAAGGTGCGACAATGCATGGCGAGGGTAGCATTAGATGCTATCCCCGAGGTTGGAGAGGAGGGTGAGGGTGAGGAGTAGCCCAGGCATGAGGGAGAGGGTGAGGAGAGATAGGAGGAGAGGGCGATGGGGGGATAGGAGGAGGAGGTGGATGTGGGGGGATAGGAGGAGGAGACGGAGGTGAGAGGATAGGAGGTGGAGGCAGAGGTGAGGGTAAAAGAGGAGGTGGAGGTGGCAGGTCAAGAGGAGGCAGAGGAAAAGGTGGAGGCAAGATAGGAGGAGACAGAGGCTGATGATGATGATGAGGAGGATGATGCCATGGATGAGGCTAAGAGACTCCTCTAATGGTAGATGGTGGAGGGAGAGGAGGAGATACCATCCACTTTAGGGTTGCCACATGATGCCATAGCAAATCAGAGGGTGGCAGACTTATAGCAGAGATTGGATGCTAGCCTGGCACAGGTCCGATCTTCATAGTCAGCGCTAGAGGTAGCTCGGGTAGAGCGAGATTAGGCGGTGATCTACTAGCATGATGAAGCCTAGTGGTGTATAGAGTTTGCAGCATTATGAACAGGGCCTATGGGAGACATGGTGCATGAGCTTGCCAGGGTGAGCACCAGATTAGGGTAGTACAGGACCCTATATGAGCAGGCAGTGCCACCAGAGCAATAGGATCCTACCTTGTCTCGATCATAGTCGAGGACAGGCAGTGGACATAGGTCAGGCAGTGGCAATGGCACCAGGAGTCATACCAGTGTTAGAGGGTCTACCTCGATAGGACACACTTTAGGTCACAGGTCACATCATTCGCATAGGAACACTCCAAGTCACAGCCATGGGTCGACTGGTCCAGTGTAGAGGTCAGTACAGGGATAGCCACCAATGACAGATCAGTCCTCCTCTTAGAGTCTAGCTGCAGTGACTTCATAGGTATTTACTACCGTCAAGGCGATGCCCTCACTCGTGGTTCCATCAGTTTCACAGAAAGAGGCTGCTACAGGACCACCTATTGTTTCAACGCCCATTTCAAAGCTATAGCCACCACATCCTTTGCCATGAGGGAATGATAGTATATGATGATGCAGTTTTGATGCGGCCTACATGTGTTATGTGATGCTCTTTGCTTTATGTATTATGACATGTATGATGTATGATTTGTGATGTATCATGTATGTGATATGATGCCTATTTGTGATTTTGATGCCATGATGATGCAATGCTTATTTATATGATTATGTTAATGATGTGCATGATGTATTTATGTAAAAGAAGTAATTTTGATGATTATGTTAATTCAATGCTTGTGATTATGTATATGATTTAATGCCATGAATGATGTATGTATGGACCTAATGCAATGTATATGATCATGTATGCACTTATGTTTTTGGATGTCACAGGATATCATCGCGGGATGGACGAGAGAAGATGACGAGACCTACAAAAAATGCATGTTAATTCCTAGACCAAATCCTTCAAAGCTTTACCATAGGACATTAGTACTTATTGCTCTTAATCATCATTGGGAAAACTATAGTAATGGCCAACAAACACCATGATATGACATAAATCAAGGTGTGCAAGTTCGTACCATTACGTAAGACAAACAGTCACAGACAAGGATGATCATGACTCATACTAGGAGCATGCTTGCCTCAGTCTTTTTGTCATAATCAACCACATGCAGAAAAAAGACAAGGACAAATCATGAAACGTTGTTGCTTCTCTAAATCCTTTTTCTAGGACATCCTTGAGAAACTAGTAGCATGATTGTCAAAAATACAAAACATATAACACCCTTACCATGATATATCATTGCTTTTCTAAATCCCAAAATCAGGACCTCGCTGAGAAGCTAGTAGTCATGCATGTCAATTGTCATGCTACATCACTGCTTCTCTAAATCCTACTTAGTGGGATCTCGCTAAAAAACTAATATCATGATAAAGACTAAAAGAAAATTGTCAAGTGTTTGCCAAGTGCATCTAGATATCCACTATTCTGATGCCAAGATGCCATGTTTGATAATGGCGAGATGTCCAAATGTTTGAAGTTTTGATGACCTTGAAAAATGTCGAGACTTGGTGAATTCAGGAAGGACACATCCTGAATAATGCCGATGTCAAGAGGATTTGATCCCTAATGGTCATAAGGGGTCCCTCTAAATAATGATGATGCCTAGGAAGGACACATCCTAAGGCTTAAATGATGGAGTTGGTTCTTCAGAAGGACACATCTAAAGAATACTTATATCAGGAAGAGTGATCCTTAGATGTCAAGGGGATCAGTCAAAATGTCGAATGACAATGACGACACCTAGGAAGGACACATCCTAAGGTGTAAATGACAGAGGTTATCATTCAGAAGGACTCATCTGAAGACTAACCAAATTTTGATAGTTTGACCGGTTTATGATGATTTGACCTTCTTTGACAGAATTTGACTTGTGTTTGACTATATGCCGATATTGCCTTGATGATATGAGTGATGCACTGATGAGATTGTCCTGCCGAATAAATGATTGTTTTACTCTATTTTAGGAGTTTTCCCCATGTGGGAAAATGATTGAAGACTTTTGACATGTGTGCCAGTGTAGTGCCATGAACCCTAATGGACTGACCTAGTGTGGCCTCAGGGGCTCATTGATAGATGGCCTTTCCTTTTGTTTTCATTGTATTCCTTCGTGCTTTGTTATTTTTAGTGGATTTTGGTGTTATGATCTAACCATCTAACAAATCTATTTTTCCCTTGATTACACTTAGTACACCATCAACTATTGATAACAACAACAATCAAGAACTAAGAACCTCTAATAAGAAGATTTAGATCCTTATTTATATTACCATCAAAACAGAGTGGTCAACTCCTACTAACTAAGAGGACACCATTTAGGGAAAACAAGGAAAAGAGTGGAACAACTATTATGCCAATAGGGAATCTAGTCAGACATGCATACTTTAATGTGGACTCAATGTTGTAGTAATGCCCATAATTTCTCAATGCCATAAATGCATGGTGGTTATATTCGGCTATCATGGAGAATCTCTTTTAGTGGTCCTCCAATTCATTGTTTAAATGATTCCTCTGCATGACCATCTAATAGCTACCTTTCTCAACTTAGCATCCACAAATTGTATTTGCATGGCAATGTTAGGACAAATAATAATTGCAAATCTATAATCACCTTAAAGAACATTCATAAACCATATGCAAAATCAATATAGATAATCCACATAATATGCCAATGTCATTAAAACTTCATAGAGATAGGATTAGCCCAATGTTAATGGTTTGAGGGAAAAATTATGCAAATAACAACACTTAACTATTAAATTTCATGACAATGCGAGCAAATAAACTATAGAATCTACCCAAAATTTGACCAAAAACTAGGCTCATCACTCCCCCAACCTAACATCCTATTCGTCCTCTAGCAGTGGAAGGACCATTCTTCTATTTGGTCAAATTTCTGAAGTTTGCAACTAATACTTGTCTAAAATATTTCTTTGTTGAGTGTGAGTCAAAGTCCCAATAAAATCCTCCCAATCTATAAAATTTAGCCCATTATTGTCTTTTTGCAGTAATGTCATATTGCTAGAACCTATAATTTGGTTCTGGCCACATGAGAATGGGTGGCTAGAAGGTTAGGGGAAGCCAAAATCACCCATTGGTTCTCCCAATCTGAATATTCATGTCAATTTGTTTCAATGCTACAACATAGTTATGAATAGAATGGGTTTCATCCTACTTTAGTTCATCAATTAAACTATTCCATCATTGGTACAAGTATCCACTCACTAGCTCCTCTTTTGCTACTACTTTTACCTCATACTTAGTGTAGACTGCTTCAATCTAGGGCATCATTATGTTAATATATCTAGGTCTAAGAAGTATTATGAGCCATTCTCTTTGAATATCCCTTGGGTGGCTTGATTTGGCCCTAATAGCCAAGGGGATATTAGATTCCATATTCTTATAAGCATTAAGTTGGTCACCCCAACTAAAATCATTTTGCACCCAAGACATGAATGTTATCAGCTAAATATCTCCAACATACAACAATGGGTTCCAATCATGGTCCTATGTGACAGCATAATTGCGCAAATAAAATTCACATAAAAAAATTCATCTTAGGGGAGGCAATCTTGTAGGTATTGAAGAATTCGGTATGAGTCTCAATGGAGGGGTTCAAATCTAAAACAATTTTTGACAACTTGAGAGAGAGATATTTCTCTTTCAAGTGTAGGGCATAAACCCTTGGAGGAATTCTGCACTCCAGAATCTATGGTACTAAGGTCACAATGTTATCTACATTCTTTTTTAAAGTAGCAATTTCATCATTCTTTTCTTCAATGACCTCATCCCTCTTTTGAATTTCCTTTTTCAATCTCTTCCTCTCCTATTTCCATTCCTCCTCCATCCTTTTTATTTCTTCCCATAAGTTTAAAATTGTTGCATGAACTCTAAAACTAGGAGGGTTATGAATTTGTATTAGGATTTTTGTTGATGGATGCTCCCCATATGGTACTATCTACATGAACTCAGGCTATCGAGTTATCTTTGGATGTAGGGGTACTATTTCCTGACCCTCTTCTTATTGCAGAACCTCTTGTTCTTATTTTTTTCTTTTCTCTTTCTCTTGTTGTGGCTCTTGTTGTGTCTGCAGGAACTCCTACTCTTGTTCTTATTTTTACTGTAGGAACCTCTTTTCATCCTCAAACTCTTATGTGATATTAGCGAGGTCTACCAATGTTATTTTTGTTTCTCTCTCAAATATTTCCTCTTCTTTTTCTTCAACATTTTCCTGCCCCATTGGAGCTTCATAGTTCTCATGTGATGTCTCTCCATGCCTAGGGATTTCTTGTGGAGGCATACAAAAATCCATCCCAACTATCTTGACTTCCTAGGAGTGATCTCACATTTTCATTTGGCTACAGGATCAATAGTCTCAGCCTTTCTCTTCCTAGTACTTGATACCTCTTTTTCTATAGGTTGTGTTTGGGCTTTTCCTTTTCCTATTTCTACCTCTTTCTTTTGTGCCCTAGCTCTCATAAGGTTTTCAAGGGGGACATCATCATCATAATTAGATGAAGAGCTTGCTTTTTCTGAATGCTTTGTTTTAGAGGAACTAATGCGTATGGTTTCTTTTGCTATTGTAGGAGGGTTCATACTAGAACTAGCACTAGAAGTTGAAGCACCAGGAGTGGATTTAGCTATGCTTAATCTTTTTCTAATCCTACAAGGTTGGGTTGAAACCCTAGGTTGCAATTGTTCAGGTCTAAATTGATCAACATTTATAAAATCCTCCTACGACATTCTAGATACAATATGCAATGATTTTTCAACAAAAAATTTAATCAAGCAATGTTGGGAGACAAAATTGCACTACCTATCTATGTTTTAGCCTTCATGATGGAGAGATGGTTGTATAATATGTTAGGAACATTCATCCTCCTCCCATGCCTCATGTGACTCAATAGCTTGAAATGCACTGAATTCAGGTTTGACAAATGTCCCTCATAGGTGATATACCTTATAATGTAGAAAGCTGCCTACTTCCACGATTTAGGAAGATGTGTCATTTTTACACCTTTTTTATCCACACTAATTGGAGGGTCACCATATACTATAAATTTTTCCCTAGATGACCTATCATCCTTGGAGGGAGGGTAATTCTCACCATTAGGACATAACCTTGATTTTTTTGTAATTCTTTCCTCTATTTCCACAACCTCTAGCCTTGTTTCCACGACCTCTAACCCTTTTACTATGGATTTTCCTTCAGAAAATGTTTGAGAAAATTCAAGTGCAATTCCTTCATCAAAGCCATCTAGCTTCTTGAAGTAGTTGAACCATCCATAGTGTTGAAAGTTTTCTAGGAATTGTGCATCTTGCAATAGAGCATCATGAACTAAGAGCTCATTCCAAATTAGGCCACCTCCCATTGTCTAAAATCACTGTCACTCTACAAAATTTCATTTTTCTCTGTAATACTATTTGAAAGCCACCACCTTCCTGCTAAATTTTCAATGCCAATATTGACTTAATTTCCTTTTGTTTTTACTTCTTTCCTTTTGTAACTCAAAATTATGATAGGGTTAATTATGGTAAGGAAATGAGTTATAAAAAGGGAGTGATAATGGGAAGAAATGGTGGCTAGACTTAATGTTGCTTCACACATATGAGCCATATTTTCAAATTGGCTCATTTTAAATTTTCTAACATACCCTAATTATGATTTGACACTTGACCAATGTATGTTTAGTTTTTACGTCCTCCCCCAACTGAAATTTGGACATGTGTCTTGACATGTGAGAAGGGAGTGGTGATTTGACAGGAAGTATTGACATATTATGTGAACATCTATACTAGCATGACATGATTAAATGAGAACACTTATAAGGTAATCAAAATATTATAATTAATGCGCATATATCTAAGCATGTGGAGGATTTTTTGTTAAGATCATGGAGAGAAAGTACAATTCACCTTTTTTAGAAAATAATTGAGCAATTACTAAAAGTGAAATGTAGCGAGGCAAGGTGAAATAAAATGATGGAAGAGAGAAAGGTGATATAGATGGATAGATGGGTGGATGGGTGAAGAAATGAACTTCCACAAAAGTGGAAATCTTTATTATGACAATTACATACCTTAATTTAGCCAAAAGGAGGGATTCTAGGTCCACTGCCTTCGACTGCAGGAAGGTCATGTGTTAAGCATCGAGTGAATTGCTATAGAAACTCTTCTTTAGAGACTGGCTTGTGATATAATTTGAGATGATGACCACTAATAGGCAATTCAAAATTTTCAAGGTCAATGGTAGTGACCCGAACAACTACATTAGGAAAGGCCTCATTAACTTTGTATGGTCCTATTCACCTTGTCTACAATTTTCCTACATTGTCCTGATACCTTGAGTCATAATAATGCCCAGTAATTTGGCTGAAATTTATTCTCCTTGATAAATTTATCATGCCACCTCATTCTTTGATTTTGCACTACCTTAGTGTGGTGCAAGACTATTCTCATATCATCCAAAGCATTTAGCTATATGACTCTATCTTTTTGTGCCTTAGAGATATCCATATATACCTAGGTCTATTGTAGTACTAAGAGTCTTTTCCTCAAATTCAATAGGCATCATAGTTGTTTTCCCATACAATAGTTCAAATGGAGTGAAGCTTGTAGTGGTTTTCGAAGTGGTCCAATAGGCCCAAATAGATTTTGGTAATCTACTTGCCCAATATTTTTTACAGATGGCAACTGTCTTGGTCAAAATAGCTTCAATTTCTCTATTGGTTACCTCAACTTGACCATTGGCTTGAGGGTGATAAGGAGTAAACTTCCTATGCCTTACGTTATACTCATTAACCAAGGCTGTAACAAGAGTTGAAGTGAATTGAGCTCCTTTTTCAGTTACTATTTCTCTATGGACTCCATACTGTGTCAAAATTTCTTCATAAAGAAATTTTGTAACATTATTGTGTCTTGCATGCCTCATGGCCTTAACTTCTACCCGCTTAGTTATATAATCAGTGCATACTAAGATATAAGATTTACCATTTGATGGAGGGTCAATGAGTCCCACAAAATCCAATCCCACTTGTCAAAAGGAGTGATCACTACTTGAGGTTAAACTAGCATCTCATGAAATTTTGTTGGTTGGCCCATCCTTTGACACCTATCACATTTCCTTGTGTATCTTCCTACATCCTTATGGAGTGTAGGCCAATAGTATCCTGTGTTTAGAATCTTCATTGATGTCATTTGTGCTACAAAATTCCCTCCAAAGGGCTCATCATGACATGCATATAGGATGTCATATATCTCATCTTCCCTCGTGCATCTTCTCATAACATGATCTAGTCTAGTGTAAAACAAGCATCCAACAATCCATGAAAAAGGAAAATATTTTTCAACGTGCACTCTTCTCTCTTTTGGTGAGAAATGAGGAGGAACTCTCCTTGTTACAAGGTAATTAGCTATGTCAAGATACCAGGGTGTTTGAACATTGATGGAAAATAGATGCTCATCAAGAAAGGATTCATATATGGCTTGAATATCGTTAGATGTAGTTAGCCTTGAATGAAAATCTACAACAATATTAGCCTTCCTTGGCTTATCCACAATGGTTATGTCAAAGTATTGTATCAATAATAACCATCTTTCCAATCTACTTGAGATCAGGGGTTTATTCATGAGGTATCTAATTGTTCAATGATTGAT
This sequence comes from Sequoia sempervirens, assembly GCA_007258455.2. Classification (NCBI taxonomy): domain Eukaryota; kingdom Viridiplantae; phylum Streptophyta; class Pinopsida; order Cupressales; family Cupressaceae; genus Sequoia; species Sequoia sempervirens. The sequence continues at coordinate 60,308 of VDFB02270672.1, forward strand.
ATGCAAAAAGATTGTAGTGTCTGAATTTGTTTAGGGCATAGATCACTGCTAGAATTTCTTTATTTTTCATAGTATAGTTGAATTTGGCTCCCTATAAATTTTTTATGATGAAGTAAATAGAATTTTCAATGGCTCCCTCTTTCCATCCTAAGCCTGCTCCTATAGCATAATCTAATGCATTTGTATGAATGTGAAAAGGGATCTCTGAATTAGGTCCTTTCAATACATGAGCATGGGTCAAATATGCCTTCAAGTCAAAAAATACTTTATCACAATCTTCTGTCCATTGGAATTCATCATCTTTGGTTAGGAGAGTGTACAATGGAGCTGCCATTTTTATGAAGTCCTTGATGAAATGTCTATATTATCTTGCATGTCCCATGAAAATCCTAACATCATTTTATTTTGCAGGTGTAGGAAGATTAGTTATTACCTCAACCTTTGCAAGGTCTACTTGAATTCCTTTGTGAGAGATGTAGTGGACAAGAACTACACCTTCCTACATCATCATGAAGCACTTCTCACTATTTAAGGAAATGTTTTGGTCTTCAAAACTCTATAGAACCTTCCTGATATTTTTGAATGGTTCATTTAAATCAGCACCATAGGTAGTAAATTCATCCATGTGAATCTCCATGAAATCAAGGGAGATGTCTAAAAATATGCTAATGACTGCTCTCTAGAACATCATAGGTGCATTGCACAAGCTAAGAGTAAGTATTGAATAGGAATATGTTACCCATGGGTAGGTAAAAATTGTCTTCTCTTGATCCTCAGGTGCAATTTGAATATGGTTGTAGCCACTAAATCCATCTAGGAAAGAAAATTATTGTTTTCCTACAAGTGAGTCCAAGACTTGATCCACAAAAGGCAAGGGAAAATGGTCTTTTTTGGTGGTAGCACTCATTTCTCTGTAGTAAAAAAAAATTCACCATTGTCCTCCCTTTTTTGGAACAATCACTAATGGGGACACCCACTAGTTGTCTAAGATAGGATAGATAAATCCGACATCCAACAATTTTTGCAATTCTACTTTAACAATTTCTCTCAATGCAGGGTTGATTCTTCATTGAGGCTTCCTTACTAGTTGAAAATCATCTCTGATGTAGACTCTATGAGTGCAAATCTTAGGATCCAATCCTTTCATATCATGATAGTCCCATGCAAATTCACATTGATGAGACTTCAATAAGTCTACCAATGTCAACTATTGTTCTCTGCTCATCTTACTATTAATATTCAAATATTTCCCTTTAAACACTTGTACTTGTGTAGTTAACTCTATCATGGTTGCTTCATTAACACATGGTACCTTGAATTCATATGGAATCATTGTGTGGAACATACCTATGGTTGCAGGAAGTTTATCTATAGGTATAGTGGCTGTAGGAAGAGTGGTTGTAGGAAGTTCATCTACTGTGATGTGGCTACAGGAAGAGCAAGTAGAGCAGGAATAAGTGTCTTTATCAAATTAGAAAAACTAGATGTATGGGAGGATGATGCTTCCTCAACTTCACAATGGTTCTGAATTATGTTTGACAACACTTCATCTTCATCTTGAAGTTGCAAGAAAGGACTTATGCCTAACATCATGAGTTGTTCCACAAAGTTAACTTTCTCGACTTCTTCACCAACATCTTTCCATAGAGGATTCTCCTCATCATGGGATGACTGAGTAGGTAGATAAAGAACAAGCTTTTTGGTATTCCTACCATCAAAAATAGTCATGTCACCTAACTGACACCTAATATAAGCATCCACTATTGCTAAGCATGGTCTTCCAATAATGATAGGATATCCTCCTAGTGTAGCTTTAGGAGTGAGAATCATGTGGTCTAATGGATACTCCCATGATTCTAGAATCACCACAAGGTCTTCTACTAAACCATCAAGCTTTATAGTAGAACTATCAGCAATTTGTAGGAGAGTAGGAGTAGATCTCATGTTTGCAATGTTTAGTTGTTGCAGGATGTCCTTAGTCATCACATTTATTGATATCCCCAAATCAATCAATGCATTCTTTATTTGGATCCCATTTATAACAATTTCTATTACAAAACTACCTAGATCATTGTACTTGGGAATAGTCACTTTTCCAAGCATGATGTTAGTGAGCTATCCAACCACATGGACTATAGTTGGGTCTTTCTTCTTCCTACTTGGAATCTTGAGGCATAGTTCCTTGATCAACTTAACATATATAGGAACATCTTTTATGGCCTAAAATAGGGGGATCTAGACACTTGTGTTTCAATTGCTCCAAGATATCAAAAGTTGTATCTTCTCTGTCTTCATTATGCTTGGAAACTTACAATCTCTGAGGGAATGGTGACTCTTGTGCAATCTTCTTGACTGGAACTAGTTCAAGATTTTTAGGTACATTTGGATGAATGGAATCATTCAGAGGTTCCTTTTCCTCTTCCATGGGTAGATCGGTGATGATGGGGGTGGAAGGAGTTGGGAAACTAGTTATTGAATGCAAATGGATGTCACTCACACTCACATCACATGCAGAAAATTGATTTGGATCATTAGAATATATTGGTTGATGTTGTGGTTTGTTATTTGGGTTAGGTGTGGGTTGAGTTGGTAACTGAGTAAGTTTGGGTGCATTTGAGCTTGAATTAGCAGGTGGAGGCATTATAGCAAACTATTGGGGTTGAGAAGGTGGTTGCATATTACTATTTATCTGGTTTGGCCATTGTTTACCTCTTCATTAAGGTGTTTGTTACCAATTTCCTAGAGGTGGTGGCAAAGGTCCTTGAAACTATTTCTATTGTGGATATCCTCCATAGTTGGATGGATATGGAGGCTTCCATTGGCTACCAAATGAATAGGAATTAAAATATGGTTGACCGAAAGATAATGGATCTAGTGGCATCCCATGGCTATCTTTGTGCAACAAAGTAGAGTTGATCTTCCTTAGTCTAAATTGGTTTGAACTTAAATGGAGTCTTCTTGCTATCAATGTTACCTACCATCTTGCATCTACAATCCCTCTTCTTTTATTTGCAATGAGGGCAGTATTTTGTCAACATTGCCTCTACCTCTTCATGTTTCTTTTTGGCCTGAAGTGTATCCAGCTGAGTGGCTAAATTATTTATAATATCTTGCTTGAAATTTTCCAACAAATGAGTAATATCTATTCTTGAAACTCCATTGGTAGATGACTTACCCATAGAATATTGGTAAGATCATCCTTTCTTTGAAGCTTCTCTTGAATATTTTTGACATATTTTCTTGATATCATCCTAAGGAACTTGGCTGATATCCCCTCTTGCCATCAGGTCCAAAGCATTAGTGTAGCTCTCATTGATTCTTCTCAGGAAAAGTAGCTTTTGTGATTCTTCATTGAGTGTATGGTGTAGATATTTTTGCAAGAAAAATAGAAACCTTGAAATATAATCTTTCAAGCTCTCATCCTCCTTCTACTGCATCCTACAAATATCACCTCCTCTCATATCACTACCCCTGCAATATTCCTAGTATGTTTCAAGGAAGTTTGTCTTCATTTCCTCCTAAGACTACATCGTATCTCTGCCTAGGCTCATAAACCATCTTAGTGCAACTTCTTCCAGACTAGTAGAAAATAGCTTAAGCCTATGAGAATCAGTGGTATAATCATAACTTTTGTAGAGTACATGCCAAACTTAAACAAGAAATCATCAGGGTCTTCTATAACAAGTCCATAGAACTTAGGAATTGTTGAAGCATGTATTTTTTAATGTTTTCAACCTCATTTTGATGAGAAATGGGGAAAGGAAAAGTTGGTTGGTTAGGTTTGTTTCTATTTGCATCACCCATGTATTCTTGATGGATTCCCAAGGCAAAGGGGTTGTCAATCTGGTTTTTATCTTCAGTGGAAGCTTCAGAACTAGTCAGATCAGGATATGCATCAACAAAGGGAAGTGGTTCTTCTTCTTTTGTGTTTCTACAAAGATTTGGAAGCTCTACTAATTGAAATGGATCAAGATTATTAGGAACAAATCTCCCATAAGCATCTCTTCTTCTTCTATGTGTGCAGTATCAACTTAGCATCAACCAACTTAGATAAAGAATTATTAAAAGAATAGTAGAGCATTACTTGTGTAAGAAAAGGGGGTATTCTAAGAGAAAATAAAAAATGGTATAGAAAAAAAGCTATCAATGACTCTAAAGAACTTTGTAGCTTGACACCATCCCTTGCAACAGTGCCAAAAATGTTGGCCTCCTACAATGATTCGGTAACTAAGCCTTTACAACTATAATTCAAAGATTGGAAATCTAACCTGAATAGCTATCTCAATATTCATTAAGGTTCATTTAACTTGTCAACCTAGGGATGTGAACTTGAAATGGGTTAGCACAGTATGTGCACTAGGAACTCAAGGTAGCCATTTTCATTCTACAACTAATAAAAGCACAATACTGGAAAGTATATTTCTTGGAAAGGAATTGAAAAAAGACTAATCATCAATTAAAAACTATAGTAAGCTACAATGCATAACAAGAATAAACATCCAAGTGAACAAATCTGAAACTAATTTGTCTGCTTTGGTTGCAAGAATAGACACAAAATGATATTCTAGTGGCTACAAGAACAGTCAGTGCCAAATTTTGAACTAAGTACAGAACAAGAAGTAATATTTAAATAAACTATTCTAAGGGACAAATTACTCACCAAGTGGGCCCCCTTAGATGAGTATCCTCTAAGACTAATATAAAGTCAAATGATAAAACTCTGAATATCATTTCATTCATTGAAAAATGTCTAAACAAAATAGTAGCATGACTGTATTGAAAATGAAGAATGCTTAGTAAACCATCAACTATCAATAAAAAAAACAATAAGGAACTAAGAACCTCTAAGAAGAAGGTTCGGATCCTTATGTATACTACCAGCTAAATAGGGTTGTCCACTCCCACTAACTGAGAGGATGCCATTTAGGGAAAACAAGGAAAAAATGGTAGAGCAATTACACCTACAAGGAATCTAGTCAGAAATGCATAACAAAATGTGGACTCAGCGTTGTAGTAACCCTCACATTTTCTCAATTCCATAAATGCAAGGTGGTTACATTCAAATGTCATAGGGAATCTATTGTCATGGTCCTCCAATTGACCATTTAAATGATTCCTCTACATGACCAGCTGACGACTACCTTTCTCAACTTAGCATCCACAAATTGTATCTACATGGCAATGTCAGTATGCATAATAATTACACATCTATAGTCAGCTTAAAGAACATTCATGAGACATTAAAAATCAATATAGATAATCCACATAATATGCCAATGTCATTAAAAATTCAAAGAGATAGGATTAACATAGTATCAATGGTTTGAGGGAAACATTATGCAAATACCAACACTTAAATATTAAAGTTTATGACATTTCCAGCAAATGAGCTATATACTCTACCAAAAATTTGACTAAAAACTAGGCTCATCACTTTCCACACTCATACTTCTCTCTCTCTCTCCATTTTGAAGATTACAACATTAGATACTACTATAGTAATGAATAACAAAAAAATTATATTACTAATGTAGAGAAGTGGAAAAATTTGTAGCCCTAAACATTAAACAAATAATTTCTACAATGTTATGTCAATAGCTTTCTGACACTTCTATAGCAAACTTTCTGCATATTCCCATAGCAGTCTGTCTACAAATTTTTGTAGCATATCAACTAATATTCCTATAGTAGCATATTTTAAAATGGAGATATCTTATCTTCCTCCTGTTATCCCATTTGCAAGGTTTTAATGATCTTCTTGATCAACTCAATTATTCGATGTTGCTACACATATTTAGACTGGCTACCATTAAATAAAAATGCCACTTTTTAACTTGAAATGGAAAACATTTTATTTCCTTTGCATCAACTTTCCCTAGTTCAACCTGCAACTTACAAATTTGATCTCAATGTCCAATCTTCAATAAATAGATATGTTTTCTAGGGTATCACCCAAAATCTGCAAGAGGTATGAAGCTCAAGAAAAAATATTTGAATATTCAGCTATGCTACAAAATGAAACTTTTATTACAAAGAAAATAATGAATAGAATCTGATATGCATCGAAGGTTTGCTTTTCCCTAGATAAATCTTATCTCAATCATCAAGTTTTTAATAATAGAAAGCCATAACAAGATCATTTCGATTGCTATAAAATATTTGCTCCCAAGCAAGAAATAAAAATCTGATTGTTTGCCATACACAATAGATGAAAATCTGATATAGACAACCTCCTTGCTGAATGGAAGAGAAGACAAATCATGATGTGTCAATCAAGGCAAACCCATTGTACCTTGTATTGTAGAAAATGACAAACAAAGTATTTTGACTTAGGGTAAATATGCACCATGTTATCCTAAAGTTGACATAACATCTAAAAACTGACAGAAGAAAAATCTAATATTTTGTAGCTGCATTTAGCAAAAATCTAAGCATGCATAAAAAACCTTGCTGGTAAAAAATATTTAGTCAGCCAAACTCTAGATAATTACAAAGTTGTCATTCATCCAATTTCCCTTAGCCATGCCAACTTCTACTCATTGGTCCAACCCTCAAAGGTTTCGCTTTCCATATTAAATAATAACTAGTTGTTAAGGTCGGTTTGAATTCTCTTGAATCCATCACTGTGAAGCTCCTCTCACGAGGCAGCCAACTTCCCATTGCATGAATTGTACTCAACTATAACTACAAACTATGAAGGTTCTATAGCAAGAATTTCATGTCACTATGAACTTCTAGTAGTTATGTCTACATACTTCCTATGGCTGCATACAATGGGTTATATACCATGAGTGGGTTCTATACCATGGAGTTGACATCAGTGGCAATATAAAGCCAATAAACAAACTCAAATTCTAGCAATATTCATAAAATTCCAATAATGTGAGCCCAAAATTTATATTCATTTGGTGTGAATTCAACCATAGAACAATAAAATCTAAAAAAAATTGAACAACAAGGGTATCCCCCTTACAAAAAACTAACGAAATCCATAATTAGTCTTCATTATTCATCCTTGGGTAGGTTGATCTTTTGAAGTATCATGTACTAGTGGTAACTCTCAATGGTTTTATGATAAGATACTTGTTATGCTTGAGAACCAACTATCTACGTAATTTTCCCTAGTTTATTTGGAAGCTTCATAATGGCTACCTTTTTCTCAATTTTAGATGAAGGAGATATCCATCTAATTAAAACCCATTCTAACTTATGTTCTTTATTAGATCTTAAAATTGAACTTAATAGAAAATATTTGTATTCTCATCTAATGGAAAAGGAAATCCCTATCATATTAGCATTTGAGTATGGGATTTGAGTCCCTGTATGGCCTAAAGTAAAATACTAATCAATAAGTTATCAGACTATCAAATCATGAAAGAAAAATGAAGATTGAATCTAGGGATAAGAACTAGGTGGTGTTTAAGTTGGGTCAACATTTAGTAATTTATGTGACTAAAATAATTTATCTCTTACTCTTTAAAATTATATAATATAATCTAATAATCAAGTATTAAATTTAATAGTTGGTTATAAATCAAATGAATTGAGAATGGAAAAATGGGGAGAGATAGAAAGAAAATTAGGAATTTTTGAATACTAATGTGGTGATGCAATCTTTTGTCATTGAGTTGTGATATTTTTGTGATAGATAACTTAGAATTCAAATTAGAATGAATACTAGGTTAAATTCAAAGTGGCAAAAAAATTCTAGTGAATACTACATATCATGTAAACAAGTCTTTGACCAAATTTTTTTTTGTTGGATTTAATTGCATGGTATAATTGTAATAGTTTATGTAAGTAGTTTATTTACCATCAACAATAAATTTATCTAACTAATTAACCTAGTATCATTTATAAAGGAACATAAATTATTTCCCTAATGCTAATCAAGATTAACTAAAATAATGCATATAATTAAGTATAAATCAACCTAGATTGAATTTATAGCTAGACCAGAATGATAGAGCATGTAAACTAATGCTATTTTATGAAACTAAATTAGAGGGGCTGAGTCTACTCTACTTGGGAAATGATGAAAAATAAATCTAAACTTGCATTGTAATATAAAAGTATCTCATGACTAAAAATGAATCGTCTATTTCTAGAAGCCACCTTGAAATTAATTATAATATTCATTCAAATAACTTGTGGATAAAATTTATAGCTTTGGGACACTTTCTTGTGTTATGGATTCATATTAACCCATGTATTTGACCTAGTCAGATGTGTGCCTCTTCTCATAAGTATACTACGATATTTTCTTTTTATTGGTTATCAAGGATTGATAGTATTTAAAAGTACCTTAATGAATGTAGCATAGAAAATTGGAAACTCTTGAGAAAAGAGACTTGTCATGCTTAATTTGGACCTACTTTTCAGTACCCTTGAATTAACCATTCTTCAAACAACATTTATAGGCCCCTAATAGCAATTATTTTTTATCTAGAGGTCCATTTTACTTGAAAAATCATCTAAATCCCAACAAACAACACTTAATTCATTCATATCTAAAAAACCCACCATCAAAAACCATTAGAGTGGGACCCATTCACCAGCTTTGGTGAATGAGTCTCCTTTGGTGGGACCCATTCACCATGGGTGGCGAATAAGTCCCTTTTGGGGGGAAATTCATAATTGAGCGGGAATTCAATTAATTCAACTTAATTTTTTGAAGAATGTCAACCTCTTAGGTCTAACTAATAGAAAAATTAGGTATTGATGCCTATAAACACATCTTTTAAGTCATATTTCATAATCTCTAGTCACTTTCAAAAAGGAAAAAATCAAAATTCAAGAATCAAGTGTCTTCACAATAAGTTTTATCATTATTTTCTATAGTAAAGTTGAAGCTTTTGGACAAAAAACTAGGGTTTTTGCAAGTATTCAAGCTCACTTTCTATTCAAGATCTATCATTGCAAAGAGTATTTGATGGATTCCTATTGTTAATCATAGAGAAATCTACGTTGAGGAGATGCAACTAGCCATCAAATCACACCTAAGGACTTGTTTTCAAAGTGATTCCATCTTCCAATGTACTTTATCTTCAAATTTAGGGTTTGTACTACATTTTCATGTCATTTATATCTATTTGATATGTTGTAGGGTTTCTTGGGTTGACTTATTACATAATTCAAATCACTTTTATTCATGGGTGATCGCATAATATTGATTTACAATTTTTGGCCATAACTAGACATTGAAATATATTTTTCTAACTAAACCTTCACTTTTGAGCACCTATGGCGATTAAAGTATGAGGAATTTGAAGATGATGCAAACTAGTGATTTTTCACATTTTTCTTGTACATTCTAAATATATTTCGTTTAAAATTTTTGGGATTAGATTACACTTATTTTTCCATCTCCTTCGAAAACTAGTTTCTTTCAAAAAATAGCATTTTTAAGGAGTGACACCGTATAACACAACTTTTTTTCCATGAAGGATAAAATTCTATTCTTTTCGAATTTAGATTTGTAGCTATGATATCTAGCGTTTCCAATTGGTTTCATAGTATTTATTGAATATTTTTTCCTAAATCAAGT